>CM037888.1:9332607-9718754 GCA_021292165.1 Shinisaurus crocodilurus | reverse complement strand
TGAACCTGGCATCTTCTGTGTGCAAAGCATAAGAACATCAAAAGAGCCCTGAGGCTGGATCAGACCAAGGGTCCATCTAGTCCAGCATTCTGTTCACACAGTGCCCAACCAGCTGCCCCGCAGGAAACCCACAAGCAGGACATGAGTGCAATAGCAGCTTCTTGTCCATGTTCCCCAGCAACTGGTTGTACATAGGCCTCTGATACTGGAGGTAGCATGTAGCCCTCAGAACGAGTAGCCGTTGATAGCTTTATCCCCGTTTTAAAGCCTTCCAAATTGGTAGCCATCACTACATCTTATGGTTAAAACAGGTGCTCTACCACTCTGCTTCAGATGTCCCTCATACTCCCTTGTTTAGAGGAAGGAGATACTGTATAAGCCATTATCAGCAGTGAAGAAGAAACAAGGGATTATCGGTTAGAGCATGTGTATGATACCATTCACATAAACTAAAAAATGGAGACCCGAGGCTTGGGTCTATGGCTCTGTGCCAGCCTTCCCCAACCTGGCGCCCTCTGGATGTGTTGGGCTCGAAATCCCATCATTCTCAGACAGCGTGGCCTGGAATGATGGGACCTGCAGTCCCATATATCTGGAAGGTACCAGGTTGGGGAAGGCTGCCCTACACAGACAGTGACTCATATGGTGAAACTTCCTGTACGATTCTGATTCAGACGGCGGGGTTGGGGGGTGGGTAAGGAAGTTGCATGTTTAGAATGTTATGCACACTTACCCCTAGAAATGTTCGGACAGAGGGGTGGGCTAGAATCCTGAGAGCTCCTTGCTCTGTGAAAGGAGCCTTGGATTGCGTAGAAGGCTTCTAATCTAGCAGCACCATCTAGTGGCATGAGGCCGAATTATTTTCACATCACTGTGGTCTGGAAAAGGGAAGAAATTGGGTTGTCATCGGATCAAAAATTGCCTCATGTTTGTCAGGCGGAGGTGGCAAATAGCTGAAAAATGAGTAAGAAGTCCCAATCTTGAAATCAGGCTCCTGCCTGTCATAGATTACTTAGGCACGTTCCTGACCTTAGGATTGACCTTTCAATGGTAATTGGCCATGATGGTGATACTGAGCTTTGATATTCTGAGGCAGGTATGCCTTTCAGGATCAGTTACTGGGGAGCAACAGCAGGAGAAGGCTGGCGGAGAGGCCTTCACAGCAGAGAAGCCTTGGTGCGAGCTCCGAAGAGAAACGGGGCTGCTGGGTTAGATGAACTGTTGCTCTGATCCAGCAGGAGGGCCTACTAGGAGTGTCTTCAAGAGGTTCTTGCAAATGCCCCCTGCATATCGTTACTTGATAAATAGGTAAAGCCGCCTCTTCTTTCCACAGATCTTCCAGACACGCCAGTTGACTTGGTGATAAACTGCTTGGATTGCCATGAAAATGCCTTTCTGAGGGACCAGCCTTGGTACAAGGCTGCCGTGGACTGGGCCAACCAAAACAGAGCCCCTGTCCTCAGCATAGACCCCCCGGTGCATGATGTGGAGCAAGGGATCGATGCCAAGTGGTCCCTGGCCCTGGGGCTGCCCCTGCCGCTGGGTGAGAGGGCTGGGCGGGTGTACCTATGTGACATTGGCATCCCGCAGAAAGTCTTCCAGGAGGTGGGAATCAACTACCACTCGCCTTTTGGTTGCAAGTTCGTCATCCCTCTGCACTCGACCTAAATTGGGGGGCCTCTGTCCTCTTGGCGCTGGAGAGGAAGATGGGGCAGAATCGCCCTCAACTGTACGACAGATCCTGACCGTATTAAACTCTTCGACGCCTTAAGGATGTTAACGTTCTGTGCTGTGTTTCTTCTTCCAGGAGAAACATCAGTATTAAGGAGAACCAGGAGGATTCATGTTCTGCTGAGCCTTTGCTCTCATGCCATTGCATGAAGGAGCGTAAGATTGCCGGTGTCCTCCATCGGCTAAGCACGGTGGTGGTGGGAGGTCTGGAGGGGCAAAGGTGTTGCTTACACGTGTGAGTGCCCCTGCCTGTATGGATGTGTAGCAGACAAAAGTGATACTTTTAAAAACATTCCTTTTCCAGGACCGGAAGAGGAAGGGTTTCTCGGGCGCTGCCCTTTCCCTTGACGGTCATGTGGGAACAGCGGCTGTCCTGCTGTGTTCCCCTCTTGCGCAGCTATAGCCCCATCTCTCTCAATGCACACCCCAAGCTACTTGGGACCTTGGATTACCCTGCCTTGGGAGCTGGTCCCAGCCATCTTCTCCTGCTGGCAGCTTCGAGTCCCTGGATCAGCACTGCATTTCTGTCCCACTGCTTCCCTTTTTGCTTTTGAGTGAATGAGACCTGAGTGTAAGGAAACCTGACTTGAGGGAGAGATTGAGGGAGCAGGCTTAATGGTGCTGAGACTTCTGTTTCCCCATAGGTAAGTGTCCTGCCATCTTACTAGTAGAGTCTACATCGCTGGTGTCTGCGCCTTTTAAAACAATTACTTCCTGGGGCCATATTTATGTGAGTGTGTGTGTGTGTGTGAGTGAGTGAGAGAGAGAGAGAGAGAGAGAGAGAGAGAGAACTGGGAAGCATATTGAAGCTGTGCAGCTCCCATTCGGCACGAAAGCCACCGGTTCACACGCTTGGGTGTGACACAGTGTTCCATTCCCTTCTTGATATGTTTAGAACAAGCACATCGCTATACTTGAATGAGGTGGTGAAATGGATGTAGTCTCTTGTCTCGCGGTGCAGAACGCTGTTGCGAGGAGGACTGGGGATAGCGGCGGTTGAGCCTTTGGAGGGCCGCTGAGCAAGCTCACCGGCATAGCAGCCTCTTGTTCCTGCATGCCCTGATAGCTGGTCATGTGCTTCAGGCATGAGCTTATATCATGGCCACTGGTGAATTGTGCATCTCGGCTGCCGCTACCACCTCCTCCTGTATGTGCCCCTTCTTGTGGGGATGGAAACTGCCCTATGTTGCTCTCTGGGGACCACCGGCCTATTGCTGTAGGTGGCTTGCTGTTAATTCTGAAAGCTGCCAGCAAAACGTTTTTTTCTTTTCTTTTCCGTAGCCGGGCACTGTCTAGACTTCAGGGGTGTAATGCATTGTGACATGGCCAGCTGAAGACCTGCTAGCTTTGAGAAATCAACCATGCTTGACCTTGTCTCTAAAGGTGCCATATGGAACTCTCACTAGTCACAATGATTAAAATGTGCAGTAAAGCAGCTTGCTCTTGAGGTGTGTTTCATTTCTGGTCTGCAGAAACCAGTTCTCTTGGTAGGCAAGAGACCAAGCCTTGCTCAGAATAGCCTATTGGCGCTCTTTTCCAGGGCTGCCTTAAGACTGAAATAGACGTAACCACCGAGACATTCATTCAGATGGGGCTCAGAAAAAAACCACTTAAAGGTGGAGGTTGGGATCCAAAGAGCTACTTCAGACATGCCCAGCACCCCTTGAGTGCTGGGGTGGTTCTCAAGATCCCGACCAGTGCGTTTACACTGGTTGCATATCCTGTGGCAGCAGTGCCTCTTTGCCTGACTGCCCTGAACCATGGTTGCACAATCCACACTGCATAGGCAGTGTGCATGGCAAGAGTTGGTTACAGATCAAGGCTAATATTTTTAATAATAATATATTTTTTTAATTAGGAATAAAGAGGAAGGGGATAAGGGAGGGATGCTCTTATAGGAGGAAGGAAGCATCAGCAGGAGGGAGGGAAGAAAGAAACTGGCAGTTGGGGATAGGGTACAGGTTAAGTGTAAAAGGAGAAGGAGAAAAGAAATGACAGAAGATGAGTAAGAATACTTTGAGAACATCTGGAGGTGTGGGCAGGAAAGCAATACAAAATTAAAAAGTATTCTCTACTCAGAGCCTCTGGATCAGCAAATTCTGCCTCGGATGTACTTCACTTGAGCAAAGTTGAACTCCCTGCTGCAAGGAAATCACTCTGGCAGAAAATGTAGCAATTTCCGAAGTGGGATTAAATATCACTATAAAATCAGTAATTGCCAGCTGATTGTGCCAAATTTATTTTTATTTTATTTTATTTATTATATTTATACCCCACCTTTTTTCCTGCAAGGAACCCAAGGCGGCTTACATAATAATCCTCCTCCTCCTCTCCATTTTATCCTCACAACAACCCTGTGAGGTAGGTTAGGCTGAGAGTCAGTGACTGGCCCAAAGTCACCCAGTGAGTTTCATGGCCGAGCGGGGACTAAATTTGGCTTCCATTTGCCACTGCGTTGACTGGCTCTGACCCTGTGCTACTATTTTGTGGCCGGTGGGCCTCGGCCATTTTCTACTCTTTCTAGAGGGCCTTGGGTATAAAGTTTGAGAACTCGTGTCCTATGGGATCTCTCCATGCTTAATTAAATATGGCTGTTTAGTAAACTGCCAAACAGCAGTGCAGGAGTGGTACTATTGATACTAGTTACTGGCCAGGAATATTCTACGTACTGTATATTCATAACGGACACAAATTAAATGTGACATCAACTGTACTTTGCTTCCTAGACTTGCACTGAAGTCTTGCAATGGTTGAGAACCATCTATGAATGGGAGAACCAGGGATAATCGAGCTTGCTGAAATTCTCCGGATTCATGTCAAACCTTGGCTAGGCTTTGTCCCACTCTTGTTTTGTGTCCTGCCTTTGGGTCCATTCGAATGGGGAACGTACACATTTAGAATGAGATGGGCATGCATTTCTGAAGAGTGCAGTTTTCTTCCATTAGCTGAAGTGTGCATATATATATTTTTAAAGGTACATTTTTAAGTGTGCACTTTAAGAAACGCACACTTTAAAGTGTGCATTTTTTGAAAGCGAACACAAGTTTGGGAATTTGAAAAGATTTTTGGAGAACATGCACTGGGCTGCGAAGTCTCAGTATATGTGCCTAGTATAGCCTCTGCTTTACGGATTGTGATAAGAGAGTAAAGGACCATGTGCAAATTAAAGTTAGTCCTTTACCTAGCCAAAAAACTGGGATGGGGTGGCAACTCTTCCTTTGGAAACAATTATCTGTACACCTGGAATGTTTTAGTGTGGGAACTGCCTTTTGATTGGTTCAGCCCACAGTGCTTCAGTAACATTTAAAAGCTTACTGACCACTGGGGGGGGGGGGGGGATTGCATGGCTCCTTAGTACCAATATCATTGTCCCCATTCCAGCCAGGTGCTGATGGTGAGGTAAGGGCCCCTGCAATTAGCCCCCACATGGTGGTAGCGTTTAACCATTGCAGATCCAAATGGGATAAACCCGTGAAGAAGCAGCCCTTTAGATGCTTTTAACATTGAAACTTCACCTGTCTCTGCCCATAACTGGAGCACACATCCCAGAAGTAACATGGTAGTCTTTGTTCATGTATGGTTGGAGACTATTTTTAGATAACATACAAGACTTAATAGAAGCTAAATTGGGCAGTGTTACCTATTGTTTTGAGGGGTGGATGTTTTACCTTTCTAGCGCAGGGGAAAACTCCTGCCTGAAAACCTGGAGAGCCGCTGCCAGTCAGTGTTGACAATCCTGGGCTAGATGGACCTAGTGGGACACTCCAATCTCAGGATTCTCCTCTCAGGGATGCCAGAACCCTCATAGCATACTTACTAACTTTATAGAACCCGTGGCTTAGTCTGTACATGGAAGAATAAAGGTGGTTGAATGGAGAATTGCACTGTAGATTGCAGGTGAGGAATAATTTTTAAATGATCCTCACATAAAATTCCCTGCAAGAGAACTAGCATAGCAGGGTGTGTTTCATTTTTTAAAATACCCGAAGTGTTCAAAAATGCAACATCCCTGTACAATCCATTCTACCCACATCCTGCTGCATGTGTAGATCTGGCTTCTCCCCTTTAAGGATCCACAAATGCACTTGCTGTTAGCAAGTGCGTCATATGCTCTGACAGGAGCACATAATCAAGGAAAACTGTCGTTGGCCACAGCTCAAGTGGTAGAACACGTGTTTTCATACAGGTGGTACCAGGTTCAATCCCAGGCATTTCCAGCTAGGACTGGAAAGGCCTCCTGTTTGACACGCTGGAATACAGCTGCCAGTCCATTTAGTTAATATTGAGCTAGACGGACACATTGTCTAACCCTATAAGGCAGCTTTCCTAGGTGTGAGGGCTCTTCTTGATGCCACACTTTAGTTCAAATGCATATCCTAGTGGATAAAGCTGAACCCAGGAAGAGGACTGACCCAGGATTGTAACTGAAATGAATTAAACTGTTGATATTCAAAAGCAGCTTGCAGACAGCTTGATTTTTCCATTACTGTTATCCATCATGGCTGCTCTAAGCTCCCCCTAATGCTGCAGTTTTACATATTGGGAGAGGCACAACTTGACTTCATGCTTAATGTAATGGGGATGAGCTTCCATCACTCTCCTCGGCTAAGAGGGTTCACAGTTGGGCTGGGCCTCAAGCTGTGATGTAAGGAGACTCTTCATGGCAGGGCAAGATTACAAAAGAACAAAACCTGGCTTGTTGCCCAAAATTTGTTGACCTGTTCTTGATCATGTTACACCAGCAAGATTCGTTTGGGGGTGGGGGAGAAGAGAAGGGCTTGTCAAACTGAATAATAGATGATCATCATTAGAAGTTGATTCAGGATAAGATTCAAACTGACCCACTTTTTTTCTGAACTCTGTGCAAGTATCAGTGTAATTTTATTTTTGCAAAACAGTTCAATACCCTGAGGTATATGTTAAATACAATAAGAGTTTCTCAGTTGAGGAAAACTTCTATAACAAGTTTTATCCCTTGTACAGTGGAGCCTTATTTTGCAGAGATTCCATGCAGTTTTCAAAACATCTCAAACAGATGAAAAACTTGCTTTGTTAAGGGTGATATTTTCCACTAATAGTCCTCTAAATTGCATGGATATAGTAAACTATAGCCCTATGCAGGCATTATGCCTGAAGACACCAATATGCATGGGGGGCTGAGGCTGTGCACACCAGTCCCCACATCACAACCTCCCCATGATGAGCAGGAAGGGCTGCAGGGGGCTTCTAGAGTGTGAAGCAGGAGCCTCCATTCAACTGGGAACCCTGCTTTATCAGAGTTGCCATCATGCAAAGGGTTTTACCTTAAATAGGTGGCCCCCGTGAGGATGTTGGTGGCAAGGCCAGCACGGACAGCCCCGTCTCTTATACGTTAGTGTGCTCTCTTTAGGTCCCTTCTGCATTTCTATACCTCAATCCATACCTTTAGCCAATCATGGTTTCAGCTAATACTGGCCCCATTCAGACAGTAGCAAATCATGGGTTAATTAACCAACCCATGATTTGCTGTGGTGCCTGCTGCTGCCATTTTGAATATGCAACCTCCAATCGGCCCATTGTTAATGTTAACTTTGGGTTGTTTAACTCAGTGGTTCCCCACCTTGGGTCCCCAGATGTCTCTCTGTACTACAGCTCCCAGAATCCCTTGCCATTAGCCATGCTGGCTGGGTATGCTGGGAGCTGTAGGCCAGCAACATCTGGGGACCCAAGGTGGGGAACCACTGGTTAACTCACAACCTATAGTGTTTGGGTTCACATGTCAACAGCAACCTCTGGAGGTTGCATATTTAGAATGGCAGCAGCATGCAACCTGGGCAAATCGCAGATTAACTAATTAACCCACCAACTGCTGCCCTTACATGTGAACTGGGTCACTGGAAGCTCAAGCTATGGTTCTAAACTGTCAGTCACTCCCTTTAGAGCTGCTTATTCTCTTCAGCTTTCTGTCTCTTCTGCACTCATATCTAGAGATGCACTTTAAGTTTGACTATGGTTTGCCATTTCATACATCATGCTAAAACAATTTGCACAGCCCACTTCAAACCACTGTTTCAAACTCTATTGTTGTCCAACTGCAAACCATGGCTTGCCCATTCAGATGCAACACCAAACCATAGTTCTACTTCCTTAACTATAATTTGGCATGAGAGCTGAATTGAGATGCTCAGCTACACTTCTAGCACTTATCGAAGCAGCACAGTTGTTTTTAACACACAACAGCTTTGAGGTCAACAGAGCAAGCACATGCCCGTCAATAACTAGGAAGCAGCTAAGATTGGATTAGCCACAAAGTGTGAGGGAATAACTGCAAAAATGGATTCTACTCTCTTCCCACACTTCATGCTGGTTCCTTGCAAAGGAAAAACAGGACTGAACACAGCAAGGCAAGAAACTACTTTGTCAACTCCCAAAGCAGATTTGTGGCAAGATATAAAACCACTGTTTTATTGTTAAACAGAAAAAATCAGTAGGGTAGGGAGCAAAAATAGCTGGACACAGTCATACAAGTAAATTATCAAACAATATGAAACACTTTATTTGAACTTTACAACATATAAATATATGAGACAAATCTGTGCTTTTGGGTTGCTGTCTCCTTCCCTCCCAAGTCCAGGGTCCAATTTGACATTGCAACACTGCGCTACAGAAGGGTCGCCGGAGTCTCCACAATAAAAGGTCAGGCCAATCTTTGAGTATGTACATATCCTGCAGGAATCTCCACCCTCACCATCTGTCATCTGCTCAGGTCCCGGCTTGAGTCTCTGCAACACAGCCGCTTTTCCTCTGGAGACAAGCCACCAAAGAACGGGTGGATCATCGCTTCAGCAAACGTTATCCGCTGGGTGGGATCAAACGCTAACATTTGCCTCATCAGATTAAACAGCTGCATGTGCTCAGAGGAATCGTGCAGCATGTATGACTAGGAAGAGAAAGGGAGAAAAAGATCAGACGCGAGACGGAGGGAGAAGCAGATTAGTATTGCCCTGGAAGTTTAAAGGCAACAGAGTTGCATGATGACAGTAGTGACAGCACACATTTTTCTGTTACAGTTCTCTTAGAATTTCTATGAGAAAACTATCATAGAAGTGATGGGGACTAGTAGGCACTACAGAAAAGGCCCAAGCGGACCTAAGAGTATGACCTGGTTTGCACGTAACAACTCCCCATGGAGACTTTAAACTATAGTCGGGACCGCACAGGAGGAGCGCGTGCTGCCTCCTGACTGCTCACCACTTCCACTTTGGAAACTCAGGAACTGGGTTGTGCTCCATGACGTCTGAACCCAGCACTCTTGGGTTGAGGGAGAAACAACCCACAGTTTTAGCCCAAGGCTTCTTCTTTGGTTACAACTCTGGGTTGTTTCTCCCTCAACAACCCAGACTGCCAGCTTCAGTGTCACAGGGCATTCCTGGGTTGTTTACCAAAGCAGAAATGGTGAACGGTCAGGAGGTAGTGCACTCCAGTCCTGCGTGGTCAGACTACTCATGGTTGAAGCAAGCCATGGGTAGTCATTGCATGTGAACTAGATTCATAGAGTTGGAAGGGGCCTACAAGGCCATCAAGTCCAACCCCCTGCTCAGTGCAGGAAACTAGAGGAGGGGGTCTCCCATCCAACTAATAACCAGGCCTGACCCTGCTTAGCTTTCCATGCTCAGACAAGCTGAGCCAAGATCCATATGTAGATCTATAAGTATGGGCAGGATTGTACATGTAGTCTGTAAGCACATAATGGGTGGATTCGCACAACAGGCTAAGCTACACAGTGTGGGTTGTTCATGGAACAACCCACGGTGTGCCCGACAGACAATTGGGGTCACTGTGGCTTCTCTCCCTTGGTTCTCCAGCCGATATACCACTATCCTTTGTGGCAGAATCCGACTTGTCTCCCCCTCCCCACTCTGATCACTACCCCTTTGTGTTTGCTGCTTTAAAAAAAATTTCAGAGCCTCAAAGTTGTGCAATTGGGGTCGTTTTTTCCTCCAGCCCCAGAAAATTGCACAAATGTGCTCATAATTTTTTTAATTACTTTTGTCGGTTTTTCACAAATGCGCTCTTATGGTTGTCCAATGTGTGTAGTCTTGCCTGGTCAACTTCCTTGCATGTTTTAGCTGTCAAAGGGAGCAGCAAAACTGAGCAGGTAACATACCGTATTTTTCGCTCCATAAGACGCACTTTACCCCCCAAAAAAACTAGGTGGAAATGTCTGTGCGTCCTATGGAGTGAATATAGTAAAAAAAAAAAATTTTTTTTCCTCTGCTGCTCCGGAAGAGCGGAGGACTCCTGGGTGGGGCGGGGGAAGCCCCGCCTCTCAGCTGATTTTTTTTTTAAAAAAAAAATTTTTTTTGTACCATACAGTAAGTGCGTCTTATGGTCCGGTGCGTCTTATGTAGCGAAAAATACGGTACATGGAAATTGACAGAGAGAGACTGCATATAGGCTAATTTACACACAGCTGCCAGGGTCCAATTGCCGAGTTGTTAACTGAAAAGCACCGAAAAGGTGGGGGGACAGCAAAAGTAGGTGCACCAAAAATCTATGCCTCTTGGGTAAACAAAGCCAAATATCTACTTGCAGAGCTACCAAAAAATTTCTGACAGAACAGACACACACACTTTGGTTCTTACCTGTAGTGGTTTGCAGTTCTCTTGGACGTATCTCCCATCAGAGGTGTTCTCATCCCACACCAGGTTTCCCTTGTGAAAATACTTCTGTTTCCTGAGTGCGGGGAGGAGGGAAAAGAGACTGTTCAGGAAGTGCAAAAACATACAAGATTGTGTATACCTTCAAGAGCTAGCCAAAAGCTACAGTATCCCTTTCCCAAATATGTCAATAAATCTGTAACACAAACTGCCTCTAAAAACATACAAGTGTGTCACCTACAGGGCTTTACTGCCTCATGTGGGTGCTACTCTCCCAGATAAAACTTGAGAATTCCTCCAGAGCAGAACACATCTGGAGCAAATACCAAGTTGCCAACAAATCTCCTTTGCCTGGCCTTTCTGCCCAAAGTGTGTGTGTCTAATTTAGGAGCCATGTATTTACTGTCTCCCAGAAAGAGATCAAGTCATCGGTCAGAAACAAACATTCCTACCGCGTTTTGCGGATCATCTGCTGTGGGATTGGGCCAAGGATTTTCTCCATCATCACAAGATGCTCTCTATTTTCGTGAGTCTGGAATAAAACAAAAGTGATTATTTCTACTCCATCTAAGCAAAGAGGCATCTATGCTCAACTCCGTCCTTTCTCATGAAAACCACTCCGCACTTGCTCCAACAAGTAGGACAAAAGGCAAGTTTATTTCTAGGGCTCAAGATAGACTGGAAATCTAATGGTACAAAGGCAGGCAGGCAGCCTATACGGTACCAAAACACCAGTAGACACAATAAAGGCATCCTAGTAACTGACGAACAACTTTCCTGGTGGGGTAGGATGCCATCTCACTTCTTCAAATTGACACACCTAATAGTGTCTGGCCTAACTTGAACCTTCCTACTCCCTTCTCCCACTTCTAGCACTGAACTTTCCACTGTGAATTCAACCATCTGTAAGCCATAAGTAACATGTGTTCTACCCAGGGATGGGGACTCGAACTCGAGGACTCGACTCGTGAGTCGGACTGAGTCCCCCGTCTGACTCGACTCGGGTCCCAATATTTTTAATGGGACTCGAGACTCGAGACCAAGGACTCTTCAACATCCCTGGGCTGTGCCAGAAGGAGTGGAGAGGAGCGTGATTGCCGGCAAAGAGCGCATGGAAGCGAGGTGTGCCACTGCTCGGCCACTATGGACGGCTACCAGGAGCGCAGCCCCAACAGTGTGTCAATATTTATTTTGATTGATGTGTTGCGTACTTGGGAGAGGCAGAAGAAGGACCTGAGATTACTCTGTGTGGCTGCTCTGAGTGTGTTTCTGGTTCCAGCAAGTTCATCACCAGTGGAGCGGGTGTTCAGTGAGGGTGGAATTGTGATGAGATCTCACCGTTCCAGAATGGGGGCCAAACATTTAGAAAAAATCATGTTCCTCAAATGCAACATGGATGAGTTTTAGGAAGTACAGCAAGTTTATTTTTTAAAATCATTTTTCTAAAATGCAACCTTTCAGACATTTTGGGTTTGGCTGCCTCTGCCTGCCTGCCTGGGGTTCCCAGCCTCCTCTGCCTGGCTGGTCTCTTCTTGACCAGTTCAACAGTTGAATTGTCCAAGACAAAGGCCTGGCCTCTGCCTGCCTGCTTTGGGGTTCCCTGCCTCCTCTGCCGGTCTGGTTATTTTGGTTTTGTCTGCCTGGTCTGTTCTTGCCAAAATCAGTTGCAGAGTTTTGAAATAAAAAGGCACACTTGTGCCTAGAATTTATTTAAACCACACATCTGAAGTAGCCTTATTTTGTTGGGAAAAACCCCCATTGATTTTAATAGGGACTCGTGGAGTCAGCTTTGGGAGTGACTCGTGAGTCACCATTTTGGACCAAGGACTCGGACTCGAGACTCGGGTCCAAAGACTCGTGACTCGAGACCAAGGACTCTTCAACATCCCTGGTTCTACCACACCCCCACACTCAAAATCCAGAGAGCTGAGGAGAGTTAAAATCCTCCCCATCACTTGGTAAGATGTTATTTTATTTTTTATTTATTTTATTTCTTATATTTATTAATCGCCCATCTGGCCGGTCACCCGGCCACCCTGGGCGATGTACAATTAAAATACAATAAAACAATACAATAAAATATAATACCGTAATTAAAACAATATAAAAAATTCTTTTAAAAACCTAATCATGTTGCAGATGATGATTAGTTGATTCAAGCGGTTACACACACACAGTGTGGTCAATCACCTCCAGGTTCAGACACTGTGATGATGACCACCAACTCAGTTTTAAAGGAAGATTAGACACATTAATGGAGGATAATGGCGCTTGAGGGCTACTACTCATGATGGTTAGTTGCCACCTCCACGTTACCAGTTGCTGCGGAACAACAGCTGGAGAGGGATATCGCCCTTTGTCCTGCTTGTGGGTTTCCCAGAGGCATCAGGTTGGCCACTGTGGGAAACAGGGTGCTGGACTAGATAGGCCATTGGTCTGATCCAGCATGGTTGTCGTCCTTTAAGGCAGGGCTCTCCAACCTTGGGTCCCCAGATGTTGCTGGCCTACAACTCCCAGCATACCCAGCCAGCATGGCTAATGGCAAGGGATTCTGGGAGCTGTAGTCCAGCAACATCCGGGGACCCAAGGTTGGAGAGCCCTGCTTTAAGGACTGAGAAGTACAGCAGCACTTCCAGGAGAGGGAGATGACCGAGCCCACCCTTCTCTCTGACATCTGCAGCCCGGGGGCCCTGAAGTCAAGCAGCATATTAAGTAAGGTCTAATGTACTGATTTTCAGAGCAGCAATTGCCACAGGGACTTAAAATGTAAAGAACCAGCTAAGTGCCTTTAAATAGGAGGGGAAAGCATGCAGGTTATTGTCTTCTCCAAAAAACATAGCTCAATCTACAGGTTGCAAAGTGGGTGTTGCATTTGCAGAAAAAACAGACAGGCAAGCGAGAAATCGTAAGCATTTGAGCAAAACCTCTTAGCTGTCAAAGCAACACCACAGGGCCTGAATATGGGTGAGTCTCCCCCTTCAGCAAACACTGGACGAGGGATGCAAGTTCAGTAAGTTTGTTCTGTTTTCAGCCACAGCTCCTCCCACTGTAACATCAGTCTAGATTTGAAGACTGAGCAAACACCCTTAAACAGTTTCAGTGCTCAGTAAGGTACTCAGGAGAAAAGTAGTTAAGCTGAGTGCATCCAGAAGCACTGCCATTCCTGTACCTGAAAGAGTGTGAACCCACGATAGTACTCAAAGAGGATGCAACCAATGCTCCAGACATCACACGGCTGTGCCCAGCCCAGCTCTGCAAAGGAGAACACAGAATGAGTTCTGGCATTTTTCTTTGTGCCCAACCCCAGCCCAAACTCCCCCCCCCCCCATGTTTGCTATGTAGGATTTTCTGCTTAGCAACCACGGAAGACCTTTAATGGTTCACCCTGCCCAAAGAAATTGGGAGACTACAGCATATTCCCCCCTTGAAGCATGTCTAGTCTCCTCCCCACCATCCCTTAACTGAAGAGGTTGGCACTGTATGTGGGGGAGTGTATGGCATTGTCCACAGTTGGGTACTGGGCGGATGCCTTTGGGCTACCGTGCCCACCTGTATTTTAGGGACCATGACTTCATTTGTTAAGAAAGAGTAGGAGGGGATGAAGGGGACCTTGGCAAAAACAGAAAACAAAGATCTGCTCTGTAGCCAAATCTGTGAGATGGATTTTTCAAGACCACTTAGGGGTGAAAGCGATGCGAGCCTTTATCAAGGAGTTACGGCAACAGTGGGGAGCCTCCAGCCAGAGGAGGTTCCCGATCCGAAGGAACCTCCAGCATCCCTGCCCTGGATGTTGCCCCCAGCCACTTTTACATTTCTCTGTGCAGTGAGAGGCACAGCATTTTTCTCTCTGCTAAAAGGAATCCAGACGGCAGCTCGAGTTCTTTGAAGGCGCCGGTTGAATCCCTTCCCTTTGCACGCCACTCACAACCTCAATTGGGATGGCCAGTGGCATGCAAAGGAGGCGCCCAACTTGGCTCCTCCAAGTGCCAGCCGAGTTCCTTGCTCCATGCCCCTCTCTCCATGGAAAATGGTAACATGGCTCGGGTAGGGGCAAATGTCCAGTTTACCCCTAAGCCCAGCTGAGGTCCCCTACTGACCCTCCAGCTATGCAGACATGTTCAACTAAGGTGCAGATACCACTTCCTATTTGTGAATTCACTCAGACAGACTAAAAGCAACACAAAGTCTAATTTGCTCTAAAAGCTATGCTGCATCCCTTTGTCCCTCTCTGAGCCTTGATGTCCAATTGCTCCAGTCCTTTGCATTTCAGGTGCTTTCCCCCAAAGTACTTCTGACTTGTGGATTGTTCTTGCTGCTTCTGCAAGCCAGCCAGTTTAGCATCTTTGCATGGTGTGCAAACCAAGTGAAGAGAGATCCTTACCCACTATTTCTTGTACTCTTGCCATACCCGCCTCTTAAAAATCAAAGGAGTTAAAGCCAGCTCACCCAAGATCACTTCTGGTGGGCGATAATGCCGAGTAGCCACAATGGTGGTATGATGCTCGTGGTCGAACGTGGCACTCCCAAAGTCCGCTACCCGGATACACGTGTTCCTTATAGCCTTCTCCTCGCAGCTCTGCAACACATAAGACATGCCACAGCTCCGTTAAGTCGCCTTCAAAAGAGGGAATGCCCCACAGATGGCCAGTTTCCTTCAGAATAGAATGGGACTGTATGTCTGCTGCCTGGGCCGCACAAGATCCAAAAAGTTAACACCCAGCATGTTAAGTGGGCCAGATTTCAGAGGCTGGGAAGGAAGGGTAAGAAAAGCCCCAAATCACTGCAGATCAGTGATTTGGAGCGTCTCGCACCCCAACTTCCCTGCCTCTGAAATCTGGGCCACTTAACATGCTGAATATTAGCTTCAGCCCCCAATTGTACCGACCACCAATACACCTTTCGTATCACTTGTTCTAAAGAAAAGGGCAGGCTAGTCTAGAACTTTCACATTCTAAAATGAAACCCACCTTTTTCTCGTTATACAAAGTATCAAATTCCGAGTTTACAAACAAGATGTTTTCAGGTTTGAGGTCAGTGTGAGTCAGCTGGTTGTCATGAAGAACTGCAGAAACATGGGAGGGAGGGAGAAGAGGCTTTAATAGCTCTTACATTCCTGCTACACACTTGGCTCGACACCAAAGTCTATGTCAACGGATGAGTTTCACTGGTGGAACATCTATTCAGAAGTACAGAAATAGAATCAAAATTTTGCAGGCCCAACTGTCACAGTGATTTATATACGTAAATGCTCTTAACATACACAACTATCCTAACTGCAGACCACTGCTAAAGAGTGCATGAGGTTTGGGGACCATCTGAAGAAAATCTTATTTCAATGGATAAAGAGAGACATCCTTCCCACCCAACTCCACCAGTGTTTTATGGGTACGGCTGAGCATCAGTAAGTATACAAAAGGAGGAAGACTGTTTGAGATTAGCCACTAAATAGCTGGAAGAACCAAGGAGGAATGTGCCATTAAGAGGGGGTTCCCAGATGGGAAGGCACTGAAAATGCAGAATATTTTTTAAAAAAACTCTTTTATAAGCACCCTTCTCTTTTTCAAATTTAAGCTCATAAATATATATGTAAATCCACTCTAAATCCTAAGGTTGGCAAGATACGGTACATGTTTAAATAAAATAGTGTTGCCTAACCACAAAGCCCTACGCTCACAGCCTCTCCAGTTTGGAGCTCTTAGATACAAGCTCATCTCTCCAGTCAAGCCCTTCCACCTGGCTGCACCTGAGGGAGAGTTGATACAGCGAGGCCCACTACACCAGTTTGGCTGGCACTGGCTACCATTTGGCTCCCTGCTCCCCTCTGCAAAAAAAACCCTCCAAACCCTCTTCATCAGCAGCCATTCCACCTGGCCATTTTAATAATTATGAAACATTACATAAGACCTGGTACCGGAACTTGCTTATTTCCCTTTTCTCCGCCCAACCCCTTTTCATTCTGTCTATTGGATTGCATGCCATTATTTTAAAAAGAAAACTGCCTAGAGCGCATTAGCAAAAAGGTGGTATAGAAATGCAGAAGATAAATCCTATTTTATTATTTTAAGCTTGGGATGCTGCACACCTTAAGATTTGACCGCCAATTTTCATGCTTCACAGTGTCATCCTAGTCAGCCCCTCAGTCTCTCCACCCAAATTCTCTGGCCATCTCACTGGATCAGCCTCACATCCAAGGCAATCTCAGCATGAAAAAACTCTTTGGCAAGCAGTGAAACAGGTGATGTTCTGTCCACAGGCCACACTCCTAGAAGCCACACTACACCTTTGGTATTGAAACCCTCCAGACTGCGATAAGGCAACACACAAACTACTGCAATACTAAGGCAGGTAGTGTTAAGGCAGAAGTAAAAGAAACCACAACTTCCCCCTCCTGCACGGTACTGAGAAGAACATGCATCTTTCTCTTGGAAAAGCACAACATACGAAGTACTTACACCTCAAGGCATGGCAGAGCTGGTAGGCCATGTGCCGGATCTGTGTGAGGGGGTATGGTTGGAAGTTATTCTCTTTCAAGAATTCAAAGGTGTTCTTGCCCAGGAGTTCAAAAGCAATGCACATGTGGCCATGGAAGTTGAACCAATCCGACATTAGGACACACAAGCTGGACCCAAGGAGGAAAAGAACAGAGTAGCTGGGACTGTGGCCCCCAAAGAAGCAGTACTGCCAATTCCCTTCTTCTCCAGGACTAGAACTGGGGTCTGAAGTATTAAATGACTGTCTCATCCTGTTCTTGAACCATATGGGGTTGCCTTTAAGAATCCATCCCTACCCCACCCTCCGCCAAACAGGACCCAACCAGCAAAAGAATAGCAAGCTGCCCCACTGGTGTTAATGGGAGGTTGGTGGGAGGAAATTAGCTTCAGTGGGTCAGACAGGCCCAGCTGCTTTGGGGGAAACCCGAAGTGTCAGGAGAGCCTTCCTTCTCTTTAAAAAGTATAAAGTATATGTATAACAGATGAATCCCCCATGTTCCTCCTATACATAAACACATAAGAGAATCTGCCACTGAAATATCTAGAAATCAAAGGAATTAAACAGAACAGGTCTACCAGCTTCTACTTCTCAACTACTTCTGAAGGGAGAGGGAAGTGGTGATTCCCCCGCTCCCTGGAGAGCTGGTTCTTTTAATGTTTGAGCAGCCTGAAAGAGTTTGCACTGGGATCTTCCTTTAGGTAAGGAGAAGCCAACAAGCCAATCCCAATGGCAAGACTTACTGTTTATTTTCCTTGTCTTTTTCTTTAATTTTCTTTAGGACATTAATTTCTAGCCTGGCTGCTTCACGATATTTTCCCACATTTCGAATAATTTTCAAAGCTACCAGAGACTTGCCTCTACAAGGAGATAGGGGGAGAAAATGAAGAAGAAATGGAGACATGAGTAATGACAACAACAGAGAACTTCAGTGAGGAAAGGGCTGCAATGAAATTCAAGCCTAACTCTTGGGTACTCAACAAAATCCTGAAGTGAGAGGGACCAACTCCCCTTCCCAACTCTTGCCACCATGGAAACACATGCCAAAACATGAAGGGGGGGGGGAGCAAAACCTTCACCAGCATTACATCACACAGGCTTTAGTCAAGGTCCTGGGTACGGCCACTATTCAGAAGGAACTGGGCTTTATCCTCCTAGCTTCAGGGTAGACAACTGGGTGCCTCCAGATCTCTTGGACTACAACTCCCATAACTCCCAGGAGTTGTAGTTCCAAAAATCTAGAGGGCACTGCGATCCCTAGCTCTAGCTCAAGACAGGGAGAGTTTATTGCCAATAGATCCTCCTAGTCCAGCCAGGCCTGCAGAGTTCCTTTGGGCCACAGAGACACTTCAATGCCTTCTTAGGGACACTCTTTCCACAGAAGTGAAAGCACTCATACACGGTAAGAATAGATTACTGTCCTCCTCCTTTCCTCACAGCCATTTAAGGTCACTGACCTGCCACAAGTCTAGTCCCCTTTTTCTATGCCCAGGCCTTTTTACCATGTTTAGCTCAGTTTCATTTGGTTTTAACAGATATTACTGTATTGCGGTACTTAAATGTCATTATCCTATTTGGTTTTACAGTACTTGTTTTAATTATGTTAATAGTTAAAGGCAATCTGGGAACCCTTCAGGGATGACAAGAGTGTATAAAAACCACCCAAGCTGCTCTCTCTCTAGCACCACTACCCTTCCCTTCAGTTCATTATCTACTACTTTGCCAAAATAGATTTCTCTAGATTCCTGGAGCTCGGGACCATAATTCTCTTTCAGTGTAACACCAAATCAAGAAAGCCATGTGTACTTCGATTAATTGAGGCACAAGGAATCGGAGATCATGGATGGCTTACCTGGCGTGGTCCACGCACTCCACAACTTTGCCAAATGTACCTTCACCAAGGCTCCCGACAATTTCATCTAGGAGAGAAAACAAAAGGAGATGTGAGCACTGGGGACATCAAGGTGTGAGGCCCTGTAATTTCACAGCATTCAAGTCTCAAGAAAGGCTCTCACTGCTACACTCTTTAACACACAAGTGTCTACTTTCTGTTTCAGGCAATTACTGTTCAGTCCATTTATAAGCAATAAACACTAGAGACCCCTCCCGTACACTGAGAGCGATCTCGTCTAACATGGGGATAGAAAGTAGAGAGGTAAAGTTTTACGAAAGGTGGCTGTACATCGCTCTTGGAGCCAATCGCCGATCCTGCACACCAGGTGACCTTCTTTGTCATCTTCCACGCTCCTGCTGCGCTTATTGCTCTGTTGGCTTCTCTGTACACACCGCCCCCCGAAACGCCATCCGACCAATCGCACACAGCGGGCAGTTCCGATTGGCAGATTGAGTTGTCATTCAAAGGCGGAGAGACGACGATGCGTCGGTGGTTGGATTTTCCAGATCCCAGCATTTCATAAGGCACACAGCATATATAACGATAGGGATATTGCAAGGGACACGTCAAGACACAAACCGACTTCAAAACAAAAGTTAAAAAACAGCTACAGGTATGTAAAGAAACTGATTAGCTATGGAAGGCAGGAGCAGGAGCCTCGCAGCAGTAGTGCCACGCAGTTCTTGAGCAGGGTGTGGCAGCTGGGATGTGCCCTGTGACTGGACAGCCTCCCAAAGCCATCCACTGCCCCCTCTCAATCCCTAGGGGAAGACACAGCAAGCAGCGCAGGAAGGAGGAGTCAATGGCAGCAGCTTCTCCATCGGCAACTGTGACGATGGGCGACCCAAAGACAAGTCAGTTTGCTCAATAGAAGCCTAAGTAGCACCCCCACTCCTCTTCCTATTAAACCTATCCCACTGCCTGTCCATTTTTGCAGGAACCCTCCAATTCCAGCCTGAGGGAACCACTGCAAATCTGATTGTTCTAATGCGCTTACAAGCCTGGCCTAATCAGTTCTATGGACCTGTGCTGGATCAGTTTGCTTTCAATTCTGAGCCAAAATCAAACTTAGAAGAACGCTAATAGCATTATCCATGCCCGAAGTGGGAATCAAGTAATTTAAATGCTGCTGTCCAGCACTGTTTGAAGGACCTAAAGCCAACTATGTGAGAGACATCAGACCCCCACCCCATCTCCCCAGTCCTCAGGAAAGCTTGTCTCTTTTTCTGTCTCTCTTGGAGAGGAAAAAAAAATGCAAATCCAATCCTGCATTTCTACTAGCTTCTACTGAAGAAAAAAGAAAAAAGAAAAAAAGAGCCAAGTAATCCCAAGGAGTTCCACTATCATCAAGAATTCTCCCAGTCAACTTTTTTTTTTTTCCATTATAACCTTTCAATATGCAAAGAGTTAGAGTGTCTCTAGGCGGAGCTGTAAAAACAGGTTACAGGTTTCATGCCTGTGCTCTTTCATTCCACCTCCCCCCCTTCCACTGCAGAACAATCCACATACAAATCCCAAGAGAGAGTATCTGAAATTGAGAGAAGTTGAAACAATCTTAAGATCCTTAAAAGGAGATTCACAGTAGCGAAGTAGTTTAGGTCACACCAACCAAACTCCATACCCTTAGCGCCATACAGACATTTATGGGACAAATTCCAAGAACGGGAATCTGGGGTGTGTGTTAAATGATTAACCTAATTTTTACGACATAAGCAAGTGTGACTGAAAAACAGAGGAAGAGAACATGGTGTGTTCCAATCCAGACCATCAACAGAACTCCTATCACATCTATGTGCATCAAAGTACACACCAATTAGAGCATTCTCAATTTTTGATAACTGGGAGGTATGTGAACCAGTAAAGCAAAGTTGTACGTGCGCCTCAATATTCACTTCTCTCCGCTGTTGTTAAATCACTTTTCTTCCTTTGTGGGTTGGGATCAGTGAAAGGATGAGGTTTGGGGGCTTGCTTGCGAGTTATAATAAAAATAATTATTAAAGACTGTGTGCATGCGTGTTGCAACCCAATGAGTGCCAAAACAAAACTGAAGTCAGGAAACCCATATTGAATGTCTGCCTGCCCAACTTGCTATCCAACAAGTCACACCCGTCCACTGGCCATGTATTATGGCCTGTCAGCTGCTCAACACCCCACTGAGGTGCACCGAGCCCCTGGCAGGCCACCATATGTATCATGTGGACTGCAAGGGCCACAAGTTGTGCAGGCTTGTTACACTGCGAGAGTGTACAGTCTGCAACCCTAGTAATGCTGAGAAATTGGTCTGACACAGTCGACTCAGCCCTAGGAAGGCACGGGTGCTGGTAGAAATGCCTTGCTTCAATGGCCGAGGACTGTTTTGTGCCACTGAACACAACTGCCAAGCATCGTAACATACAGAGTTGAGAAGATCATCATGTGTGGAAAACAAAGGATGTGGCACAGCCATTCGGAACCAGGTGCAGAAACGTTCCCCCAGATCAGCACTGACGTGTGCCAGGTTTGGCTTCTCCCTCCCAAGTCATCTTAGAAAACACACACTTAAGTCTCAGCCAATACAACTATTCATAGCTGTGTCATCAAGACTAGAAGCAGCTAACATAACCAGTGTCACATGAGTATAAGAAAACTTAACTCTAAACTGTACTGAGGAGAAAGAGAGGGATTAGAAGTACTCACCCAATGTTATTCAAAGCTGGAAAAGAGCTAGAATTCAGTTAGACCCTGACCAATCCTGAACTCATTTTGGATGCTACTCACCGAGGATGTACTGCTACAAGACCTGGTCCTGCGTTTCCGGCAACGATGCTGGTGCTTCCTTGTCCGGTGATGCTCTCTGTCTCGAGATCTCCGTTGATGGCGTGAGCGACGGGCAGAGTAATAGTCCTCTCCGAAAGACGGGCTTTGTTCTTCAAACCTGTAGACTTCGCTGTCTGTTCTGTCTCTGTACCCTCTCTGGTATGGCATTCTGTCCTGGCTGAATTGTAAATAAAGACCCAATTATGAAATAGGAGAGCGAAAGAGAGAACAAGAACCCAGGCCATACTTGCCCAGCAGATGAAGGGCAGCGCCATGTGCAAACTGTACTAGAAACTGCTTCCTGCCATGTCACTGCAGGGCAAGAAGAGATTGTTACAGTAGTTAGAGCAGCAGCCCAAACTCCCAAAACTGGTATACTGGATAATTCAGGCAGCATGCTTGTGAAGGACTGGGACCCGTCCTTTGATTCCGGGCGAGAGATCAAAGGCTACAAACTGCCAGCCTTGACTCTGTTGCCGTGAAATCATTCACTCACTACTTGGCCCTGGTCTAAGACACTGGATTATAAGCACTAAACCAGTCCATGTTTGGCTGTGTGGGGTGAAATAAAAGCGAGAGTTTATTTAGGTCTGTCTGTTACAAATTGGTTGGGAGAAAAAGGAAGGAAAATTGACAGAACAGAGATACTTTGTTGCAAACAGTCAGAGCTACAAAATAACAAAACTAATTCTCACGCTAGAATACCCAGGCACTTACACGTTGGCTTGGGGGTTGCTCTTCTTGGGGCTTGCCTCAGCCACAGCCCCACTCCGTGCTCTTTCGCGTCCAGAACAACAACAAAACCCAGAAGCCACACTGACTGTATCAATGTTCTCCCACCCCTCCCTTCGATAGCCCGACTGTCTCTTGGCCAATCATGATTAATTCGTCTGGGCTAGGCAAGGGGGGGGGGTGGCTCCTAGGTGTCAGAAAGGTGACTTCTTGACCATACCTAGAGTGCTTGGTGGACATTTGCATGCGAATAGACACAGAGCTCTCAGGAGAAACTATGTACATTCACAGGAGATTCTCAGCCTCTGGCTGGGATTACACTTATTTACATGTGTGTGGTGGGGAAGGACACAGGAACTCAGCATGCTTTTCTTCACAATGCTGAACACACCAACCTTTCTGCACACTCAGCATATGTACGCACACCCACTGATTACTACATGTACCAGAAGGGCTGCCTTGTGCTGCATGTTTCCACCTGTGCACTGCGATCATCATCAGAGGCCCTTCCCCAAGTACTCCCACCTTCTGAGCTTAGATGAGTGGTAATGGTGAGAGGTCCTTCTCAGCTGCAGCACCCTATCTCTAGAATGTTCAGCCTAAGGAGACTTTTCTGGTGCTATTATATGGCTTTTACTGTAAGCCACCCTGAGAGTATATTACTAAAGGGCAGGGTATAATTTTAATCATCATCAACAGCGGGCTAGGGCAGGCGACACCCAGTGGGTAGCTGGGTAGCTTGTTGGTACATAACTGAAGAATAGAAAACAGTAGTCCTGGGTGAGCAATTCCTGCCCCAGTTTTGTTGCTTTATCCAAACTGCTGGATGCAGCAAGCAGGACAACTGACTAGAAGTGAAGGAGAAGAGAGCTCGGCAGCATGCGCGCACACCCTCCTTCACAAGAATCTTGGACTGAGGCTGGGGCCACATTTTCAACCCCTGAATCAAGCATGATCTCCACTCCATCATTCACAAAAGCTTTTCAGAAGTTTCCGGGCTTCTTGTGCTCAACGTGCCCAGTGCCCCCGTAACAATAGTGAAGCTTAGTGCTGCCGCTATAATACCATTTTCCCTTTAAGGGGGGGGGGAAGCATTTAGATATTTATGTGTTAGTTTGTAGTTCAGAAAATAGGATAGGATGGAGAATTGTCTTTTTTTTTTTTTGCATTTATCATTTCTATATCATCTTTCAAGGTACCAAGTGTTTTATCGTCCTTATTTGTCCTCACATCACTGTAAAGTAGCCACAACCTTGTAAGGCAGTACAGAGTGACTCTGAGTGAATGAGCTTGTTGGCTGAGCAAGGATTTCAGTGTGGTTGTTCCACATCTAACGCTTTACCATACTGGATAAGGGTTTTTTTCTTAAATTTATTTTTTTGTTTTAGTACATAAAAATGCAGTCTTAAGCTGTGCCTTTTTTTTTTTTTTACATGAAACTGGGCAAATATTATCCACAATGTCCTTGTCCTTGTAAAAGCAGCAGTTCCTTTAAGAGGTACCTGACTGCCCTTTTGCCAATCTCCCCCTCAGAGTCTGCTAGACCAGGAGTCCAATAATGTAATGTGAAACAGACTGAACTTGGTTAGTTCATGCAAGCTGCTAGGAAAGCAACCAGGCTCCAACTGTCAGCCATTGTTGACCTTTGAGCTCCCTTCTTCAATTTCATGTATTCCAGCTCCAAGCCTCCCCCCTCCCCACCACCCTCCACAGAGCAGCCCAATGAAACGCTATGCAAGTGCAACTCTTCCAGGCTGGCAACTTTTAAAGCCGAGATGAATGTGTCTCACTCCTCAGACCTAGTTTATTTCAGGAAGAAGGCACTGCCAACATGTAGCTAATACCAATACACAAAGACACAGACTTGCTACTCTCTAGAGCAGTGTTCTCCAACCTTGGGTCCCCAGATGTTTTTGGCCTACAACTCCCAGCATGCCCCAGCCAGCGTAGCCGGCTGGGGCATGCTGGGAGTTGTAGGCCAAAAACATCTGGGGACCCAAGGTTGGAGAACACTGCTCTAGAGCAATACATTTCCACAAGTTGAAGTGAAAGATGAAAGCAGTGCACATTCCTCATCTACCTCAGTTCATACAGGCAAGGCACAAGTTTCAGAGGTGTGCTTCATTGGATACTAATATAGAAGTGGCCCTGCTGGATCAGACCAAAGGTACCTAGTCCAGAACTCTTATTTCCAACAGTGGCCAGACATCGATGCCTGCAGAAAGCCCACAAGCTTCCTGTGCATGAAGGCAATCGCACTCCCATGCAGCAACTGGTATTCTGTGATATACTGCATCTGAACACGGAGGTTCCACACAGCCATCTTAGCTAGCCAGCCACTGATAAACCTATATTCTGTGATTTTGTTTAATCCCCTCTTAACTCCATCTAAGCCAGCAGCCATCACAACATATTATGGCAGCAAATTCTACAAATGAATGTACATGTTGTTCTGAAGAAGTACCTTCTATTGCCTTGTCCTGCTAGATATTTTTGTGCAGTGTCCACTCTCTTGTTGATAATGCCTGAGAAACTCAGTTCCATGTGCGTGCTCGTTGATTATGGTTTTCTATTATGTTTTATATTAACTATCACATTTGTATCCTAGCCTTCCTCCAAGGACCTCAGGGCAGCATATAGAGAGAGTTATTAGATTATTTTAATCCCCACAACCAGGTTAGTTAAGATAAGAGAAAGCAACTTATGCACAGCCATCCAATGACCAAGCGGGAATTTGACCCCCACCTTGTTCTCAAGTCTTAGTCCTTGGGATTGCCAATGAACAACTGAAAATGTGATTTTAAAGAGGGCAGCACTCTCTAGTAACCACTATTTATAATACGCACTGCACATATACAATATATTCAAAACTGTATAGGGTTAGCTCATGGATGGTACCTTCTGGCCCACAGAGCCCCTGCATTCAGCCCCTGGCCTAGGCCCCGCCCATCTCCCCAGCCGTAACCCCTCCTTTCTACCCTATGCAGCAGCCATTCCAGCATTTCTGCTTGTCTGGGGCATCAGGCCACAGCTGGAAACACAATTCTGGACCAGATGGACCATGGTCTGACCCAGCACGGTAATTAAGGACAGAAGAGCAGCCTTGGTGGAGCAGACCAAAAGCTAATTCAATCCGGCATCCAGTTTCCTGCAGAGGCAGGCACTTCCATGAATCGCACAAGCAGGGCATGAAAGTAACAGCTCCTCAGCAATCGGTGTTCAGTAGCATACTGCATCAGAATCTGGAGGTCCCTTTTAGCTTACCACAGTTAATGGCCACTGATAGACCTCTCCTCCATCATTCTTGTGGAGAAGATGCCCAAGTCTTTTCTAGACCGACGTACCTATGACTTCAACTCTGAAGAACAAGCTGGACCCTAATCGGGTAGGAACCGTGCAGATGCAAAGGCTTGCCCTCCACAGCTCACCTTCTAGAACGTGATCGCCTTGAAAGATCCCGGCGAGTTGGGTATCGTACTCTTCCTTCATGGTGCTCTCTGCTACGAGACCGCCTCCTCTTCCATCTGTGACTCATGTAGGGCTCCTGCTCAGGAGAGCGGTAGCGTTTGCAGTGATGCATCTAAACACACAAGGGAAGTACTTGCATGAACACCAGAACAAGCTCCCCAGCAAAACAAGCTTATCCCAGCAGTCTTGGCACAAAACATTTTACCACCTTTTACAACCCAAACAAACCTGACTATATTTTAAGCGTTCTGTTTTTAAATATCTTTGGAGAGTCAGGTTAAGTGAAATCCAAGAATATTCATATCCATGGCACTAAAATGCCCTTTGTGACATGAGCAACAGAACCACTAAGAGCTATCATGTTAAAGGAATACTACCCATTTACATGCTATCCTTTCAGAAGTGTTACAACAGTTGGCAAAGGTAAAAGAGCCACTCTTGATCTGATAGTCATATGACTAATCATGTAAAGAAGCTGCTGGTTTGGAATTCATTTCTTGCCAGCAATCCCATTTTAGAAGTTATGCTTATGCAAAGAGCTTTTAGGTCTGCTGGTTCGATCAGTTTCGTTACTGCCTCTTTGCCAAAACACAGGAAACAGTAAGAAATTCAAAAAACAGCATAGGTGGTTCTGAGAATTCTAGGTCAGCTGGAGAAAAACACTTCAGGGCTATAAGCCTATATGAGTAAACCCCACTGACTTAGTGGAGCCTACTTCCAAGTAAACATGCATAGGATCAGTCTGCATGTGTGTGGGGCACAGAGCCCAGATCAGATCGTCTCCTGGTTGAGACAGCCTGCATCAGCCCACTGCTTTGACCCTTGGAGAACACAGCTAGCAAACACCTCCTTTTATTTCTTTTGAGCCTTTGGAAGACCAGACTACCAACATTTAATAGTCTACAACAGCATTCTCCAACCTGGTGCCCTCCAGATGTTTTGGACTTCAACTGCCATCAGCCACAGCCAGCATGCATGGCTAATGGTCAGGAACCCTGGGAGCTGTAGTCCAAAACACCTAGAGGGCACCAGGCTGGGGAAGGCTGGCCTACAAGAAACCTACTGCCTAGGAGCCAATACAGGATCTCTACATAACTTTTGAACCATAACGTCGTTCACTTTTCAGTGAGGATGAAGCGCATGCCAGCAATAATAATTGTGATCAGAATGTCATGCACACATACCACAACGCAAAGCCAAGATTAAGCTTGCATTTAGGAGGTGTGGAGAACTTCAACTGATGTTGTGCCGTGCCACAGCCAAACATGGACTTTTTGATTACTTTTGCCACCACTTCCCAATTTTACCCTAACTCTTGGGTGGGAAGTGACGGCAAAAGCTTCAGGCTACTGTCAGACCAGGGCATGGGCAACAGCCAGCTGGAACTCCTTATCACTGCAAGGCAGCCTTCAGACTATTCACCTTTTAGTCACCCTAAGTCTGTGCATGTAGTGTAAACCACTGGCCAGGCAAGCAGGAAAAGTTCCTCTATAGCAGGGCTCTCCAACCTTGGGTCCCCAGATGTTGCTGGACTACAGCTCCCAGAATCCCTTCCCATTAGCCATGCTGGCTGGGTATGCTGGGAGCTGTAGGCCAGCAACATCTGGGGACCCAAGGTTGGAGAGCCCTGCTCTATAGGCTTTCAAAATACCCAGCCAACCCCAGATTCTAGACTAAGAAGTTTTATTAAGATCAGGGATGGAGATACGGGGGATCATAAAACAAAACATTTCACTCTCTAAATAATCTAAGCTAGATAATAGCACAACAGAATCTTAAAACTTACTTGCAGGAAGCAAGGATCACCCATTATGTTCAGAAGATGACAACGTTTCATAGGGAAAATTCCTACTTTGAACCCTGGGGAACCAAGAGAGGGGGTTGATGGGGGAATTGGATCCTTGAAACAAACATTACCATGTGGGACAAGACACACCTCTAGGGATACAGTTTTGACACTAGGGGCATGGCAGGGTCCAGTACATGGGAAGATGGGCCACTGGCACCTTTCAACAATCCAAGAAGGTGGAATAAAAAGGTGTGAACTGAGAGACATTTTCTAATCAACTCCTGGTAGGCAGAACCATCAGAGGGTCTGCATGGAGAATGCTTGAAATATGACAGATAGATCACTATGAGATGGAGAAGCTGGCTAGGCCATTTCACCAGGCACAACTGGATTTTAAAGAGACAGATACTTTCTGGCCATGTCTGCATAAAACATAAAACAGAATTGCTGAGAATTCTGGCTTACCATTCATGAGCGTGCTCATGCACACCACGTAATCACTTCCATTTGGGCTCCTCCTCCCATAGTTAGGAACTCACCAAGAAGAAAAAGAATAAGTGTTATGTCCAAACCGGGACACCTGGCTTGTCACTGCCAAACAAACCAGGAATCAGAAACAAACTTCAAACCCTGGCTCTGGATTCTGGCTCATTAGAAGAGTAACAAACCAGGAGTCCCAGTTCAGACGCAACACTAAGTTTTTTCTACCTGGTGTGTTATTCATTCATTCATTCATTCAATTTATGTGGCCAAATAGTGAAAGCTCTCTTTTTGTTATGTAGCCACACCCACTGATGGGAGGAGTGATCAGGCAGCATGATTTCACATGCTGCTCGTGAATGATAAGCCAGGATTCTCTGGAAAATTGGCATAACATTTTGTGCAAACATGGCCACTCCCTGGCCTTTCTCCACAATGAGCTCCTCTGGAAATGCAGGGGAAGTGGGGTGAAGGGATGTGTGATCTGCCTCTCCCAGCTTCTGAAAGCACTTATGAGCTCTGCAACTGCAAATCTTGACCAATCCACTTGATCTAAAAATCAACTGGACTAAAATATTTTTATCTGAACTATTCTTAAGATCTAAAATATTTTTATCTGAATTATTCTTAAGATCTATACAGTCTTGCCAGTAGATCATTTCAAGCACACTGGTTTATTTATTAAACAAATTTATCTTCCCTGACAGTTCAAGCAGACTAACTATAATAAAACACGAAAACAAAAGCAGAGTGCAGAATCTCTGCACTCAATAAATATTTTGCTACCTAGGGAAGATATATCATAATTACATGTGTTTGATAACTATATATAGTTGACAGTTTCACATTATTCTTAACGGTTACTTTTGTACTTTGCTAAATAAGATCTTTAAAGTGCTAAGAACCACTCAGAAGCAAGTGTACATTGTAGTTCTTTCTGGATAAATATTTTATTTATTAACTGGAACATGGAATAATTCCATCTCTTTCAAAGAGGTGCTATTGCAAGACAATATTTGGGTCACTTGGGCAGTGCTGGACTTTCCACACAAAATGGTATCATATAATCTCTAGGATGTTACCAGAAAAGAACTGCTTACGCTAATATTAAATAGATATATTAATTGGAACATATGGCAGAAAATCAATGTCCTACCCAACAGCAAGGATATTGATCACAAAAGGTAATTCCTTACAGTTGCAACTGCTAAAAATCAATGCAACATAGAAATCTAATGTCCCTCCAAGTATATAAAATTGGATTTCCAATGGATGTGTACCAGCAGCTCAAAAGAAAATACAGTCACGCCTTGGATTGAGAGCATAATTCGTTCCGGAAACGTGCTTGTAATCCAAAACGCTCTTATATCAAAACTAAATCCCCCCCAAAAAATTTGTACAGAGATTTTTAATTTAAGCCGTACTACAGTACTTGTATTGCAAGACATCACTTGTATATCAAGTAAATATATATATATATATATATATATATATTAAAAATTTGCTTGTCTTGCAAAACGCTCTCAAACCAAGTTGCTTGCAATCCAAGGTATTACTGTAGTGCTGGTTAAGCACTGCAAAGTTATTTAATTTGGTAAAATTTGGAATGCTTTCTTAGATTGTTTCATTGTATAATTCTGAATTGCTCTTCTTCTTCCTCGATCATTTCCCCCTCATTGACTATTTTTGTTAATCAAGTTAACATTTTAGTACTGAGTGGAAGTCCAAGTTGTTTCATCTTGATATAATATAGATGTCTGTCGTGGCTGTAATTGTAGATATTTATGTTAAAAAGATTAAGAGTGTAACCCTATGCATGTTTAAACAGAAAAAAAGTCCTACAACTCCCAGCAGGCCCCACCAGAGTTGTAATACTTTTTTTTTGTCTAAACATGCATAGGATTGTGCCCTAAATAGTTTTTATCAATATGACTAAGAAAAGGAATGCAATTGGTTGTTTAAGGAAATAGTTTATTGTGTCTTTGTGTTGTGGCACACTCCTTCTGTGATATTTTAGTTCTATTGCTATTGTCTATGGTTTAAACTATAAATATTAACGGCTTGGAAAAAAATACTTTCCTGCCTAGGTATTTGGGACAGATAGACTCAAATGAAATAAGGGGTGGTGGTTCTTCTTAAATGAGGCAGACTGATATAACTTCAGCTTTATGTAAAAATATGGGTGGTTTTAAAAATTAAATATTATTTTTGGCATTATAGAGATATATCTATACAAGGAAGGTGTCCAAGTCAGTAATGGCCACAAAGTTAATAAGCATACTGCACACCAAAGGCACTCTGAGTTAATATGACTCCATATTCCAGAAACAAAGGCATATAAATCATTCATATTCCAGAAATAGAGGCATATAACAATGATACTACCAAAAAAATTCAAGTTGTATATCAAAAGATAAAATCTTGTAAGAGGCAAACTATCAGGTAAATACTGTCAGTTATAATTCTATAATTTACACTCTCAAATATTTCCATACCGTTTTCCTGGAGGTGTTGATTCTCCCTGCCCCCCCCCCATTTAGTCGCATGTTCTTGGGGGGGTCTGACATTTCCGTGTTCAAAAATCCAGTACTAAAAGGTTAACATACAACTTATCTTAACAGCTGCAACAACATAAAGCAGCTATTGTATTAACATCCAGCCATTTCTAAGAGGGATTTCTTACAGCCCAATGCCATAACTGTGTATTCTTTTCTCAACTCAAGTCCCTAGAGGTGCAACCAGTGTCAATCCCAAAAGATTTAAAAAAACCAAACACCCTTATCTTAATTGTTACAATATATAGGCAATAGAAACAATAAAAAAAAGAAAAGAAAACTCAAACTTCTGGAGATATAAACAGGAAAAAATATGAAAGCTTAGCATTTATTTATTAATAAAAATAAGTGAGCACCTCTTTATCTTAACTGCAGTATCAACATAATGGGAGCATTATGTTGCTAAGTGTGAGTTCATACCAATGATTCATTTATTGTTGTAACTTGGGGTCATTTAGACCAGTAGTCTTTAGCCTTTTCAGACCTGGGATCCACCTGTAGCTCAAACATGCATCTGGGGAACTACTATTTTTTTTAACCATATATCTGTATGGTAGTAGCGCTGCTGGTGCAACCCACCTTAGGTCAGTCTGTGACTCAGTAGCAGGTCCTGATTCACCAGGTGAAGACCAATGACTTAGACCAAAAGTAGGCAGCTCTCTAGATGTTTTTGTTTTTAATTTTTTTTTCTTTCAAATAAACACACATACAAAAAGAAAATAAACCCACAAATCCATATAACTCCAAAGTGCACCCATCACCACGGGGCCAAGAAATAATTCTATCCACATAATCCATTATTAATCTATATTCCAAAAATACATTGTATCTTGACATGGCTTACTCCCCTTTCCCTTTACTAAAACATAGTCTAGAAATGGTCCCCATATATCCTTAAAAGTATTTTTCTTTAATTGTCCCTTTTTTTACATTTAATACTACATGTTAATTTATCATTTAAAGCAATATCCCACACCTCTTTATACCAATCAATAATTAAATACTGATGTTGAACTTTCCATTCCCTTGCTATCAATAATCTCCCCGCCATTAACAAACTTACAATTAATAATGTTATTGATAACAATACTAATTTTGGACAGACCTCCAAATTAATGCCAATAATTTCTGAAATTTCTACAAAAATTTTATTCCAAAAATCCAATACGCTTTTACAGCTCCACCACGTATGAGCATAAGTACCAAGTTCCTGACATCCTCTCCAACACAATGGAGCACAATTACTGTCTATTTTATTTAATCTTACTGGAGTCAGATACCATCTCCAAATAGTTTTTTAAAAATTCTCTTTTATCCTTACTGACATATTTCTTAATATACGTCTGCCCCAAATATTTTTCCACACCGCATTCGAAATCTCCTCCTCAAATTCCATATCCCATACCATCATGCTGGTACACTCTAGCATCCACTTGCATTCATACTCCTTTTCCCTGCAGGGAAGAGAAAGGGAAGGCCAAACTGAACCGTACAGGTAAGGGGGAAAGCTTTCCTCTCATTCACATGTGGAGAACTTGCCTTAACCAACAATGTGGGGTAAATTTTATCCCAGGCCCACTTTTCATTGCAGAATTTATACAGAAGTAGGCCTATAATGTAGTCCTTTCTGGGTGATTGTCACCTGCATGGTTAAAAAAAACAAGTCCCCAGAATGCCTACAAATTTCAGTCTTGTGGCACCTTAAACACAAAAAAACCTATTTGTTAGTCTTTAAAGTGGTACTTTTTTGTTTTTGTTGCAATAAACAATTTTCTTTCTGTATGCAAAAAGTGCCTGGAACAAAAGGTGTCCCCAAAAACACACAACTGAATCCTTGGTGAGGGATTATTATTTTTTTGTCTCAGCCAAACACTAGTTGGAGCAAAACATTTCCAACAAAAACTGATGTAGAAGATTTGAGTGCCCCAACAGTGTTTTCTTTCTGAAAACTAAGAGCAGCCCAGACCAAAAAAATATCCCAAGAAATCTATTGATTTTTATCATTGTGGTGCCATTTTGTCCTAGCCAATCCTAACATATCATAGCTCAGTGGCAGAACACATGCTTTGCATCGCAGAAGGTCCCAGGTTCAATTCTCAGCATCTCCAGGTAAGGTTGGAAACCCTGGGAGCCACTGCCAATCATGTTGACAATACAGTACTGAGCTAGATGGTCTGAGTCAGTGTAAAGCAGCTTCTTATGCGTCGGGATAAAAAATGCCCCATGATACAACTAGGCAGAATTAAATGCACTCCTTTTGTAACTACACATATGGCTTGGTTTGGGGGACATTTAACTACCCTAAGACATATTTGAACATGGCTTGGAGTAGTAAAATACGCCAAAATACCAATTTCTTTGGTTTTGTTCCTTGAAGATTAAATGAACTCTAGCCCTTTCAGTCTACCCAGGGGTAAGCTGGAAAGAACACAGCAGTTTAAAAGTAACATGACTGAGTAGCAGTCACCCTGCCTTCAAAACATTTTCTCTGTTCCTCTCTCCCTGCCTCGCCTCACCCCACCCCGCCCCGCCCCATTTCTGATGCAATCACAGAGAGTAGAGGGAAGAAAAAGTATTGGGTGGATAGTAGCATCACAATTTACTAGCAAGACACTAACTTCACCCCGACACACACCCCGAATTCATTTGCACCCACCAGTCTGGCAACTGGAATAACTAGCTGCCAAACAGGAATGTAGAGCTTGGGATTCTGTGAGTATCTTTCATCTTTATTCTTTTCATACACACACTGCCCAGTTTTCAAGTTACTGTGTGTGGTCCAACAGAACAGAAGCAGAGTATGACCAAAATATCAGCTCCAGGAGCCTATTGCAAGACAGATGCCTTGCAATAATGATGATGATGATGATGATGTACAAGAAACTATTTGAGAATTTTATAATTGACTCCCCTTTAGAAAAGAAGCAGCTCTACAACATCAAGTTCAATGAGTTAAGATTCTACAAAATTAATTTTGTAACTGGAAGTAAGGGTGTGTAAAGAGGGGCTGGAGAAAGAAAATTAAGGGTACATTTAGACCAGGGCTAAGCATTAATTGATCAATTAATCCACCACAGATATGGATTAAATGGGTGAAATATGAAAGTACATTTAGTGCTGAATTTAGGCATCCACAGAAAAAAGCAGGAATATCCACTCATATAGCAAGGCTATTTCCTTTCTTTGTTAAACAGGAGGCGTCTAACGATGCACTGCAAGCCATTTTTAAAAGAAAGAAAACATGTTGCAGGATACATACAAATCCATATGTGCACAGCCCCTGCATTCAAGATTATTTAAGTAATTGAAAATTTATCAAAAAGTTAGCCCGGAAAAGGAATAATCTTCACTAAGTATCATCAAACATTTCTAATTCTTGCCTTTTATGGCCAGGAATAGGCTTGTATTTGAGAGTAATGGGTTTATGAGCTGCAGCATGGTGGGTGGGTGTGTACACAGAAAAACTTATTTTTTGTATTTCCAAGGCAACTAGCAATATTTACATTAGCAGTAACACTGTTCTCTATAGTTCAGAGTTGAACATTTTCCATTCCACCTACTGAGGTATTCTGTGAAACTCAAGATCATGCATACTTTCACACCGACATAAATTGGTCCAACAACAAATAGCCCTAGGAATAGCCCATTCTGTGTCATTTAAAGGAGAAACATCTTGCTAGATCAGTGCAAAGAGCCAACTGATCCAACATTCTGTCTCCAGCAAGCTAGCAAGGAGGGCATGATAGTGATAGTTTCTCTTCTGCATTTAGTAATCAGATATGCTGCCTCTGAACACAAAGGCTCTAATTTAGCCATCACAAGCAACAACTAACCTATCCTCAAGAATCTGTCTCTTCTGAAATCCATCTAAGCTGGTACCTATGAAACAAATAATAAAAAATACAATGCATAAAAAATATACTTGTTTCCTCCAAACCTACTGCCAACTAATTTCATTAGAGAATCCCAATTTCTAGTGTTAAGAGAGAATGAATATTCCTCCCTGTTATCATAGCTTACATTAAAAAAAACAACACACCTTTTATCTAGTGCATAATTATCCAGTCCCCTTGAACGAAAGAATTACTGACTGTGGTTCAAATGAGACCAGATTAATATAAATGAAAAATTCCACAAATTATGCTCCTTAGTTTTTCACATAAAAATGCCACTGTGAGGTTCTCTAAAAACCCTAAGTATTTTCTGCCCTATCCAACCAGGCTCATGACAAAGAATACCAATTTCTTGCTGCTGGAAGGCTTTATGTCTCACAGTCCAGGTGCTAAGGGGCCAATATGAGTATTCTTAAAAAAATTAAGGAATTTCTGCTAGAACAAATGCTTATTCTCAGTCAGTAACCTCTGTCCAAATATTAAATCTTAATCTTAGATTAAAATTAAGAAAATATTGAGGCTTTGACAGACTTGGAATAGAGTACTCCAAAACTATTCCACACACAGACACACACACACGTGCACACACGTACGTACCTTGCTATTTTGATTCAATGGTAAGAATCCACTAAGGAGGACCTATTAAGAGGTCACCTTCTATAGGACATGAATATAAAAATGAAACAAAAAAGAAAGCAATCTCGAATATACATAGAACCTAATCCTTGTATCTCCCATCTAAATCCTAACATGGTAATTAACTTTCAACCTCAACACTTCCTCCTTCTTTTTTGAATTCTAAGACTCTGAGTTCTACTCTATTCCACTATAGTCAGGAAGTGTTATGTGGACCTTTAAACATATTAGTATCATCAATTTGATTCTTAAAAAAACAAGCTGGTTAAATTAATAACCTTTTATTCACCTGACAGGTCTATTTCAAATATGACTACATCTGAAACCAGCTGTTCTTCCACAAGTAAATGACAGCAACAAAACTAGATGAGGGGGTTGTCTCATCCACTCCACCCTACAAGAAATCTTACATTCCATCTGTTGATTGAAGGGCAACTGACATGTTCTCCTCCAAATGGTCCTGAGAGCCATAACTCCCAGGCTGTTTAAACAATCATACAGTGTGAAATCCCAAGACCCAGCTCATGCAATTGGAGCCCAGAATATCTCAGGGTTGCAGCAATCAGGCCTCAAATACAAGTTGTTACTTAAGGGAAATCATAGAAGAACTCAACTCTCTCATTGAGGTAGTCAATCTGTATTGGGATTGTCCCACTGACACAACTGAATGCTCCTCTGTATAAAAAAAATCTCTGCGCATGAGCAAAGGGGCCTAGCCCTCTGTTGAGAAGGGACCCAGGTCCAAATAGCACTGCCTCTCTGGTGCAATGTCCATAGCTCCTGTTGCCAAGCTTCACTGGATATAGATTCTGGCCTAGTTTTTACTGAGGTGTCAACTGCTGTCTGGGCAGTACCACTTTAGATTGCAAGGTGGGGACTCAAAAGATCAAATACACCTCCTTACAAAACAAAATTCCTTCCACATAGAAAATTCATGTCAAGGAAAAGGCTTCTGGCTTCCCCTTCTCCACACCACCTCAGGATCCAGGGGATCCCCCCCCCCATGAAGCAATATTCCATCATGTGAGCCCCTGCCTGCCTCCCAACCTGCAGTCTGAAATAATACAGACCAGAGACAGGTTGACCACTAACATGGTTTAAGGTGCAATTCTGTGCACGTTTAGACAGAAAAAAGTCCTACAACTCCCAGGAATAAGTTTTTCTGTCTAAACATGCATAGGATTGCACCTTCAGTGGTTAGAATATCAGACTATGACTGGGGAGAGCCAGGTTCAAATCCCCAATCAGCCATGAGATGGTGACCCTGGCCAATCACCATTTCTCAGCCTAACCTAACTCAAAGGGTTGCTGTGAGGATAAAACCTTGACCTCCTTAGAAATGCAATAAATACTAGGATCTACAGTGAGAACTAAACCATGAGGATAATCAGATTCAAGTTAGTAATTTATCCTCAGGATCTGTATTTTATTGCAGTGTTCAAATGGGGAGGGGAGGAGATAGAGGGGGCCAACACCCCTTACCTACTTTTCAATTTTATTATAGAACTGTCTAATACCACCCATCGATAGAAATCCCTGGATTTACATAAAAGCAAGTCTACAAAGACCAATTAAACTACAATTACAAGCATAAAACCCAACGACTAAAAAGCAGCAAGATCTCAGAAACTGGATTTAAAAAAAAAAAAAAAAAACAGCAGGGCTAAAATTAAGTCTCAGGATGGCTGGGAAATGCTGGCAATTGTAGGACTTCTTCCTGTCTAAGGATGCGTAAGATTGCGCTCTAAAAGACCAAGACTTTTTTTTTTTTAATTATTCTTCGCTGGTGCCAAAAGGGCAACAAAAGGGGCACAAGACGGACCTCTCTTGGGGGGATTACTCCATAACCGGGGGATCCACCACTGAGATCTTCTCCCTGATAGCCACCTGCCTTTTAGAAAGCCAAAGGGGGGGGAGCCTGATTGGCTAAATTTGGGGAGGGGGGAGAATCAGGGATAGGGCTTGAAATGAAAATAATAATTAAAAAAACACCCACCCAGGGAAGCCATGGCATAGCCCCCTTACCTTTCCCCGTCCCTGATAATTCGAGCACTGATTTAGACGTCCAGATTTAATACATTCCGCCCCCACCACCCCGAAAGTAAGAAGTAGGCCTGGTCTGGGGGGGGGGAGAGAAGAGGAGACAAGGGCCGTAAACTGCCGTTTTCAGAGCCTCTTGGCGCAGCCGACATTCCGCGAGATTTGCCACTGGGTATCGCGACAGTCGCGCGACCCACTTCGTGGTGGTGCGGGCAGCGCAGGAGGGGGGGGGAGAAGAGAAGGGCGGTGAGGTCGTGAGGGGCGTAGCCACCCCAGCCGTCCTGTGAGGGCCCCGCCCTCTCCCTTCAGGTCGCGGTTCCCCTCACAGATTAACTAGGCTCGGCCTACTACGACTAGGCCCGTCGCTGCAGGACTGAGCCGTCTCGTTTTTCCTCCGCTTTCGGGATTCGTTTTTCCTCCCCCGTTTTGCCATCCCCTTCCCCGCCCCCCAGCGGCACCGAGCAGCGAACGGGCCCCGTCCCTCACCGCGGTTTCCGGCTGCTCCGCGCCCTCCGACTTCTGCGCCAGCGACGGCGACGGACGAAAACGACACTTCGCGCACGCGCTCTCTGCCGCTCTCTGCGCTGTGCAGAGCCGACGCCCCCGGCGGGCCAGAGCGGCTGACGTGCTCTCTGCCCCCCCTTTTTTTGCCTGACGTAACGCGGGAGAAGCGTGGCCGCTCTACCAGCCCGGTCTTGTGGTACGGGAGGACTGCGGCAAAGGGAGAGAGGATAGGACGTGGCTTGCGACTGAAGCCATGGCCGTGACTGAGTTTTGCATTGTTCCTCCTCCCTCCCAATCCCTTTTCCTTTTGTGTCATGTCTTTTACATTGTAAGCCTGAGGGCAGGGACTGTCTTATTATTAATCTTTGAGAGCCTTTTCTTGCTGAAGAGCGGGGTATAACTGCAATAAAGAAAGAAAGAAAGAAAGGGGTTGTAGTCTTAATGGGTTTCTACAGAGACTTCCGGCTCGAGATTGCTGGGCCAGAAACAGAGATGGAAGGACAAAATGCTTGGGTTCAGATAACACGGTAACCCACACTCAAGGGTTGAGTATGGGTTGTTGTGGGTTATCGCGTTGTCTGAACCCAGCTGCGCTAACAAACCATGGCTTGTTAACCATGAACAACCCATAAAGAGAACCCATGGTTTGTTGTTGGGTTGTGAACTGTGGGTTGTTCACCATGGTTTGTTATCTTGGCTGGGTTCAGACAACACTATAACCCATGGTTCAACAACAACCCATACTCAGTCCCTTCCAAGATAACAAACCATGGTGAACAACCCACAGTTCACAACCCAACAACAAACCATGGGTTCTCTCCATGAGTTTTGTGGTTAACAAGGCATAGCTTATCTCGGCTAGGTTCAGACAACAGGATAACCCACGTTTCAATGACAACCCACACAATCCATATTCAACCCTTGAGTGTGGGTTATTGTGTTGTCTGAACCCAGTCAGTAAAAGATTGCTGTAAACCAGGGTGAGGAGCCTTTGGTCCTCCAGATGTTGTACCACAACTCCCATCATTCATGGCTATTTGTGAGGCTGGCCGGGGCTGATGGGAGTTGAATTCCAAAACATCTGGAGAGTACCAGGTTTGACAGTATAAGGCAACTTCATATGTGCAATGCTCCATAAACAGGTAGAAGTTCAGCAGCTGGAGATGCAGCCCTGAAAAAGGCTTTGCCTGTTGAATTTCTGCCCGTTAATTTTCAAACACACATATGAGTAAGTTGCTGGCTGCCCTGTGTTGCAGTGCTTTTAAAACAACTTGCACTCATCGCCTCCAATGTAGAAAACAAAAGACATCGTGTTCAAAATTATTGGGGGGGGGCAGGGGGGGAGAGGAACAGGGCTCCCCTGACTTTAATAGGAGCAGGGAGGACTGTGCCAGAAATCCAACCACTACAGACTACCGTATTTTTCCATCTATAAGACGCCCCCCACTGGGCAGTTTCGCAACCGCGCAGTTCTCTCCTTGGCTTACTTCCGTGTAAAAGACGACCCTCAATTTTTAGTCTAACGATTTTAGGAAAAAGTATAGTCTTATACATGGAAAAATACTGTATTATGCAGATGCAGCAGTGCTGAATTTCCATCTGTAAAGCAGCCTTTTAAAGGCACAGGAGTGTCCCCTAGTTTTATGGATTGCTTTCATATTTCCGGTATTCACATTTTAATCCTAATTTCTTATTTTGTAGGCTGCCTTGTGAGGCAGGATAAAAATAATAAATAAATGTACAGTAATACCTTGGATTGAGTGCATAATTCGTTCCGGAAACGTGCTTGTAATCCAAAACACTCTTATATCAAAGCGAGTCTCTGGCGGGCGTGAGTGGGGCCGATTTCGGCCTGCTCGAGGCGAGCGGTTACATCCCTACCGGTATTGCAAGACCTTGCTCGTTTATCAAGTCAACATTTTTAATTTTTTTTTGCTTGTCTTGCAAAACGCTCTCAGACCAAGTTACTTGCAATCCAAGGTACCGGTATTACTGTAATAAATAAACTATACATGTGATATGGGAGACCGGGGCAGCGGCGGGGGGGGGGGCAATCCTGGGCACAATTACCTAGCAGTAAGTCCCATTAGACACAGCAGAGCATCCAAGTAAACATGCATAAGATTGTGTGCTGCGTGTCTGGTTAACGCCTCCCCCGTTCATTTTTATGTCTACGGCAACCTGCAAACTAAGGCTTTTTCCATCTCGTCCAGCAACATCCCTTTATTCTCCCTGCCCCACCCTTTTGTGTCACATCCACCCTGATGAAGAGGTTTGATGAACTCAAGAGCTTGCTCACTCCTTGTGCCTTTTTGGTTGTTCCCAGGGCTTTTTTTCTGGTGGAACTCACCGGAACTGAGTTCCAGCACCTTTTCTTCTATTAATTGCATTACAATTTAATCGCCATCTACTCCCGAGGAAATGTAATCCAAGAGTTCCGGTACCATTTTCTCCAGAAAAAAAGCACTGGTTGTTCCTAATATAGATAGTACCATACAGTTGACTTTTAGATCCCCCGCCCCAAGTGGGCCAACACAGCTACATACTTTTTAACCTCTTTCAGCCAAAGGTCAGAATTCAATTTCAAATACCGTAAGCTGTGGGGCACATTCCAGTGGTGGGCGGGGCCAGAGGCAAAAGGGGTGTGGCCCAAATACCAGCATATTTCAGTTTAAAGCTCTTAATGCCAGTAACTTAGCCAAAGGAGAGGCATTTCAACCTTTTAGAATGGGGGCAGGGGGCCTGTGCAAAAACCACCAAACAATCGGCAGTGGGGGGGAGGGGAAATCCCAGGGGGCCAGACTAGAACCCCCGGCGTGCTGGATCTGGCCCGCGTCAACACCCCTGTTCTGGCGGCTCAACATGACTGCGTGCTATTTAAGTACACCAGAGCAAAGTTATTTCCTTCTGCAAAATGCTGGACATGCACGTGGTTCTACTGGGCCCAGAAAAGCTTTCAGTCTCTGCTGCCCGCTTTCCTCCTCCTTCCTGTGGCTGCCCTACCCCATTTGACAGGTGATCATGTTTCACAATGGCCAATTTATTGAGTGTCAGGAAGAAAGCACCAAGAGACTTGTTGCCGCCACAGTTTCCATAGCAGCAGCTCCCCTTTGTTTCTTGGCATGGGGAACGTTAGTGCATACAGAAGCGAACAGAACCAATTTGGAAGGCTCTCTCTCTCTCTCCCTCTGCCTTTGGGATTCACAGTTACAGCACCGTTTCTCAGGAGGTAAGCCTAGACAATACCCAGCGTTCTAGTCACATTATTGGAATTTGGAAGTGACTTCCCCTTTAGCATGTCTCTTGGCTCACTTGCTCAGAACATCTGACATCTGAAGTGATTTACCCTCCGGCACATCTGTTCTCTGAGTGTGGAACCTTATTGAAATCTCTCAATGGGCCATAGAGGGGCTGGTGTACAGAAGATGCTATCTTTGGAAAGAAAGTTGCAGTGGATTAGGAATCAGTGGATTCTCTCACACTCTTATTTTTCAGCCATTCCGTTATCCTTTGGGTTCTGCTCTGTTGGAATTCCAGCAGGAATTGCAGGTTTTGGGATGTCAGCAATGGATTATGTGCACATTCCCTCACAATCATCAGTTAAAGAACAACCAATTCTCCATAATTTCTGCTCTCGTTGTTAGAATGTGGGTGGTGGGAATAAACAAATAAAAACCCCATTCATTGTTCTTTGAAGTATTTTTTTTTAAAAAATCCTTTGAAAGTCACCATTGTGCATTGCACAATGGCACAATTCCAAACCAAAAAGTACCGTTTACAATAATATTCTGACATTTTAAAAATGTATTTCCGCTAAAACAGAATCTCAAATTCCAGGGAAGAATCCAGCAGAGGCAGATTCTATAAACATCCCAACAATGACTATGGGACTGTCTTGAGTGCACTTCAAAATTTGGCCCTAAACCACTGGTTCAGATACCACCGAGGGAGAAAAAGTCATATGGATTTCCTCAGGGTCACAAGATTCCAGAATGTTCTATAAACTGGGAAGAATGCATATTTATGAGATCTCCCCTTATGACCCGTCTACTTTTTGCTCTTCTTGGTTATAGGTCCTTCAGATACCCCACGATTCCCGGATTCTGCTGGTGGTTCTCTCTCCTGCTAAGCTGGATCTGTAAAGATTCCAATTTTGGATCACAGGTCAAACTGCACACAACGGGCAGTAGACCACAAGACTTGATTTGTAACGGTTCAGCTCCCTAAATGTTACTGCAGAAGTGGGGTGGATGTACAGGTTTGCCTTCCCGGTACAGATGCTTCCAACATGGCTGTGCGGAAATGGAGGCTTCCGGTCTGCCCATCGAGGACACAAAAAGTTTTAGGAAAAACCTGACATCCACCCAATCCTTTTCTGCCGCAGAGCTGGAGAAAAGCGGTACGGACAGGACTCAATCTCCAAAAGTTCTTTTCCCGGCAAAGGTAAGAGTGCATGTTTTCTGCTGGGTCTTGCCCTTTCCATTGTAAGCATTTATTTATTTAAATTGCAGGGATGTTGAAGAGTCCTTGGTTTCGAGTCACGAGTCGAGTCCTTGGTCAAAAATGGTGACTCCCAAGTCCCGAGTCACTCCCAAAGCTGACTCCACGAGTCCCTATTAAAATCAATGGGTTTTTCCCCCAACAAAATAAGGCTACTTCAGATGTGTGGCTTAAATAAATTCTAGGCACAAGTGTACCTTTTTATTTCAAAACTCTGCAACTGATTTTGGCAAGAACAGACCAGGCAGACAAACCCAAAATAACCAGACAGGCAGAGGAGGCAGGGAACCCCAAAGCAGGCAGGCAGAGGCATTTGTCTTGGACAATTCAAACTGTGGAACTGGTTAAGAAGAGACCAGGCAGGCAGAGGAGGCAGGGAACCCCAAACAGGCAGGCAGAGGCAGCCAAACCCAAAATGTCTGAAAGGTTGCATTTTAAGAAAATGATTTTAAAAAATAAACTTGCTGTACTTCCTAAAACTTATCCATGTTGCATTTGGGGAACATTATTTTTTCTAAATGTTTGCCCCCCATTCTGGAACGGTGAGGTCTCATCACAATTTCACCCTCATTCTTCGCTGGCGATCGCACTCCTCTCCACTCCTTCTGGCACAGCCCAGGGATGTTGAAGAGTCCTTGGTCTCGAGTCCCGAGTCGAGTCTCGAGTCCCATTAAAAATATTGGGACTCGAGTCCAAGTCGAGTCAGAGGGGGGACTCAGTCCGACTCACGAGTCGAGTCCTGGAGTCCGAGTCCCCATCCCTGTTAACTTGGCCTTCTCCATTCTGATGCCCTCCAGATGTTTTGAACTATAGCTCCCACGTAGGGGTGGTGTAGTGGATCCAGGGCTCACAGGGTCGAAGCAGCAGGGCTTTTTGGTTTGCAGGGATGATGACCTCACCTGCCACCCCCTTCCTCAGAATTCCCTGTTTCTTCTGAGCTTAGCCGGTGCAATTGCCACAGTAGCTGGGAGTAATGGAAAAAGAAGTTGTCAGGAATATGACATAAAAGCGTATCCATTCACAATAATGGTTCACAGCACTCTTCATAAAAAGAGAAGCAAAAAGGTTTCAACACTTCTCCGCCTCCCGCGCTCACTCTCTGCCCAACTCCTTCTCGCGCACCCTCCTCCTCCTCCTCCTCCTCCTCCTCCTCCTCCTCCTCCAGCCTTGCCTGCCTGCCTGCCTGCTCTCCCTGCGCATCATTACGCAGAGATGTGGGCTGAGGTAACCACCACCCCGCCACGAGGCAAGCCAAGGCAAGACGAGGAGCGGGCAACATCGGAATGGATCGCAACCAGCGCAGAGCGCCTCCCTCCTGGCTTGGCCCTCCCTGGATCTTTCACATTTCCCAGCAGCTCATTCTCCGCTCCAGAAAGTCAAGCCTCGAGATCCACCTGTTACCCCCCCCCCCGCTGAATGCATCCTGGCCCCTGAGTCCTGTGTATTTTAAATCGGGAGAGCGGCAGGAAGACTGCTAGCCGTGCAAGGCCCCTCCGCTCGATCCCAAACTGGAAGCTCCTTGGCATGGATTGCGACCCATGTGTCTGTAGTCAGAAATGTAAAGCGAAGTGCACAGCACAGGAGGGGAGGGATGTCTTTGTGTAAGAATGTGAAAACTGTTTGTATCATTGAAAGCTCTGTTATTGTGTTTTTCTTTTAAGACAAAATATATTAATTAGTTCGGACAACTGAGTTGTTTTTCTAAACTAAAACCTCGGTATTCAGGTTTAATTGCAGTGTTGGCACTTTGAAATAAATAAGTTGGTTTTGTGTTGCAGTTTGGGCACTCGGGCTCAAAAAGGTTCGCCATCACTGATATAAGCTATCCATATATCTAAATACGGTAAGTGTCCAAACGAAATTGACGATTGAAATGTAGCAAGAACAGTAAGATATTCAAGACCTTTGAATGCTAGGTGGGTGGGTGGGTGTTTATCCTTCTAGGCTTAGGAAGTTGCCTCATACTGAGCCAGACCATTGGTCCATCTAGCTCAGTATTGTCTGGAGGCCGGGGATCGAACCTGGGACCTTCTGCATGCAAAGCAGGCGCTCCATCACACTGAGCTGTGGGGTCCCTCCCTCCAGCACCTGGTATTCCAAGGCGGTCACCCATCCAAGTACTAACCAGGCCCGACCCTGCTTAGCTTCCGAGATCAGATGAGATCTGGCTGTTCAGAGCTGTTCCGATGTTACAACTGAACTTGTAGGCTTGAAGTATGAGTCTCTTTGCAACTGTAAAGGCTCTCAAAGTCCACCTTTGCTGTCCATCTGTTAATCCCCACATCACAGGAATATAATTTAAAAGTGCATGAACATTTGCATTTTCCACAGATTTTTTTCAAGAACAAAATTTATGCAGGCAGTGACTTCCGATCAGAAACAAGCCATCCCAGGGCATGCCCACTTCATAGGCGCCTGCATTACATGTCCTCATCTTGCAGAGCAACAATATTTTTTGTGAGCTATCTCTGTTGTAATGCAAAGTATTTTGGGGCGGGTTAGTCTTGAATGAGAAATTCAGATCCATTAGCTTTACCAAAGACCTGCTCCTGGTGGAGAGGAAACCTGCTAGAACTGGTTTGTTGACTTTCAGATAAAATGTTTCTCCCTGGTGCTGGGAAAAGCTCCTGGGAAATGTATATGTGCATATATATATATATATATATATATATATACACCAAACGCACTGATAGACAGACGAATAGATAGATATGAATGAACACCGCTGCCTGCATTTTTGGACTCTCCTTGTGATCATGGCCGTAGGGAATGTCACAAAGAATGCCAGCACTTCAAAATGTACCACTACACCACTGCTCCCATCATCCTCAGCCAGCATGGCCAATGTTGTGGGTTGTAGTCCAACATGTCTGGAAAGCTGCTGGAAAGCATCTTTAGCCCACGCTTCAGACCAAAAAAGCTTCTTCGATGTTAGGTGACTTGTAAGGAGTTTTCTGTTTCAACATTCTTTTAGCATGTGTGATTTAAAATGTTAGTTATCAAGGTATTTAATTGTCTGCTCTTTTTTTATATTAGATTCTTATTAGGAACATAGGAAGCTGCCTTATACTGAGCCAGACGGTCAGACCCTTGGTCCATCTAGCCCAATATTGTCGACACTGACTGGCAGCGGCTCTCTGGGGTTTCACGCAGGATTCGTTCCAAGCCCTACCTAGAGGCCGGGGATCGAACCTGGGACCTTCTGCATGCACAGCATGTGCTCTGTCACACTGAGCTGTGGGGTCCCTCCCTCCAGCACCTGGTATTCCAAGGCGGTCACCCATCCAAGTACTAACTAGGCCCAACCCTGCTTAGCTTCCGAGATCCGGATGTTCAGGGCTGTTCAGATGTTCTTGCTCTTTGTTGTTCTTGCTCTTCGTTATATCGTTCTGTGATCATGATAATTGTTTTCGTTTCATGCTTTCAGTTTTCTATACCACTTTGTAGCATTTTCTTCCAGAACAGAATAATAATAGGAACAGAGTTTTGGTACAAGGCAAATTTGCCTTATATATCAAGTCAGACCACTGATCCATCTAGCTCAGTGTTGTCTTTGATTAGCAGCAGCTTTCCACAGGTTCAAACAGAAGCATTTCCTAGCCCTGTCTGGTGATGTTGGGGACAGAATCTGGGACCTTTTGCCTTCAAAGCGGGTGATCTAGCACCAAGCTATGATCCTTCCCCTATTTTTTATAATAATAGCATGACAGTTTGGGCTGATGGAAGCCTTGCGTTATCTACTGGATTTGTTTATCACGCTACAGATACAGTTCTCTCTCTACACACACTTTTGCACTGAGACTGCCCACAGTCTGGGAATTACTGGATTAGCCAATTCAATAAACACATTAAACAATATACTAACCTGGTTCACATGTAATGGCAATTTATGAAGTCGCCCCAACAATTCATGGGTTATTTAAACCATGGGTTGTCAGGGCTGCACGGGAGCGAGCAAGCAAACATATGGCCCCCCACATGCTCGCCATTTCCACTTTGCATCCGCTTTCATCACACCCTGTTCCTGGGTTGTTTGATGCAAGGTCCAAACCCAACCGACGCTCTGGGCTGTTGAGGGATGAACAACCCAAAGTTTGAATCCGAGAACAAACCATGGATTCAAACTTTGGGTTGTTTCTCCCTCAACCCAGAGTTCTGGGTTTGGACATTGCATCAAACAACCTAGGAATGGAGCGTTCTTGGGTTGTTTGAGAAACCAGATGCAAAGCGGCAGTGGCGAGCACGCAGTAGGGTGTGTGCTCGCTCACTACCATGTGGCCCTGACAACCCATGGTTTAAACAACTCATGTGTTGTTATGTGCAAACTGGGCCAATGTTTGCACTTCCATAAAGCCCCATAGAGCGGACACCTCCACAATGTCTCATGATTTCAGTAGAAAACCCATTTTCTGACATTTGCAGTTGGAAATCTTCTGTGCAACATTTGGTACTCATCTCCCTCCTTCCCTCTTTCCTTCTTTCTTTGTTCCTTTCTTTTTCTTCCTTTCCTCTGGATCAGTTAGTTGTCAAAGGAACACCAGCTTCCCCGGATCTCAGCAGCTCAAGAAGCCCAGTGAGAGGATATAGTAGGGAATTCCTTTGCCCCGGGCATCCTCCAAGAGCCAAGTCCATGAGTTCTCAGCGAGGAACCTGCTCCAACGGCATGTAAGTTTGGCTTCTTCCAATCCTCCATGGGCATGGGATGGGAAAGCTTTAGAGCAGAATCCAATGCGTGTCTATTCAGAAGTAACCCCCACTAAGTTGAAGGGGACTTACTCCTGGCTAGGTGCAGCATACGGTACGGCATTGCAGCCAAGTGGAGCAATATTCCTACCAGGTCAGGGGAAGGAGAAACTATGGCAGAGGGACCACCAGATCCAAAGCTCTGCCGTGCTCACACTGGCAGGGTGGAAGATGGGGGTGGGGGCGGACAGAGAGGAAATCAGTATGCCAACTCCATTCCCCCATTCCAGGGGAGGGGTGGGTGTTGAGGGAAAGGGGGGTTAGATCTGGTGGATTCAAAGTCTCCCCCAAACTGCCCCAGCAACCCCATCGGAGCACCGATGGCACCATGTGCACAGCTGGCGGAGGTTTCATGCTTGCAAGAAGTAGGCTTTTAAATTAAGACAAGTCTGGCTTAGGAAGCTGCCTTATACTGAGTCAGACCATCTAGCCCAGTATTGTCGACACTGACCGGCAGCAGCAGCTCTCCAGGGTTTCAGGCAGGATTCTTTCCATTTGGGTTCAAAAGAGTGGTTTTGCATTTTGGAGCCTTGGACTTAGGGTCTTGGGCAAGTTAACTTTTCTTTTAGTCTCACCAGTTTGCCTTCTGGGACCGGCCATGTCCCTGTGGCAGCCATTTTGTGAGAGTGCCCATGACACACTCCCGAAATTCCAAATGTGCCCACCGCCTAAAATGGTCAGGGACCCTACCGTCTCATAATGCAAGTGACAAGACCTTTGCAAGTAGACTACGATGCAACCTGGGATCCATCTTTGTCTCCCCCAAGTTTCTTCTTCCCATAATCCCCCAAAGGATGCAAAGCCATCTAGCGGACGTGTAACTGTGCAAAAACATTATTGCACCACCTCTGACCGTCTGAACACGCCTGCAAGGCAAAAATCGAGGTTCTGTCTTCAAAATCCTTTTTTAAAAAAAATATGAAGCGGTATGCTCTTATTCTTGGCAGGGGTTTAACCAATGGTACGGAATGCGACGGGCAACATCCCAACAGCTCCGCCATCAGGAGGCGGCATTCTTTATCTCGCCTCCCGACCTGTGATACAAGAGTGTATAGCCCCGTGCGGCCATTGGCTGGAAGGGCGTGGGGTGGCTCGGCGCTGGACCTGCGGGCATCCTTACCGGAAGAGAGGCAGGCAAAGTCTGAGCTAGGAGAAGCGAGTTGCGGGCCCCGAGGACATTCTGAAGAGCCCGGAGAGAGGAATCTGGAGCTGGAACTCAACATGATGCAGTTTGAGCTGTTCTCCCTGAAGCAGAAGGTAACGTGGAACAGGGCGAGTTTCAAGGGTAGGCACGGTTGGGCACCTGCCGGGGGCCCCACACCCCAGCAGGGACCCACCGACAAGACCCTCCTGGACTTGCCCCTCTCCGCCATTGCAGCCTGCTTGTTCGCCTGCCTCTCGCTCTGGCCCAGACAACGGTGGTGGTGAGAAGGAGGAGCAGGAGATGCCGCTGCCGACTTGCTCGCTGGCTCTCTGCCTGTCAAGCAAGCAAGTGGTAGCCATGACGAGAAAGAGGCTGAGGAGCAAGAGCAGCTAGTGCAGTGTTCTCCAACCTTGGGTCCCCAGATGTTTTTGGCCTACAACTCCCAGCATGCCCCAGCCAGCATAGCTGGCTGGGGCATGCTGGGAGTTGTAGGCCAAAAAACATCTGGGGACCCAAGGTTGGAGAACACTGAGCTAGTGACAATGGCAGTGAGAAAGTAGACTCACTGAGGGAGGGGCCCCATGGAGTTGTATTTCTCAAGGGTTTTTTTCTCTAAAAACTGTCATGAAACCTCCCTAAGACCTGTGAACTGAAGAGTCTGCTCGCTGCCGGAGTGCCCCTCTTGAGTGTCTGGAGCAGCAGAGTTAGGCTCCGGACCTCGGTGGGAATAAATCCAGCCTCGCTCTCATGGGGAACGCAACCTGATGTGCCTCCTTTGTTTTACACAAATCGGGGTTAATTCACACAGTTTGCGTCTGAAACCTCCCCTGATCCCTTTTCTTTCCTACAGCAGATGGAGAGCTCTTTTGCTTATCTGGAAAAGGAAAAGAAATGGCTGGAGACGAATCGCTCAGAACAGAGGAAGCAGAAGGGGGACCTAGATGATAAGTAAGGCTGTTGATGATGCAGAGCAGGGCTGGGGAGCCCCGTTCATGGAATGACCCCTCCCCCCCCACCTGAACATTGCAAATAGAAGGAATGGTATTATTAAAAAATTCCTCTCTCCTTCAAAAGAAGCCAGACCCAGGAAGTGCTGCTCCTGAAACTTCTCACGGTTTAGGGAAGTGGTCAGTGTATACTATGTTCTGGCTAATGTGATGTCTTTGCAAAAGCCGGAAATTTCAATTAACCGTTCTGAGCGTGACCGGGGAGGCAGCGGGAAGCCTCACATCTGTCTGGATGTTCATGCCTTTTAGGATCTTCAGTTTCGAAATGGAGCTGGCGAAGGCCAAATCTTATTTAGGCAAGAGGACCCATGGTTCACCATCCCTGGACTCCGGCAAGAATGTAGTTGCGGTAAGGGAGGCCTTCTAAAAATTACATCTCTGGGCGGTGTCTGGGGCCAGAATGGCATCGAACATAGACAGGGCTGTGTTTATGCTGCAATTTTGCGGCAATGCGGAAAGATGTGGGTGCAGAGTTTAGTTTCCTGAGAATATCAGCTTCCAATTAAAAAAGAAAAAAAATCCTAGCCCTCATGGCTGCAAAGATATATTTGCAACAAAGGTGTGTGGCCTGTTGAAATCTCAGAAGCCAGGGGTATGACTGAAATAGATTTCCAGTGGTTGGGGGCAGGACCTTTGTGCCCGTGTAGCATCTCGCACCTCCTCATGATGACCAAAACCAGAATGTTATGCAAATTAAGTGAAATCATGCAAATCTGCCTGATTTATACATTTCTCAGGATTCAGAAGTTGGATTGCCTGGGCGCATGATTTTAATGCAGCCCTGCTCATCACTGTCATTGGCACTGGCACAAATACAATATAGTATGAATGATGACAGGTTATTGTGTGTGTGTGCGTGTGTGTTTTTAACAAACAAGGATCTTTAACAAATATCTTTTTAACAAACAAAGATCAAAGAGATCTTGGGTTTGTGGTGGACAGCTTGATGAAAATGTCCACGCAGTGTGCGTCTGCTGTGAAAAAGGCAAACCCCATTTTTAGGAAAGGAACTGAAAATAAAGCTGCCACGCTCATACTCCCCTTATACAAATCTATGGTGCGACCACACTTAGAATACTGTGTACAGTTCTGGTCACCAAACCTAAAAGGGGATATTGTGTAGACTTGGAAAATATGCAGAAAAGGGCAACTAAGATGATCAACAGGCTGGAGCAATTCCCCAAAGAGGAAAGGTTGCAACATTTGGGATTGTTTAGCTTAGAAAAGAGACGAGTACGGGGAGACATGATAGAGGCGTACAGAATTATGCATGGTGTGGAGAAAGTGGATAGGGAGACATTTTTCTCCCTCTCTCATAATACTAGAGCCCAAAGGGGTCATCCCATGAAGCTGATTGGTGGGAGATTCAGGACAGATCAAAGGAAGGACTTCTTCACACAGCACAGAGTTAAACTGTGGAATTAACTTCCACAAGATGTCGTGATGGCCACCAATTTGGCGGGCTTTAAAAGGGGATTGGATAAATTCATGGAGGAGAAGGCTATCGATGGCTACCAGTCCTGATGGCTCTATGCTACCTCCAGTAACAGAGTCAGTATGCCTATGTACACCAGTTGCTGGGGAACAGGGGTGGGAGGATGCTGTTGCACTCATGTCCTGCTTGTGGGCAGTTAGTTGGCCACTGTGAGAACCAAATGCTGGACTAGATGGACCCCTTGGACTGATCCAGCAGGGCTCTTCTTAAGTTCTTATGTAACCCAGCACTGTCTGATTCTTTCTACTAGTGCAAACCTGTCTGGCTGAGAGCCAGTGTGGTGTAGTGGTTAGTGCTGGACTTAGACTGGGTAGACCTTTGTTTAAGTCCCCCTTTAGCATGAAGACCACTGGGAGACCCTGGGCCAGTCACTCTTTTCCATCCTAGCCTGCCTACCTCACAAGCTTGGGTTACTGAGAGGATACTGAGAGGTTACTGGGAGCCAGTGTGGCGTAATAGTTTGAGTGTTGGACTTGGACTCGGGAGATCCGGGTTCCAGTCCCCGCTCGGCCATGAAACTCACCGGGTGACTTTGGGCCAGTCACTGTCTGACTCTCAGCCTAACCTACCTCACAGGGTTGTTGTGAGGATAACATGGAGAGGAGGAGGATTATGTAAGTCGCCTTGGGTTCCTTGCAGGAAAAAAGGCGGGGTATAAATGTAATAAATAAATAAATGAATAAAATTGGAGGGGGGATGGAGTGGGAGACCACATGTGTTCCCATGAGCTCTATAGAGCAGGGGTGGGGAACATCAGACCCGGGGGCCAAATCTGGCTCGCCAGGGTTTGCCTGAAGGCAGTGAGTGCCCCTTTTCCCCAACCACCGAATTTTTGGTGATTTCTTGGCTTTTGTGCGGTTCCCCCCCCCCCCATTTTGGAAGGTTGAAATGCCCCTCCTAATGCTCAGTTACTGGCACTAAGAGCCTTAAGCCAGTGTTCTCCAACCTTGGGTCCCCAGATGTTTTTGGCCTGCAGCTCCTAGCGGGGCATGCTGGGAGTTGTAGGCCAAAAACATCTGGGGCCCCAAGGTTGGAGAACACTGCCTTAAGCTAATCTGTGCTTGGATTTGCTGTATTTTTGGCCTCACCCCTTTTGCCTCTGGCCCTGCCTACCACTGGAATGCGGCCCCCGGGAGCTTCTCCAAAGCTGAGCTTGGCCCTCAGGCTGGAAGCGGTTAAACACCCCCTGCTGTAGAGGAAGGACAAGGGTACAAATGTAATGAAGGAACAAAACAAACAAACAAACAAACAAACAAACAGTCTCTTGATTTCCAGGAAAAGAAGGACATTGGCCAAGAGTTGATAACCCTTCAAGAAAGCCTGGTCGCTCACAAGAAGCGTATCAAAGCCCTGGAAGGAAACCAAGATGAGATGGCGCAGCAACTGAAGTCTGCTAAAGAGGTTGGCCCCGAACAGGCAGTTTATGGGTGCTCAGTAGTGTAGCCTAGTGGCGAAGAGACTGAACTACAGCTCAAGTGCTCTCTGGGTTGAATCTCCCCTCTGCTGCTGTGGACTCATTAGGTCAGTGTTCTCCAACCTTGGGTCCCCGGATGTCTTTGGGTCCCCGGATGTCTATGCTGGCTGGGTCATGCTGGGCGTTGTAGGCCAAAGACATCCGGGGACCCAAGGTTGGAGAACACTGACCTAGGTCATCCTTCCTCAGATTGGGGAAGGCTACACTAGGTTTGTTTGTTTATTTATTTATTTATTAATTATTGCCTTAGGCAAGCCAGTCTCTGTCTCAGCCTCAGTCACCCATATCCTCTATCATGGGGATAATAATACTGATCTGCCTTACAGGGTTCTTATAAGGATTAGACAACTAGATAACGCAGCTGAAGCACTCTGAACACGTGAAAGCGCTCTATACATGCTAAGTAAGATGCAGGAAGGGGCAACCAAAAATTACCGAGAGGCTGGTGCAACCCCCCCCCCCCATAGGGGAAAATTATAACATTGGGGACTTTCTAGCTTAGGGGAAAAGGTGGGTAAGGGGGCGACAGGATTAGGGTGTGTAAAATGACGCATGGTAGAGAAGGATAAGTTTTTCTCCCTCCCTCCTAATACTAGAACCCAGTGGGGTCACCCCGTGGAGCTGATGGGTGGGAGCTTCAGGACAGATCAAAGGAAGGACTTCGACTTCTTCACCCAACGCAGAGTTAAACTATGGAATTCACTTCCACAAGATGTAGTGATGGTTGCCAACCTGGATGGCTTTAAAAGGGGATTGAACAAATTCATGGAGGAGCAGGCTATCAATGGCTACTGGTCCTGATGGCTCTGTGCTACCTCCAGAATCAGAGGCAGTATGCCTATGTACTCCAGTTGCTGGGGAACACAAGCCGGAGGGTGCTCTTGCACTCGTGTCCTGCTTGTGGGCTTCCCATTGGGGCAGCTGGTTGGCCGCTGTGTGAACAGAATGCTGGACCAGATGGACCCTTGGTCTGATCCAGCAGCAGGGCTCTTCTTATGTTAGTATTGTCTGTCCGTCCGTCCGTCCGTCCGTCCTGTGCCTCATTGTCCTCCTCGGACCTGGATTGCAAACATTGCCTGCAACACACATTCAAGACTAGTTTTATGATACAATTCATCTGGGGCGGGAGGGGTATCCTTTTTTTTAATTATTATTATTCTTTCAGCTTACTGTTACAACTTTCTGGTTCCAATGGGTCCAGATGCCGGCGTAAGCGTAATGTTTCAGAGCGTGAGGTACAAAGTGGGACTCTTGAGTTCAAAGGTCGGCTTAGCCAGGCACTCACTGACACCCACCCCCACCCCCTGCCATTGAGATTACCTGAAGAGTTCCTGCTCTGGTCCCATCTTTTGTGTGGGTTCACCTAGCAGGGGACAGGGTGGGGCCCATTTCTCTGATGGTTTTGCAGGCTTATAGCAACACGTGGGACCTGCAACAGAAAAAGTATGGCGTCCTCCTACTCACTGTTCAGCACCCTTTTGCAAGATGTTCCATCCCTCCCGCCCCCCCCCCCGTATCCACAGACACTCAGCTTTTTCCATCTCCCTCATTGGGCTATTTTGGTCCCCCCCCTTTAGCTACCCCTGGAGCTCCCCCCCCCTTGCTTCTGCAATGTTTGGGGGCTCTCCCATGCTTGCTGATACCTCCACTCCTGTTTCTCGGTGGCCCCGTTTTAGCTACATACGCATCGGCACTCACAACCCGGGTTTGCTGTTATTATGTATGGTAACCCAAGCTCCATTTTTAAGAATTCCAGACTGCTCTTGTTCCCTTTGCTCCTCAGGGGCAGCAGACGGCATTCAGCCAAATCTCGGAAGCCAACCAGAGAGCGGCAGATTCCCTGCAGGCTAATCAAGTGTTGAGTGAAGAAAGATGCAGACTCCAAGCTGCCTACAACAGCACCATTCTGGTGTGTACACACACACACACACACACACACACACACAGAGTAGATTTCTTGGCTTGAGCAACAAAACTGCCTGTTGCTTCATTTCTACTAATTAGACAATGACTTTGCTCACAGTTCAAAGATATAGAGATGGAGCGGAATGTGAAGTAGCTGTTGGCCTCACAAATCAGAGTAAGGGGGAACAGTTGTAGCTCAGTGGTAGAGCACCTGCTTTGCATGCAGAAGGTCCCAGGTTCAATCCCCGGCATCTCCAGGTAGGGCTGGAAAAATTCCTGCCCGAGTCCCCAGAGAGCTGTTGCTGCCAGTCAGTGTTGACCATTCTCGGCTAGGTGGACCAGTGGTCTGACTCAGTGTAAGGCAGCTTCCTATGTTTCCAAATCGGGAAACATGGAAGAAGTGAGAAAAAATGGTTTACATGGGGGGGAGGGGGGGCACCCCATAACTCCCTCTAGAGACAAAACTAGCAAAAGTAAAGGCAAAAAAGCCCAAAGGTTTATGGTTCTGCTTAAACCAAGCAACACGTGAAGAACAGTCGCTGCCGGATCTGCTGAGAGTTGCAGCATCAAAATACGGCAGCCTTCCCCAACCTGATGCCTTCCAGTTGTGTCAGACTGCAGCACCCATCATCCCCAGCCAGCCCTGGCCCACCCCATTGAAAAAAAAAATGCTGGTGCCCCAATCGGTGTCGGGCAGCTGGATGTGGGGACCCGCCATTTTATCTTCCTACGGTGCCCTGCAGGCAAGTGTCGCTGTCCAGGGCATTGTGGGAAATTAAAATGGTGGCTCCCAGCCACCTGGGACTGGTCAGATTATTGTGGCTGCCGCTGCCCACCACTATGGTTACCAGGTCAGCCCACTGACGGAAGAGCATTGAGCACTTTGCTGAAGGGTCCCTCAAACCTGAAGCTGGTCCCAGTTGGTTGGCTTGGTTTGTGTATTTTTATACACACTGTACCAGTGATCTAGTGGATTCAGGGCTCACAGGGATGCAGCACCGGCGCCGTTTGATTAGCCGGGGGTGCTGACATCATCTGCCACCCCACCCCCCTCAGGCTTCCCTGTTCCCCCTGAGCTTAGCTGCTATACTCCCAAGAGCTGGGAGGAAGTGAATTTTTCCAGCAACTGTATATTGTTCCCCATTGTAATGGAAAGTATTTTGGGGTGTCCTGTTCTTGCATGGGCAATTATGACCCATTTGCTTTACAAAATACCAGCTCCTAGTGGAGATTTGAAAAGTGCTAGAATTGGCCTGTATATGGATCAACAAAGCATCCGGATGTTCTGGACTCTCTTTGGGGACGTGGCCATAAGGACTTACCATGATGAGGGCCTGGGCTGCCAAATTTGCCATTACGTCACTGCGTGTAAGTTCGAAGGAGCACTCAACAGGCCGGTGGAATACATTTAAAATTAAATTTGCACAGAATGATCTGCTAATTAACCCAACAGGAGAAGAACAGGCTGGAGGAGAAACTGAATGAGCTAAACCTGAAGTTGGGACCTGCTCTTGCTGACAGGGAGAGACTCCTCCAGGTACTGTGGGTGTGTGTGGGAGCTTGTGCATGTTTTGAGGAGAAGATGCTAGAGAACTGGGTAGGCCGAGAGGAAGAGGGTGTTGGAAGGACAGCAGCTAGGCAAGCAAATGCTTGCAGATTTACTTAACTGGAAACATACATTTGGATTTGAGAATCTGGCTACCTTGACACCTCCCCATAGAAAGGTAGCATGTCAGGGAGACTGGCTGTAGCCTGGCCTTATCCCTGACACACTAGTTTTCTACATGCAGGAACTTGTTTTATGTAGAGGAGCATTCAGTCTTGTGAGTCTCCACGTGCAGTCTAAAGTGGCATAGGCAACCAGACACAGGTTGGCTCCCCCAGAGAGAACTAGGTGGCCAACATCGCTGCTTCATATTTCGTCACTTTGAATTTAGTGTTCAGATGTTTTTGGTCGCTTTCTAGTTGCTTTGATTTGTTAAAAAAAAAAGTGCTATATAAGTGATAATGATGACGATTGTATTTCAGGAGAAGGTCGCCCTCCACCAGCAGGTCCAGCATATCACTCTGAAGCTTGAGTGTGCACAGAAGAAGCAAGAAGGATTCAGCGACCAAGTCTCAGCCCTCCATTCGGAGCTTGTCAGTGCCAAGGCCCAAGTCAGCCATCAGGACAAGGAGAAAGTCCTCATGAAAGAAGAGCTGGGGTCTGTGAGACAGGTGATCCTCAGTTCTGGGAATGGACCTCGTGTTTGTTTCTCCAGTTGTGGGTGGGAACCCTACAACTACCATATATACTAATAGCAATCTCAATCCCTTTTTTAAATTATTTTTTTAATGTAAAATAAATTTTAAAATCCTCTGAGTGCCAATCCTGATGTAGCTAAAAGGCTAGAGATTAATGGAGTATAAGGTTATCAACGGCTACTCAAGATGAAGGCTGTACGTTACCTCCAGTATTAGAGGCAGTGTGCCTTTATATGCCAGTTGCTGGGGAACATGGGCGGGAGGGTGCTGTTGCACTCCTGTCCTGCCTGTGGGCTTCCCGTAGGCGTCTGGTTGGCCACTGTGGGAACAGGATGCTGGACTACATAGGCCTCTGGTCTGATTCAGCACAGCTTTCCTTATGTAAAACAGCACCACACATGCTCTATAGCAGGAGTGCAAAACTTCAGGCCTGGGAGGCCAAAGTTGACCTTCCAGGGGGTTCCCCAGAATGTCACTCCCCCTTTCCCCAAACCACCACCTGTTTGGTGGTTTCCTGGTGTGTGTGTGTGTGTGTGTGTGTGTGTGCGTGCAGTATTTTCCTCTTGCTCAAAGGCTAAAATGCCACCCCTACGGCTTAGTTACTGGCAGTGAGAGTTTTAAGCTAAAATATGCTGGTACTTTTTGGTTTTTTTGGCTTCGGCTCTGCCCAGCATTTTGGAGCGCTTCTCCACTTGGGCTAAAAGCGGTTCTGCACCGCAGCTCTAGAGGGAGGTACTGGCAGGTCTGGGAGAACCTCAAAATTTGCATAAGTACCAAAAAAAAACTTTAAGGGGAAAAAAACCCTTAAGTAGAATATTTCACCCTAAAATAGCCCAATGAGGGCTGAGCATGCTCAGACTCAGTGGCCAGAAAAAAGTTGAGTGTCTGTTGTGGGGTGGGAAATGGAAAATGGGAGTGTGGGGTACGGGTGGAATGGAATGGAGTGATTGAAAACATGAACAGACGCACTCCACGCTGCAACATTTTGTTGCAGGTCCCACGTTGTTAATTATGTGGCCCCCTGGAGAACCTCAGAAGGCCAGATTGGGACTCCAGGTGGGCCAGATCTTTCTCCCAGGCCTCGTCTGACACTCAGGTGGGCACCTTCATATGTCTGTCCATGGTTGTTGTGATCTGGCCCATGCCAAACCATTCGCAAGATCACCAATTCTGCACAGACAAATCCAGGCTTAACCAAGTTAATGCAACCAATCTGAATTGACCTGGAAATTACCCCGAGCCTAACAAACAGAGTCCAACCTGGCGATTTCCTTTGCAGGCAAATAAGGAACTTTCTTCTGAAGTGGCCGAGAGCCGCCAGAGACTAGAAACCTCTTTGGAAGAGCTTCATTACTTGGAGGCAGAGAAGAAAATCCTAGAAAACCGCATCCAGGCCCTGGAGGATGAGCGCACCCAGCTGCTGGGAGAGAAGGAAGGGCGCCCCCCTCAAAGACAAGAGGATGGCCAAAACCAGGAGGAGAAGGAGGAGGAGGAGATGAAGGCTCTCCAAGAAAGCTGTGAAAATCTCAGGTAACACAACAAGATGGAATAACCAGAGGGCTGATAAAAAACGATGGATAGAAAATTGGCTACCTTTGATATCATATGTCAATCATAGTACAACAGTAGCTATCTGCAGATCAATACTTCTTCTGGAAAGGTATCCTTACCTGAAAGTGAAATAACAATAATACAGTGTTAATAAGAATACTGGAAGAGGAAAATCTCCATGCACAGTTATTCATTGTGACCTTACCTGGAAGATACGTAAATACTGAGTGTGGACCTTGTGTGTTACGTTTATTAGAAGTCTTAGAAGTTCTCGACTGTTAGCTTTCAAAGAAAATAATATTATTTTTATTATTAAGAGCCAGCGTCACGTAGTGGTTAGAGTGTTGGACTGGGACTCAGGAGATCCGGGTTCTAGCCCCCATTCAGCTATGAAGCTCACTGGGTGACTTCGGGCCAGTCACTGACTCTCAGCCTAACCTACCTTACAGGGTTGTTGTGAGGATAAAATGGAGAGGAGGAGGGGGATTATGCAAGCCGCCTTGGGTTCCTTGCAGGAAAAAAGGAGGGTAATAATAATAATAATAATAATAATAATAATAATAATAATAATAATAATAATAAATCATTATGATTACAGTAATACCTTGGATTGCGAGTAACTTGGTTTGAGAGCGTTTTGCAAGACAAGCAAATTTTTAAATATTTATTTAATTTATTTTGACTTGATATACAAGCGACGTCTTGCAATACAAGTACTGTAGTACGGCTTAAATTAAAAATCTCTGTACAAATTTTTTTGGGGGGATTTAGTTTTGATATAAGAGTGTTTGGGATTACAAGCACCTTTCCGGAACGAATTATGCTCTCAATCCAAGGCATGACTGTATTATCAGGTAGTGATAGTAGATGTTAGGAGTTGCCATTCATAATTAGGAAGGAGAGAGAGAGAGTCGGAGAGACACATCTTTATCATGAGAAGCAGAGGAGAGAGATAGGGTGAGTACAAACCTCAGGAACCAGGGAAGGCGTTGATCACCATCATCATTGCACCATTGGCCTCTCCAGTCTAGGCATGCCCACAGGGGTGTTGCTAGCCCTGAACCCTGAATCTTCCAAGTGCCTTGCAATGCCCCTGGATGCCGAGCAGTTCTAAGTGCTGACTGTCCTTATTCACGTATATCCTTTTAAAAAAATAAAATAAAAAAAAATTCTGGTTCTGCAGGGAATCTCAGACCTTGCTGCAAAGGGAGAAAGACCTCCTACAGTCCCATTGCCTGGAGCTGGAAGCAGCTTTGCACGGAAAGCAGGAGGAGATGGACAACCAGCTGGCAGAACAGCAGCAGGTCTCCCAGTACTGGAGAGACCGGTGGGGGCAGGTGACCGCAGCCTTGAAGACCAAGGAGGAGGAGGAGGAGGAGGAGAAGGCACACCCACGGAGCCCGACCCTCTCTGCCAAGGTGTGGGGGGCAGGTGGGAAGCCCCCCGCTTCTCAAGCAGAGCAGGGGGGGGCGGGGAATTCATTCATTTCGCATTTCAATTTGGACTTACCGAATTTTGTGCTTTCCAACCAAGACGCAAACCAAAACTCAGTTATCTTTCGAAATTTCGTTCTTCTCCAAATTTTGCACTGGAGTTTTCCAATTTAAAAAAATGCATAGATTAGAGGAAAGTGCCCACAAAAATGCACAGATTAATGAAAATAATATTTAAAGATGCAGTATATTAAGAAAACTCCTTGAGGAAAATGTGTACCTTAGGTAAAGTTGCATACAAAAAGGCACGTCTGAGGAGAAATGAGCACAAGAATTCATACAAATGTTAATGTAAAGTTTTTTTAAAAAAATTATCTTGAGGTCAGGATGAACTGAATTTAGGATTGGAAAAATGAGAAATTGGATTTTTTCCATCCCTACATTTAAGGTTGCCACATTTTCTTCCAGCCCTGCTTCAGTGCCTTTCTGAGCAAGTGGCCATGCTGGAATTAAGCGAGCGAAGCTTTTCCCTCCCCTTTATCTCTGTGCTGGAGGTGGGGGGGGGAAGGCTTCACCTACTGAAGTCATTTGTGTTGAGCTGCTCTGTGAACATGTTGAGGTCAAGGTACCCTTTTGGCTGGCTGGAAATAAACGCTCAAACGCCCAATTTCCTCCACTGATCTGCAATTAGACCCGTTGCATATGTATAAACCCTTTTCTGCCATCTCCGCTCTTTCTCCCCGACAGGTCGAAGCGCCTTTGCTTCTCCAGATCCAGCTGGATGCTTGTAAACAGGAGCTAGAACTGGAAAGGAACCGGAGCCAGGCTTTGCACCACCAAATCCAGCTGCTGCAGTCTGGGAGCCAAAGGAATGCGATTCCTACAAATGAGGTATGGATCGTGGTGAGAATGACATGTTGCGGGGCTCATGCGGCACCCTTGTGTCTCTATGGGCTGGGTTGAAGCTGGCTAACGACTCTTTCCTTGTGAGAAATCACTAGGAATTGCCCATGACCTTCTGGGAAGATTGTAGCTTAGTGGGGGAAAACAAGCTCGGCATGCAGAACGTCCCAGGTTCAATCCCTGGCATCTTCAGGAAGGGCGAGAGAGTCCTGTCTGGAACCATGCAGAGTCACTGCCAGTCAGAGTTGACAATAGTGGGGTAGGTAGACACTGGACTGACTTAGGCAGCTCCCAAAGTTCTCACTATCCTTGTGGTGAAATTTGGGAGGTTCTGATTTCGGTGTGAAAACTGCCCTTTTTTGCTGGGGGTGGATGGGTTTATTTATTTATTTGTTTGTTTATTTAATTTACATTTATTAATCGCCCATCTGGCTGGCAACCGGCCACCCTGGGCAATGTACATAGGATAAAAACAAGATAAAATACATTTAAAACAGTATAATTTTTTTAAAAAAATCTTAACCCACCCCATATTCCCGCCTGAACAGCCAGGTTTTTAATGAGCGACGGAAGCTCAGCAGAGGGGGCATGGTGGAGGTCAGTCGGGAGAGAGTTCCACAGTACGGGGGCCACCACAGAAAAGGCCCTCTTCCTCGTCCCCACCAGTCTAGCTGCTCTGGCTGAAGGGACAAGGAGAAGGCCGTCTGTGGCAGATCTTGTTGAGTGGCCTACTCGGTGTTGCAGGAGGCGCTCCTTGAGATAAGCTGGACTGGAGCCATATAGGGTTTTAAAGGTCAAAACCAACACCTTGAATTCAGCTCGGCAAGCAACTGGTAGCCAGTGCAGCTCCTTGAGCACTGGCGTGATGTGATCCCGCTGGCGGCTGCCTTTAACCAAGCGAGCCGCCACGTTCTGTACCAGCTGTAGCTTCTGAACCGTCTTCAAGGGTAACCCCACGTAGAGTGCATTACAGTAGTCTAGGCGAGACTGAAAGGGTTTATACATATGCAACGGGTCTAATTCCAGATCAGTGGAGGAAACTGGGTGTTTGGCCATTTATTTCCAGCCAGCCAAAAGGGTACCTTGACCCCAACATGTTCACAGAGATTGCAACAACAACAACTACAAAAATGTTAATCATAAATAGGTGTTCCCCTCCCTCCCCCTTTTTTTGCACTTGTTTGTATGCATTATTCCCCATATCTGCTGGGGCAGGGGGGAGAGGGAGCATGCCACCTTTTCCGAGGAAACTGATCCGAAGTTCCCTCATGTTGGGGACCCCATCCAGATGTGCACCCCGTTAAAAGTAATGCGGCACAGAAGAGCTGTGGACTCCATTTGGATGGGTAGCCCGGTTCACTGCTCTCCCTGTAGTGGGGAAATTTTCTTGGCGACTACTGCTGTACATCCGTCTTCTTGAATTTGGTTCCCCACCCCAGATGCCTTGGACTACAGCTCTCATCGTGCCCCACCCAGCATACTGGCTGGGGATGATGGGAGTTGGAGTGCAACACTGCTGAAGGTTGCTAGGTCGGTCAAAGGCCGCTGTGCGCCCGCCTTGATCACAATCAGTTCTTCTTGCCCCTCCGCAATCCTAGACTTCCATGAAGGAAGCGGCCACGGAACCGGCCCTCGTCCGCGAAGAGCTGCAGAAGGTCTGGGACGTGCTGAGGACACGTGACGCGGAGCTGGAATCCTCCAGAAGTCAAGTATAGTATTGGCTGTGGTGAACATCTCTCCCTGGAAATGGGGTGGTGGCGTCTCCTTTCATAGGCGGCCTTAGAGAGTTGCATCAGGTGGAGTCACGCTCCGACCAATTCTGACAAAGGATTCACCCCCAAAGCTTTCAGCTGGGCTCTAGTTACTGCGCCCCCAACAGACCAGTTTGCGTTATTTATTTGTTTGTTTGTTTATTTATATCCTGCCAATCCTGCCAAAACATGGCGCTCAAGGCGGCTGATAAAATCCAGATTGAAAACAAAATCTTAATTAGAACATAACAGAAAGATGAATAAATTAAAAACACAACAATAAAAGAAGTAAACGGCACCCGAATAATTAAAAACCCCTTCAGTGATAGACCGGCTTATGTGCAAAAGGCTTATATGCCTGAATAACAATGTCTTTGCTTCGTGCAATGGTTGCGTTGTATACAACGTCCACTTAGGAAATGGATTGTGCTGCCAATCAACTCTCACCTAGAGCTCAAATTAATGTTGAGTGGGAGCTGGACCTGGTTGCAGCCGAGCAGGCTCGGAGACTGAGCCACTGATCACAAAGTCCCGGGTTCAAATCTCGCCTCTGCCATGGACTCACTAGGTGACCTGCGCTTCCCGTTTCTTTGCAGTACATAGAATGCAGCTCAGAGAAGCAGAGACTGGAAGAACTTGTCACTTCCCTGGAAGAGCAGCTGGCTGAAAAGTATGAAAACTGGGGATGGATCTTGGGGGCAAGGTCCTTCAGTTCACAGGACTTTAGACCATGGGTGTGTGTGTGTGTGTGTGAGAGAGAGAGAGAGAGAGAGAGAGAGACAGACAGACAGACAGACAGACAGACACCACACTCCCTCTTCAGGGGACAAGTTGTATTGCTCATCCCGTATAAGGCCATACAAACGGGACAGGTGTGGGCAGATTTCAGGCTTGCAGGATATATTTTGGGTTTTTTACTAGATCCCAGAGATCCACCAACTGGTGCAAACCTGGTGCAAAAAAAAACACCCCACCACCCCACCCCTGAATTAAAGAATTCTGAGCCCAGGAATTGCTTTTGAGGATCAGAACTGAACAAAGGTCACCTTTCCCCCCCAGGCACAAAATATTGTGTTTTGGGGAAATGTCATATCCCTGCGGCACCTTGAAGAATGTTGTGTTAATGCTGCCTGCAAAAATGAAGAACTGAAGCACAGCTGCGCGCGCGCGCACACACACACGCACACACACACGCACACACACACACACGCACACACACACATATGAGCAAGAGATCACAGTTTGTTTATTTTTTAAAGTATTCCATGATGCCAACTGGCACCATGGGATACTTTTTATTTTTATTTTTTTTAAGTGATCTCTTGCTCATGTGAAAACTCCTGCAGTTTCATTCAAGAGAACTCTTGTGTATCCAGGGAGCAAGCTTTGAGAGAACTGAAGCAAACGAAGAACATGGACAGACCTGAGCTGGAGAGTAACATTTCTTCATTGGAGCCGAAGGTAATAAGGGGCATTCCAGCTGCCTGTTGTGGGAAGCGCCTGCATGGACAAGACAGGTCCTTGGACTGATCTGGCAGGGCTGGACGGGTTTTTCACTGGGTGGCTATATAGTAGCCTTCCCCCAACCTGGTGCCCTCCAAATGTATTGGACTGCAATTCCCATCATTCCCAGCCAATGTGGCCAATGACCACACTGGCTGGGAATGATGGAAGTTGCAGTCCAACACATCTGGAGGGACTAGGATGGGGAAAGTTGCTATATAGAACTAGTGACGTGAAGGCTTGGTGGGGGGGGGGGGACTGGAAACACCACCACCCCAAATCAGACAAAATAAACTGTTTCTTCCCAAATTTTCCAAACCTTCCTGGTGTGTGTGTGTGTGTGTGCATTTTTTAATGGGTTCCGCCCCCCCAGGCCTTCATATATCTATATAGAACCTCCATGTTCAGAGGCAGTGTACCGTGGAATAACCAGTTGCTATGGGGCAAGAGTGGGTTGGAGGATGGCTGCCTCCTTCACATCCTGCTTGTGGGCTTCCCGTGAGCATCTGGTTGGCTACTGAAGAAAACATGTTGCTGGTCTAGTTGACTTTCCTTCTGATCCAGCAGGGCTCTTCTTATGATGGGCTAGCCCAGGGGTAGGAAACCACTTTCAGCCTGAGGGCCAAATTCAGTTTCAGAGAAGCTTTGGGGGGCTGGAGGGGGGCATTCCAGTGGGGGGTGAGGCCAAAGGGATGGGGCAAAAATACAACCCCCCCCCCAACCTAGCCTATTTTAGCTTAAAGCTCTTACTGCCAGTGACTAAGGAGAGGCATTTCAACCTTTTAGGATGGGGAAAAAACCTGCACAAAAGCCTGGAAACTATCCAGTCATAGGTGGGTGATAGGGAGGGGGCGTGGTGAGAGGGAGGGGGCGTGGTGAGAGGGAGGGGGCGTGTCTCTGGGAACATCAGGAAGGCTGGATTTGACACCCCCCCCCCCCCGGCCTGAAGTTCCCCACCCCAGGATTAGATGAACAGACAACCCGTTTTGACTCAAGAAAGAGACACAAGTGATCTCGGCTTGGCAGGAAATCCCTTCCAAACATGGATTTTTGAAGCCTTGAGAATTAGGAGGGGAGGACGAGTGCCACCTCGAATGCAGAGCAAGTTGACCGTGCTGTTGCACTCTGCTGCGTCACCACCACGCCTCCCCCGATCCCTGCACGTTGTCGGCAAAGGGTGATAAGGGGGTGGGTGCCGAGCGGAGACTGGTCACGGTGTAAGATCAAGGGCAGAGCAGATGTCTTGAACGGCTGCCGTAGCCCACAGCCGATTCACAGAAAGACCCGGGGTTTGCCTTCACCTCCCACCTACGGAGGTGAGGAGCCGAGAAAAGCGACGTGGGCACTCAAATAGGACATTGCCATCATCCGGCTATCCTGCTGCCCGTGTGGGCCTGTTTCCTCCTCCAGGGCCGGCATCGAGGCTCAGATGGAAAAGTCATCGGGAGCCCCCAGCGAGAGCAGGAGAGCCTGAAATGGCAGCATCACTTGGTGACCGAACAGGTAGGATCGTGTTCGCCTTTGCGCTCGCTTCTCTTCGCGCCTTCCTCCCTGACTCATCGTGATCTTCACACCTCTTTGGAGAGAGTGGGATGCAGCCACGGATGCAGGAAGTGTCATTCTAGGAGCATTCACATCGTGTGTGTCTACTGATGCGTGCCGTGTGCGCCTCTGTAGAACAGCTGATGCTTCCTGCATTGAAAGAAACCAGGTCTTGTCCTCTTTACTGCTATTTTTGGATCGTACTCCCTTTTTCTTCTCGGGGGTTACATCCAAAGGGCTGGAGTAGTTGTTTCTTCACTTAGGCTTCCTCGACGATGTTATCAATCAGCCTTCCCCAAGCTAGGGCCCTACACATGTGTCGGACTGCAATTCCCATCATCCCCAGCCAGCAAGGCCAATGGCAATGTCTAAGTGGCCGCCTTAAGTGCCAGCCTGGCCAGTGTGGACTTGCTATTAAGGCTTCCCAGAACAACTGTCTTGTTAATTTTCCAACTGGCCCCCTTCTTTGAAAGTCACCTCTGCCACTTTAATTAGTTGTTTCTTGCTCTCTTGGTGGCTGTGGCATTCATGATTCAGCCCTTCATTAGTCAGTTCCTGTTCCTAGCAGGAGGCTTTGAATGACTGTTTTCTGCCCTGCAGTGAATGCAATTGCTCATTGTTTTCTTTTTCTTTTCTTTTTATGTGAAGATGATGATGATGGTTTATTTCATTTCATTTCCATGGCGCCCCATAGCCAAAGCTCTCTGGGCAGTTCACAACAATCCATATACACAATACCATAAAGACAGTATAAAAACAAGATCTTTCCCTCCACAATATACAACACTTAAAAACAATTTAACAACTAAACTAACCAATTTTAGTACAACTGGGCCTGCTAAAAGCAGCTGACATAAATACCCATCATGCCATTAAATAACCTTAAGAGCCGTTAAATGCCTGGGAGTAGAGGGCAGTCTTAACCTGGCGCCGAAAAGATGACAGGTGGGCTTCAGTGGGGAGATCATTCCAGAAGCAGGGGGCCCCCACCGAGAAGGCCCTCTCTCTTTTGCCACCCTCTGAGCCTCCCTCAGAGGTGGCACTCGGAGGAAGGTGTCAGATGTTGACCTTAGTGTCTGGGTAGATTGACTGCAGTAGTATTTTCCTTATCGTGCTCATGGGAAAGGGGAAGCACTTATTTGGTAGAACTGGCAGATGAGGGGTGCCCTATAGGTCATTTAAGAAAACAAAGCATCCCCCCCCCCCATCTGTGGCTCTAAGACTGACAGCCAGGGCTGGAGAGCATCCGGGGAGATCTGCTGAGGAGATTCAGTGAGTACCGCAAGAGTTAAGCACCCAAATGTCAGTGTGATGTGAGATTCCACACGTTGTGGTGTTATCTAAGCACACCACAAAAATGAATGCTTGAACTAGCACGACACAGGTTGCCAGGACATTGCACAGGCACCAGACATTTGAAAGGCAAGTTAAACCTCCCTTGTCAAAGAACTCTGCTCCTGCACCACAAAAGGAATTTGCTCCGTGCGATGAAAGAGGTAATTTAGATTAACAAACACATTACTGTTTACAAGTATTGATAGGAGGAGGGAGGGCAGAATACACCATTACGTAGCCCAGGAATGCAGAACCTCGGCTGGGGGGGTCAAAACTGGTCCTTCTGGGGTCCCAATCCACCCCTCTGAGGTTCCCCAGAGGGTCATGCCCAGAGGTGGTGTTAGGGGGCAGCCCACTAGGGCTGCAGCCCCGAATCTCTCATTTGGAGCCCCGAATCTCTGGGAGGTCCTTTGCCCACCACCCTGCTGTCCAGCCACACTTGCTGAAATGAAGGTCCAGGGGCCCTGACGATCTCTGTTGCATCTGATGCCCCTGGATGAGCTGGCCTTCTGCCCACATTTGCTTCACCTCCTGCTGCCCCCAGCTTTGAATCTTTCTGCCTGAGGTCTTTTTCTGAAATCAAATGCCCTCCTCTCCCCTGTCCATACACCCATTTCTACAAAAAGAGGTGTCCTTAAGGGACACGGTCCTTTAAAGACACACACAGAGAGAGACTTTAGAGCATATGTAAATTAGCATGTGCAAATTTGTGCATTTTTTTGTCCTGTGGGCCTGAGCCCCGGATCTTTCCAGTACCTAGCACCGCCCCTGACCACGCCCCCGACCCTGACCACGCCCCTTATCTTGACTACCAATTGCTTGGTAGTTCTCCAGCTTTGAGAGGCTTCCCCCCCCCCCATTCTCAAAGTCTGAAATGCCTTTCCTGAGGCTTAGTTACTAGCAGTAAGAGCCATAAATTAAAATATGCTGAGAATTTTGGTATTTTGGCCCAGCCTGTTTTGCCTTCGGCTCCACGCACCACTGGAATGTGGCCCCCGAGAGTTTCTCTGAAATGGAATGCTGCCCTCGGGCTGCAAGAGGTTCCGCACTCCTGACACAGCTAAATTGTGTCTGAGTGTGTACGCGCACACATACAGTAATAGCAATCTCAGTTCTCCCCATGCTGCTCCTTATGTTGCCAAAAGGCTGCCATCAACGCACAAGAGGGAGGTGGCAGCAGACACGGGGAACCCCTAGGTTTGCAACAGTAGGGGGAAATAGTGTAGAAGGAAAAAAATAACAACCCTAAGAGGTGGGGAGGGGAAACAGCCCAATGAGGACTGAGCAGGGGATGGTGACTGACTGTTGCCCGGGAGCGGGGACAGAAAACCAGGAGGAAAAGGGAATGGCATATCCTGAACAAAAGCCCTCTGCGCTACAACATGGTGTTGCAGATCCTGCTGGTTGCTAACAACAAGTCAGATGAGCTAACTCGACATAAGCTCTCCTTAGGAATCCCTCAGGCCCAGCAGACATCTCAACTGACTGGAGGATCTTTAAATCTGTCTTCTGCTCTCCTTGCAGCTGAAGGGACTTTTTAAACAGAGGCAGCAACAGCAGGAGGAGGAGGCAAGATGCAGGGCACATCCTGGAGGATTCAAGGAAGAGAGCTCTGTGGCATTGCAGAAGTCGCCAAGAATGCCGGTAAGATCTCTGTCCTTCCTCCGTCCTTGAATGGTGACCTGTTTATTTATTACATTTATATATCCTGCCTTTTTCCCCCTCCAAGGATCCCAAGGTGGCATAGGTGGTGGTCCTCCTCTCCCTTTTAATCCTTACAACAACCCTGTGAGGTAGGTTAGGCTGGGAGTCAGTGACTGGTTCCATCCATCCCTCTCCTTTTCTTTCTGGAACATCTGCTGTAGCGCTGCCAAGTGGCAGCTCTGGGGAGCCCCGTTGGTTCTGATGGCCCGGTGAGCGGCCAGCGGTTCTCTCCTGGTCACCCCTCTGACGGGACTCCCGGCGGCCCCTCCTGGCAGCAGGGGGTGGGAGCATGCAATTTTCACCCTTCCTCATGGGAGGGGCAGCTCCGTGTTGGACTACACCTCCCATCATCTCCATTCCATGCTGGGGTGATGGGAATTATAGTCCAATGCATCTGGAAGGCACCAGGTCAGGGAATGCTGAGTTAAACTATGGAATTTTCCACCACAAGATGTAGTGATGGCCACCAACTTAGATGGGTATCAAAGGGGCTTAGACAAACTCATGGAAAACAAGGCCGTCAGTGGCTACTAGGCATGGCGGCTGTGGGTAACCTCCGGTATCGGAAGCATTATGCTTGTGCATACCAGTTGCTGGGGAATACGAGGGATTCAGAGGGAGAGGGTGCTTAAATTGTGTTCATGCCCTGCGTCGCTGCTTCCCTCTAGGGCAGAGGTGGGCAACTTGTGGCGCTCCAGATGTTCTGACCTACAGTTCCCATGATCCCTTACCGTTGGCTATGGTGGTTAGGTCTGATGGCAGTTGTAGGCCAAAATATCTGGAGGGCCACAAGTTGCCCACCCCGTTGCTTTAGGGCATTTGGCTGGCCGCTGTGGGTAATGGGACTCTGGACTTAGAGAGGCCTTTGGCCTGATCTTAAGTTTTCAATGTGCCTTTCGAGGGTGGAACCTCAGGGTGCTTCCAGGTGAGGCTTTTATGGTAACATCGCCCTGCCTCAGTCACGGAAATTAACGCGGGGTCCAGGCGACGATGTCTTCACCTTGTAACTCTCCTGGGCTTTCCCATCACTCCTTTTGTCCTTTCTCTTACCGCAGGTAACCTGTTAAAGATGGAAGGGGGAGGAAGATGGCGGCGATGTGTCGGCTGTGCTTGTTGCTAGCTCCAGCATTTTAATCTTGTTTATTTTATTTTTAAGCTTGCTGAAATAGGTTTTGTCTGGGTTTTTTTTTTCAACCCCTTCACATAGCCTTGCAGCCTTACAATTCGTAAGTTGTTAAAGATGGAATTGGCAGGAGCTCTCCATCTGGACTGGAAGCACCCTTAGAGTCTAAGTTGAAGAGCCGCCTGGAATTTCCAGAATGCCTTCTTTGTGTCTCCTACAGGCTGCAGTGGAATCCATCAGGCTTCCTGGAGGAGGTCAGCCAGAGTCCCTGGAGGTTTCCAGTGGCCATGGAGAAGCACAGAGCCTCTGGCAGCAGCTGAAAGAAAAAACAGAAACGGTAAGGAAGCCCACTGCTGCTGGCCATCTCCCCGCGCTGGAGGGGAGATGCTATCCATTCAGGGAAGCCTCTGTGCAGATGTACCCTCAGGCTGTTTACACAGAATCACTCTTGGGAAGGGAAGAGGGATGCCAGTTAAGAACATAAGAAGAGCCCTGCTGGATCTGACCCAGGGTCCATCTAGTCCAGCACTCTGTTCACGCAGTGGCCAACCAGCTGCCCACGGGAACCCACAAGCAGGACATGAGGGCAAAGCACACTCCAGCCCATGTTCCCCAGCAACTGGTGTACTACATGTGATACTGGAGTTAGCATTTAGGCAATCAGGACTAGTAGCCACTGGTAGCCTTCTCCTCCATGAATTTCTCCAATCCCCTTTTAAAGCCCTCCAGATCGGTGGCCATCGCTACATCTTGTGGTAACGAATTCCGTAGTTTAACTGTGTGCGCTGTGTGAAGAAGTCCTTCCTTTGATCTGTCATGAATCTCCCACCCATCAGCTTCATGGGATGACCCCTCTGGGTTCTAGTATTGTGAGAGAAGGAGAAAAATGTCTCCCTATCCACTTTCTCCACACCAGGCATAATTCTGCGTACCTCAGTTCTGGTGTTTCGGGAATCATCACATCTTAATATAGGGGTGCAAAACTGCAGGCCTAGGGACCAAATCTGGCCCACTTGGGGGCCAAGTCTGGCCTCCAAGGCTCCTCAGATGACCATATCCGCTTCCCCTACTGTAGCCCCCCTCATTCTAAAAGGTGGAAATGCCTTTCCTAAACCTTAGTTCAGTGTTCTCCAACCTCGGGTCCCCAGATATTTTTGTCCTACAGCTCCCAGCATGCCCCAGCCAGCGTAGCTGGCTGGGGCATGCTGGGAGTTGTAGGCCAAAAACATCTGGGGACCCAAGGTTGGAGAACACTGGCTTAGTTAGTGGCAATAAGAGCTTAAGCTAAAATTTGCTGGCAGTTTTGGTATTTTGGCCCCGCCCCCTTAGCCCCACCCACAACTGGAACCTCCCCCCCCCCCCCCACTGAGAGCTTCTCCAAAATAGAATGTGTCTCTCAGGCTGAAAGAGGTTCAACACCCCTGTCTTAATGCTTTGGACAGGCTTCTGCCTATATAGCTTAGAGCGGCTGTGGGGCAAAGAGCCAATTTAGCCAACCTTTTGATTTTTGACATGCTGAAGCCCATCCAGGGTCAATTCACATGGCTAAGTTCTAGAACCTGTTTTCAACCCAGGGTGACCTTATTTTTTTTATTATTATTTTTTTAAAGCCTGGCTTTAACATGGGTGAAAAAAGGAGTACTATATGAACACAGAGTTATCTGAGCAGGTTCAGACCTTTTTTTCTCTTTTCTTTCTTAAAGTCTTTTTATTTGCAATACAAGGGTAAAAACAGGCAAAGAAACAAATCAAGGAGAAAGGGGGGAATTCATATCATGAACCATATCAATATATAGTAATCATTAAAAGGAAAAAAAGAGAAAGAAAAAGGGAACACAAGGAGGGGAAGAAAGGCTTAAAATTTCCATTTCAAATATATATGCTAATATAAGCAGTCTGTATATCTAAATAAGCATCCATTTGACTTTGACGGTTGTAGGAGATGTGCTCAAACATAGCAAGAGCAGTAAGATCTTCAGTCCATTGAGTGGTGGGTGCTTTCCCTTCCAAGCTTGGAGTATAAGTCAGACTTTAGTTCAGACCTTGGTTATTCACACTGCCACCGGATACTTTTTGAAATATTTACAGCATGTGTGGGTGCATCACAGGCTTCTCCGTGGTGGCACCACAGTTGTGGAAGTCCAACAGGCTCTGTCCCTTCCTGTTTGTGAAGGTGGGTTTGAAGACATTTTCAAATCCAGAGGCTGCTTTATGACTGAATCTGCTGTTTTAACTGGGGTTCCCACCCACCCACCCACCCCCTGGTTAGTGCTGCTATATATATATATATTTAAAAATCCGATTTTGATATGGTATTTGTTTGTTTGTTTTGTTGGTTTTTAATGTCGGCCATTTTGGAAAACATATTTGAAAAGCAGGGTAGAAATATTTATTTATTCATTCATTCATTCATTCATTCATTCCCTGCCTTTTTTCCTCTTGTGAGGAACCCAAAGCGGCTTACATAATGCTCCTCCCTCCTCTCCATTTTAGTCCTCACCACAACCCTGTGAGGTAGGTCAGGCTGAGAGTCAGTGACTGGCCCAAAGTCACCCAGTGAGCTTCATGGCCGAGTGGAGACTAGAACCCAGATCTCCTGAGTCCCAGTCCAACACTCAAACCAATACACTGCACTGGCTCTCAGACAGACAGACAATTTAGACAAACAAATCCCATCTGGAGTCACTCTGGGGAAAATCATAGTGCTAGACCCATTCATGTTAATTGGGCAGCACCCGCTCAACAATACTGTATCCACCTTCTGAGCATCCAACTATTGCTCTCTCTCTCTCTCTCTCTCTCTCTCTCTCTCTCTCTCTCTCTCTTCCAGATCTCTTCCATGTCTTCCGAGATCGAGGCTCTGAAGCAGAAGAACGAGAGCTTAATGAAAGGTATGGAAGATGACCACAAAAGGACACAAAACCCTGTGTCCTTCTGTGGTCATCCTTTCATTTCTTCGTTTTCTGGGATGCCCAGCTTTATTGCAGCAGGAGGAAGTGACCTGCAAACCAGGGGAGGTGAACCTCAGGACAAGTTTGGTCTACCTGCGGGCCAAATCTGGCCCGCTGGGGGTTCCCTAGGTGGCCACGTCCTATTCCATTGGCCTCACATCCCCTTTCCCGGCTGCCGATTGTTTGGTTTCTTAGCTTCTGCACAGTTTTCTTCCCATTCTAAAAGGCTGACATGCCTCTCTACGGCTTAGTTAATGGCAGTAAGAGCGTTAAGCTACAATATGCTGGTATTTTGCCTTCCGTCCCACCCACCACTGGAATGCGGCCCCCGAGAGCTTCTTTGAAATTGAATTCAGCCCTCAGGCAGCGAGAGGTTCAACACCCCTGCTCCAAAGGGTCGTATCACGAAGCCAGTCCTCTCTCCTTTCTGTGATTAGCCGTGGAGGCTGGTGACTCCCATGTCAGTGGAGCAGTGTAACCAGTCCGGGCTGGACTCTGAACTTTTAAGGAGCTATCCATGGTGCTGAACCTATTTTGGTCCCAGGGTTCAGCACCATGGATAGCTCCTTTAAAGTTCAGGCTAAAACCCAGAGGGGATATACCACCCCACTGCCATTGGAGCCTCCAGCCTCCACTGGTGATTAGGATACTGGGACTGGGAGACCTGAATACCCTTTTTCCTCCACAGAGTTACCTTTGTCTGCATAGCGATACGTTTTTCTCCCTCTCTCGTAACAGCAGAAATTAGGAGTGGGTGGTTTACGCAATGGGAAGGACAGAAAGGCAGCAGACCCAGGACAGAGAAAAAGGAAGTTCAACTTCACACAATGGCATACATTGATTTATGGAATTCTTGGCGACAAGATGTGGCCATGGCCGCTGCCTCGGGAATTAGCTTTAAAGGAGAATGAGGCAAACCCACCGTGATCGCTAAATAGAACCTCCAGACCCTGATGCAGTGTACCTTGGAGTACCATTTGCTGGAGGTGGTCAACAACAGGCAAAGGATTTTGCCTTTCTGCCTTGTTTATGGGCTTCCTGGATGCACCTGGCGGGGCATTTTGAGAAACAGGATGCTAGATGAACCTTTGGCTTGTTCCAGCAGGACTCTTCATATTTCTCTTATGCATCGCCTACTCCCAAAGAAATGCCTGCCTTTCCCCACCCGCAATGGCCTCCGTACTGGTGACTCAGGGTTTCTGGGATCAACTTACTTTGAGCTTTACTCTTCCACGTCATGGGCTTGAGACTTCCTGGGGACTTTCTGGGGATATGTTGCCTTGGCCCCCTGCTGTTGGTTTCAAGCAGTGCCAGCCCTACCGTGATGCTTAGGGAGCCCCTTGTCTCAGGCGGCAGATTGGGAGGGACGGCAAAATGAGCGTGCCCTCGCCCTCTCCCCCACTGCCTGACCAAGCTCCCACTGCCTCCACCTAAATCCTACTTTGAAGCAGAGATCCTGCTTGGGCGGTGGCTGTTTTAAATCACCCCAAATGCAACGCTTGATGTGACAGTGTCATGTCGGGCATTGCATGTTCGGGGTTCAAAACAGTGGTCATCTGCTGTCAAATCAAGCACTCCAGAGCCTGGGAGGACCCAGATGTCTCCTGTACCAGTACTCCCCTTCATTGGGATGTGAGGCTCTTCTCTGGGTGTCCCTGCTTTCTGAAGTACGGCAAGAGTGAGCAGAGAGAGAGTCTTCTCAGTGGTGGCTCCTTGCCTTTAGAATGTCCTCCCCAGGGAAGCTCGCCTGGCACCTACTACGCTGATATCATTTAGGCACTCGGCAAAGATGCTTGTATTTTCCCAGGCTTGTTAGGCTGCAATCCTCCCAGGGGCCATAGGATTGTTCGGATCACCCCCTACAAGGACAAAGAGAGAGGCACGCACTTAGAGGGGAAGATCTGACCTCAGAACACCCTTCCGAGCCATTATGGAAAATTCTGCATTCCTTACCTCCCCTATGACAGAGCTCTGACATTGGGAGAGGTAAAAAGGTGGCAGATTGGGGACACGGGTGGATCCACACAATGCCAAGTCCTTCCGGTCCCCAAACACGCTGCCAACATGGGAAAAATTTATGGCAGCCATGGAGCTGGCATAAATAATTTTGTTCGAATACACATATCCCCGCCGCCACCAAAAGGGAGGAGAACACTGTTCCTCCTTCACTTCTGCCCTGCCGGCATGAACCCAGCAGGACTTTGGATCTGTCGGAGGCTCCAACTTCGGAGCTCTCCAGTTCTTCAGGTAGCGTTAACCTGTTGATAAACTTTTCATAGTGAGCGTCTCAGTAACCTCAGATTTTCCTCGCTTTTGAGGTGGAGTTGCTGACTGGTTATAGCTTTATTTTGCTGCTTAAATTTTAGGCGCCTTTTATAGCTTTATATTGTACTTCTTTTTGACTTTGGGTATTATTTACTGGCCTAGAGACTCTTGGAGTTGCAGGTGCAGGATATAAAATTTCATAAATGAATATTAAAGTGTTGTCCCTGTTTTGCCCCCTGCCCACAACTCCGAAACAGCTAAACTGAGATTCCAGCAGCAGATTCAAGAGATCCGCAGACTTTCAAAGCAACGGCCAGAAAGGAGCAGTACCGAGACGCTGGTGCCTAGACTCTCTGTTGGCCCGGGACAGGATTGGCAGAGTGCTCCAGGCCGTGACAGTTTAGTGCCTTCGCCTCAAAGCGACGAGCCTGCGTTCTCCTTGCACGGTGGAGAAGCCCCGCGGATGGTTTTGCAGGGGCTCCCACTTCACCCCAGTACTGAAGACAAGCAGAGTCACGTCTCTTCTGCCCCAGGCGCCGTGAATTTGTCGTCGGCGAGGTCTGCAGCTTTGCCTCTCCGGTTGTACCTGGACCTCTCCGATATTGGTGGCGCGACTTCCCCGCACGATCCCCGGAGCTCTGTCAAGGGCGGAGGGGCCTTACTCAGTCCCCGGGGCTCAGGTCTTTTGTCCCCCAGGCCTTTTGGGCCCCAGAGACTGTGGTCCCCCTTCAATTTCAAAGAGAGCCCCGAGCCCCCAGAGAACTGAGGCAAGGGAGAGCTGCAGCAGTGTGGCCATTCTTGAATGGCAACTCCAGAACGGATGCCACAGAGGGGGTTTCCAAAAAGGTTTGACTGCAGGATGGCAAAACCCAAGTGTCCTTTTTATGTTGAGACTTCCCATGCTCCCAATGAGCCATTCTAATTTTATTTTTTAAGGATGTAGTGCTTTTTTTGGTTGTTATTGTTACCGTAAGTTTCCATGTCCCTTAGAGCAGTGTTCTCCAACCTTGGGTCCCCAGATGTTTTTGGCCTACAACTCCCAGCATGCTACGTTGGCTGGGGCATGCTGGGAGTTGTAGGCCAAAAACATCTGGGGACCAAGGTTGGAGAACACTGCCTTAGAGACTGGTGTCGTTGTTTGCCCATTCCCCCTGTGTGGAATGTACCACCTGCAATGAACTCAAGACAGGGGTGGCCCTGAAGCAAAGAACAAGATGGCGTCCCCTCCCATTCATTATACAAAAGCTAACTGAACAGGCAGTTGAATCTTTCTTTGACATTGGCAGTGGGACGGGCTAGTTTAGGGGGCACACGGCAGGCCACACGGCACGCAGCTTTCTCCTCCAACACCTTGCTGCCCCCTCCCAGCATCTGCCGCCTGAAGTGGACTGCCTCACTTTGCCTAATAATAGGGCCGGCCCTGACTCAAAATCTCTCTCTGGCTGCATTGCGGATCACACAAGGAACCGCGTGGGCTATGCATTGGTGCCATCCAGGGATGGGGACTCGGACTCGAGGACTCGACTTGTGAGTCAGACTGAGTCCCCCCTCTGACTCGACTCGGACTCGAGTCCCAATATTTTTAATGGGACTCGAGACTCGACTCGGGACTTGAGACCAAGGACTTTTCAACATCCCTGGGTTGTGCCAGAAGGAGTGGAGAGGAGCGTGATTGCCGGCGAAGAGCACATGGAAGCGAGGTGTGCCGCTGCTCAGCCACTATGGACAGCTACCAGGAGTGCAGCCCCAACAGTGTGTCAAGATTTATTTTGATTGATGTGTTGCGTACTTGGGAGAGGCAGAAGAAGGACCTGAGATTACTCTGTGTGGCTGCTCTGAGTGTGTTTTTGGTTCCAGCAAGTTCATCACCAGTGGAGCGGGTGTTCAGTGAGGGTGGAATTGTGATGAGATCTCACCATTCCAGAATGGGCCCCCCAAACATTTAGAAAAAATCATGTTCCTCAAATGCAACATGGATGAGTTTTAGGAAGTACAGCAAGTTTATTTTTTAAAATCATTTTTCTAAAATGCAACCTTTCAGACATTTTGGGTTTGGCTGCCTCTGCCTGCCTGTCTGGGGTTCCCAGCCTCCTCTGCCTGCCTGGTCTCTTCTTGACCAGTTCAACAGTTGAATTGTCCAAGACAAAGGCCTCTGCCTGCCTGCTTTGGGGTTCCCTGCCTCCTCTGCCTGTCTGGTTATTTTGGGTTTTTCTGCCTGGTCTGTTCTTGCCAAAATCAGTGGCAGAGTTTTGAAATAAAAAGGCACACTTGTGCCTAGAATTTATTTAAACCACACATCTGAAGTAGCCTTATTTTGTTGGGGAAAACCCCCATTGATTTTAATAGGGACTCGTGGAGTCAGCTTTGGGAGTGACTCGTGAGTCACCATTTTGGACCAAAGACTCGTGACTCGACTCGTGACTCGAGACCAAGGACTCTTCAACATCCCTGGTGCCATCAGGGCAGGACTTTGGGGCAGATGCCCAGGGCCCCACTCAGCAGAATGAGCAGAAGGGTCCCGAAGCACAGCAAGGCTGGCCTACATTTTGGAGTGCGTGAAGCAATACACACATTATACTCTAAAGGCAAGGGTGTCCAATGTGGTGCCCAGGCTCCCTGCCCCTCCTGATTTTCATTTTGGTTCTTAATATTTATGATTTTTTTAACTTGGAGGCTGGCCTACTACAAGGTGAAGGCCTGCCCTCCAGCACCGTCTTGCTTTGGGTTCAAAAAGAGTGTCTTTGTGTTTGGAGCTCAGATCCCCACCTCTGCCTTGTACTTAGGTTCTTGGGGTAAGTTCCTTCCCTTTTTAGTCTCGCCAGTTTGCCTTCTGGGAGTGTTTTGTGACACATAACATGGCAACCATTTTGTGAAAGTGCCCACAACACTCTCAAACTCCCAAATGTGCCCACTGACCCAAAACAGTTGAGGACCCCCTGGTCTAAAGAGCCGTGTCCCCCCCCGCCCCCGTAAGACCACAGTCTGACATTACCTAACTGCACCTGGGGCCATGAACGGCGCTGTGTGGCAATTATATACAGACAATCAAGGCCTTGTTGCCGCCAAATATATAGTAGACATTCAAATGGTTTGGCTAGAGGATGAGAAAAGCTTGTATTCCTCTTAGGAAAGGGCAATAGCTTGGTAGCAAAGTGCATTGAGAGCCAGTGTGGTGTAGCAGTTGGAGTACTGGACTAGGAGCAGGAAGACCTGAGTTCAAATCCCCACTGACTCAGCCATGAAGTTCACCGAGAGACCTTTTCCCCTCCCATTATATATTTTATTTATTCTTTCTCCATTACAATCCTTCAAGACAGTTACAATACTTCAACTTAACACACATACCGTATATCTACAGTTGCTAAATCGCCTATTCTGAAAAGTGATCAATGGTATCCAACAACTGTTTTTGGAAAGTCTGGATGGAGTTCATTCTTCTCTTAGCAACTTATAACGTACTGCTTCATTCATCACCGTGGCAAGGGAGACCCTGAGTCAGTCACCCATTCTCAGATTAAACCTACCGTGCAGGGTTGTTGTGAGGATAAAACAGCATAGGGAAGATCCATGTATGCCAGGCCAAGCTCCTTGGATGGAGGGTGGGATAAAAAAAATTTGAAATAAATATGATCTGAAACTGAACACAATGGTCCATTGCTGGCACTATGCATGTCATTTATACAAAACATGTTACAGTTGCAGAAGCTAAGTTTTCCAGACACACACACACAGCTACACAGACTTCTATCACCTTTCTACCCCCCTCCCCAGTAAAATAACCCTTCCAAGTAGCTTTTCAACAGTGGTGCTCATGTTGCTTATTCCAGGGCTCTCGCTGTTCTATTTCTGACATCTCGATTTGTACTCAGAACATTCCCCCCCCCACCTCCATGACCTGATTCATTCCGCAGCAACAAAGCAGTGCAAAATTTCTTCCTCACTGCAACAGCAGCAGGCCAAGCACCAGCCTGGTTTTAGCAGCCTCTGTCTTTCGCGTCCGCGGTCCGCCTTTGAGTGCACTCCCAAGTTCTGCTTTGCCAATGCCGTATTCAGTTCTCTTCATTTACAATCACGAGTCACCGCTTATGCGGATAATGTCACTCTACAGGAGTTGCTGCAGTGGATCTTGGAGATGAGGTCAGTGTGTCTGGAACATGCTGCAGGAAGAAGAGATGCAACCCCAAAACCTGATCCACCCATCCTCTCCTTGTTTAGGTCACAGTCTACTCTTTTAAGGTTTCAAAGCGCTCTTGGCAAACTCTTTAGACAAACTGCCAGAGTTCCAAACTTGAGAGCACTCGGAATTGGCTTAAGCGCACTCGGAACTGGCTTGGAGTTCTCGGTTTCTCTGCCTGGTCCATCCATTCTCAAATCGAGCTCATTGCAATCCCACTTATCTTACAGACACAGTGCAGCACCAGACTTCTCTCAAAACTTTCCCTGGCTCCCTGTGGTAGGAAGAGGGGTTTTTCTGGCATGGCTGCCATGGCTTCGGCTCCAGAGTGTCCTTGCTTCCAGACACAGCTAACAAGAGCCACCCACTACAGTATAGCCATAATTTGTCACAACAGGCAAAGAACTCTGCAGTAGGAAACATTGGGTGGGTGGGTGTGTCACGGGCAGAGTTGGAAACCTTCAGGTTGAATCAAGTGCCAGCGGGCGGATTCCACATTTCCCCGGCTGCACATCTCTTTCCAGTGGACCTGCCCCATCTCTGGGGCATCAGGACCAATCAGCACTCGACCCACGAGGCAGGTGCGGGTGTAGAGGCGAGCCTGGGGCAAAACGGGGGGGGGGGGGAGGGATGGAGGAAGAGGAGGAGGAAAACAAGAGTGTCAGCCCAAGCATCAGTTGCAAGACACAGGGACTTAGGAAGCTGTCTTCCACTAGGGAGGCGAGGTGTCCTCTTTTACAGAGGACCGTCCTCTATTTGAAGGGCTGCCAGTGGACTGTAATCTGTTTTCAAGGTGTCCTCTTTTTGAAGGGCCATCTGCCTGGTCCGAAGGCAAAGAACTGTAAGAAGGGGGAGCTGAGCCTTGAGATTGCCCATCCACAGCGCCTGGACAGGAGATTGAGCAAGGCACACAGCTCACCTGGTCACAGCCTTCCCCACTATGGGGTGATGATCTGCATCTTCTATTTAAATTATAACAATTATTTCTGCATTTGCACCTATACATACAAAGTAGCACATGCAAATCCGTGACCTCTTTTGTCCCCTTTTTTTGGTGATTCACAAATGGCCACCCTACCTTCTACTGCAGTGTTCTCCAACCTTGGGTCCCCAGATGCTTTTGGCCTACAACTCCCAGCATGCCCCAGCCAGCTGCTGGCTGGGGCATGCTGGGAGTTGTAGGCCAAAAGCATCTGGGGACCCAAGGTTGGAGAACACTGTTCTACTGAGACCTTCAGTCCATCTAGTCCAGCATTGTCGACACTGACTGGCAGCAGTTCTCCAGGTTTTCAGGCGGGTTTCTGGTGCAGCAACCTTCCCCTACTGGGTGCCCTCGGGATACACTGGACTACAACTCAGATCATCCTCAGCTAGCACCAGCTAGGATGATGGGAGTTGTAGTCCAAGATATCTGGAGGGAAGCCAGTTGAAGCAGGCTGTTCTTCTGATACACACACCAGAGTGGATTTTTGCCCCTCACCCACATCTTTGCTGAGAGTCAGGGGCTATCAAAATCTTTTTGTTGTTTTTTCAAAGATCAATTTAAATATTTGTTCAGAGCTCTTTAAAAAAAGCTGTTGTAGGCAAGAGAGGAGGGAGGGGCTTCCTCATTGTTGGAAAGGCCAGCCAATCACCATTCTGCACAGCCAGATGGGGTGGGGAAGGTGGTTTAGCGGTCCACAAGGGCTAGCCAATCAGCACTCTGCACAGCCAAGTTCTCCTAGCAACCAGGAGAGAAGAACCAGCCACTCTTGAGCTTGGTACAGTCTGGAACGTCATACATCTGTCCAAAAGCATGCAAGTGCAGTTCCACAGTGGGCTCAGCACCAGGGCTGGACCTTGGGACTGAAGTCTAGGGCCACCCACAGAGTGGCGGCTGATGAGGGTAGTGGAAAACAGGCCAGGAGTCCGCATTTGGGTTGGCATAGGCCCCAGCATCCTTTCCTTCTTATTTTTAGAAACATTTTATAGTTAGGTGGCTGGCCATGTATATGGTTATAGATGCTGATTTTACTATTTTTACTTTAAAAATAGATGATCACTTTCTACAACACAGAACAGTGCTTACTCCCAAGTGAATGTGTTTAGCATCAAGAATACAGGAGTAAACACAGTTTTATTTCCTGTAGTTATGATGCGTTAAGTAACTTTAAAATATGAAATTCTGCACATGCTCAGAAACCCCTTTATCATCACAGTTATCAAACTTATTTTGCCATCTAAACTTATTTTACCATATGAGACCATTAGGTCCAGGGTCTAAAATTACAGTCATGCCTTGGATTGAGAGCATAATTCGTTCCGGAAACGTGCTTGTAATCCAAAATACTCTTATATCAAAACAAAATTCCCCCAAAAAAATTTGTACAGAGATTTTTAATTTAAGCTGTACTACAGTACTTGTATTGCAAGACGTCGCTTGTATAGCAAGTCAATTTTTTTTAAAATAAATATTTAAAAATTTGCTTGTCTTGCAAAACGCTCTCAAACCAAGTTACTTGCAATCCAAGGTATTACTGTACCTAGCTGCAGCATTGCTCACCACTCACAATACTGTGTTGCATTCAACCATGGTGAATCACACGATTGATTGTCCTGCCCATTTAGTTTGCTTAGTCAGCATGCTGGGAGTTGTAGTCCAACACATCTGGAGGGTGCCAGGTTGGGGAAGGTTGGCTTAGAGATACATTTTTGATATAGCAAACCATATATAAATTAATTTAAGACACAATCCTATGCAAGTTCAGACAGAAAAAAAGGCCTACAACTCCCAGCATGCTGGCATGGGGCATTCTGGGAGCTGTAGACCTTTTTTCTGTCTAAACTTGCATAGGATTGTGCCCTTAGTTATTTAATTATTTAATTAATTAATTAACTACACACTATGCCCTTAAGTGTAACCCAGCCTGCAGACTCCCCAGCACTCCTAGAAGATGAACTCATGTCAGAGCCAGTGTGGCGTCGTGGTTAGAGTGTTGGGCTGGGACCCGGGAGATCCGGGTTCTAGTCCCCACTCGGCCATGAAACTCACTGGGTGACTTTGGGCCAGTCACTGACTCTCAGCCTGACCTACCTCACAGGGTTGTCGTGAGGATAAAACGGAGAGGAGGAGGACCATGTAAGCCACCTCGGGCTCCTTGCAAGAGGGGGGGGGAGGAAAGGTGGGATATAAATAAAACAAATAAGCCTCACACACACACACCCTCAACAGTTTGCTGCGGAAAGATGCATCACAGGAGGCTTCTATGTGCTGACAGATCCACACCACGTGCTTTCCCCTAAAACAGGCAACGCTCGGGCACAAAATGGCTCTGCCCCCCTCACCTGCATGACTGTGAACTCCAGGGACAGCTGCTGCTCCTGGATGTCTCCGGCAGGAATACTGAAGAGGAACGGGGAGTTCCAGATGGGATTGTAGCCTGCTATGGACTTGGTCTCCTTCGTGTCAATAACCTTGCCCTCGTGGTATAGGTGAATCATAACATAGTGGTCTAGAAACACAAAGAAAGCAAAAGACTTTGGGTTGGAGTTGCTCGCGGGGCTGCTCCGTTTGCTCCTGGGGGGGGGTGAAAGGTGAAGGACAGTGTTGGCTCCAGGTTTTGGGTGGCCCATGGACAAGACACCCACAACGGGCTCTCTCTCTCAGTGAGTCTACCTTCACCATTGTCAGCAAGACTGTGTCCTTCTAGTGACCAAATGGAGCTTTTCCAGTCTTACTGTATATCATTTCCCCCCCCTTGTTGGAAAGGCAGAAATTTGAAAAATGTAGCCCCATCCAAACTTCTCATAGCTTGCTTCTAGGAGGGAAGTTTATACTAACAGAAAGAGAAGCTAACAGAAAGACTGGGTTCGCACGATTGGGGAAAGAAAAGAAGCCACGGTGGCTTCTTTCCCCCTGCCCCATGTGTGCTGGTCACGGGCTGCCTGCCTCATTTCCATAATTACCCGTGCTGCGTTGCCGTGTTGTTCAACCCAGTGGGGCTGGTTTCCAGGCCACCCCAGAACCCTAGAACACAAGTCATGGCTTGTGGGGTGGTTTGGAAGCCATCTCCTGCCGCCCACCTTGCCAGGTTCAGATGACATGGCAAGCTGTGCACAGCACAGGTAATTATGGAACATGCAGGGCAGGGAAAAGAAGTCACAGTGGCTTCCTTTCCTTCCCCAGTCATGTGAACCTGGTCAAAGAGATACAGGATTCCTGCCCATGTGCTTCACAAGACAGGTAGCACATCAATCTAGAACAGGGCTCTCCAACCTTGGGTCCCCAGATGTTGCTGGACTACAGCTCCCAGAATCCCTTGCCGTTAGCCAGGCTGGCTGGGTATGCTGGGAGCTGTAGGCCAGCAACATCTGGGGACCCAAGGTTGGAGAGCCCTGATCTAGAACTTTCATCAAGAGGCAGCTATGAGGATTCTGGTGCTACCAAATGTATAAGGGGGAAGAGGCCTGGTCCTCGTCCTCCTCTCCCACTCAATGCTGATCTACTGGGCTACCTAGTCGCTCATTTCTGAATTCTCCATGGAAAGATGCTGTGGATTCGTGGAGGGGCAGGGGCACATGATGTAGCATCTTACCTGGTGTCCCTGGGATGCGGGTGAGCCGTCCCAGGTTCTCTGCCTTGCGAACCAGAACTTTGATGCGGTTGGCCAGAGCCTGGTACTGGAGCAGGAGGAAGAGCTGCCCCACCGACTTGGGCTGGAAGATCGACAGGGCAGAGTCCATATCCTGGGAACTGAAACACTGAAATGGCAGAGGACAAAAATTACAGATTAGGCTCTGTGTAGACAGACAGGCAGACAGAGTATACACCGACCTTCCCCAATCTGTTGCCATACAGATGTGTTGGACTGCAACTCCCATCGTGCTGGCTGGGAATTATGGGAGTCCAACACTTCTGCAGGGCACTAGGTTGGGGAAGACTGGTGTACAGTGGTGCAGTGCAGCCAGCGGAGTCAGCAGTAAAGTTAATAATCAGAGCAATGGATTAGAAATTTAATGCCTGCTGGAAGAGGTGCCTAAACGTATACAATGAAGATACCAGGTGGATCTCCCTGGGAAGGGCATTCCACAGATGAGGAGCCACTACAGCGAAGACTCTTTCCCTGGTGGCCACCCGTCACATCATTGTGACTGTAGTCCAAAATATCTGGAAGGCACCAGATTACAGATGGCTATGTGGCAACACGGAAGCACCTGAGAGGAATCCGGTTTTATTTGTTTGTTTATTATTACATTTATATCCCACATTTTTTCCTCTTGCAGGAAACCCAAGGCAGCTTACATAGTCCTGCTGCTCTCCATTTTATCCTCACAACAAGCCTGCGAGGTAGGTTAGGCCGAGAGTCAGTGACTGGGCCCAAAGTCACCCAGTGAGGTTCATGGCTGAGTGGGGACTAGAACCTGGGTCTCCTGAGTCCAAGCCCAGCACTCTGACCACACTTGACCCCACCCTCACCTTTTTGAGTTTGGTTTTGGTGGCCGACAGCTCCTGGATGTAGGCAGAAGAAACGCCCCTGCCCCAAGCCACTTGGGCACATGGGAAGATCGCCTCTCCCAGGAATGAATCCTTCAGGTTGTGGAATTCCTTGGCGTACACAGTGAAGCGCAGCGTGAAGCCAGGCAGCTCTTCTAGGCTGCAGCAGTCGAAGTGGAACCGCTCCTGGAACTCGGGGTTCAGGCTCTTGCGGCGCAAGGTCGTGCGCCGGGGCTCGGCAAACTTCGGGAGGAGGTAGACTTTGACGTAAGAATCCCGGCTGGCCCGGATGCCTTTGGGCAAATGGGAGACGCCAACCACGGTCACGGTAAGCGTGGATGTGGGCTGCGTGTAGAACAGCGTGAAGGAGAGGTGAGGCCGCGGCTTTGGAACGGTGCCAGAGATGCCCCTCGGGACAGTGTAAGACCGGGGGATGTTGGCGCCCAACACAGGGCTGGAGAGGAGGCTGCCTTCGTCCCCAAACACGCTGGCACCAGAGATGGTGCATCGGCGATCCCGGCCTAGTAGAGGGGTCTTGATCGGCGGGCTCAGTTTCTGGGAGAGGGCGATGCTGGGAAGGGAGGCTCGGCCCCGAAGAATGCCCTCAGGTGGGCTGACGCAGATGGCCAAACCTGTCGCATCAGCACCTGCGGGAGACGGGGGATCCAGAACCTCCCCTTCGATCTCCGTGTATTGCTGCTGGATGGCCACGGAGGTCATCTCGGAAGGCAAGCCTAACCCCGGATCCACCACTGCCCGGTCCAGCGCCTGCGCTTTCGTGTCGGCAAGGCGGCGCTTCTTGCGCTGATGCCAGCAGATCGCACAGCCAAGGAGAAGGCAGACGCAAAGGAGAGAGAGGCCCACGCCCAGGAACGCCTGCAGGTGCACTGGGTAGAGAAAAGGAAAAGAGGAGACCGACGAGAGGACATTTGCAATGCAAGGCCAGATTCCGGGGCAAGCGACCCACCTGGAGGAACACAGGAAGCTGCCTTATACTGGGTCAGACCCTTGGTCCCTCTAGCCCAAGAGCTTCGGCTATTGGGCGGTATAAAAATGACAAGTATTGTTGACACTGACCGGCAGCAATGGCTCTCCAGGGTTTCAGGCAGGGTTCTTTCCTGCCCCGCTCGGAGATGCCGGGGATCGAACTGGGAACCGTCTGCATGCAAAGCAGCCGTGCTGAGCCACTGCTTGGGGTGCCACAGTTTTTTCTTTGGGCGGGGTGTGTGTGTGTTTCAGGTTCAAGGAAGCACCTGGCAGGGGTTATCGACTCACCTACTTGCTCAACAGCTGAAACAAAACAAATAGGTTCATCTTAACACAACATCGCCACTCAGGCTGGTGTGTGGCCTGCCAAAGGAAGTGAGGCAGGTGGCTACCAGGAGGAGGGCCTTTTCTGCTGTGGCACCCCGGTTATGGAATGAGCTCCCCAAAGAGGTTCGCCTGGCTGCCTACTTTGTATTCTTTCCGGCGCCAGGTGAAGACCTTTCTGTTCTCCCAGGCGTTTTAATAATCTAAATCATTTTAATCTTGTAATTGTTTCTAATTCCGTTATTGTAACTGCTGCTGCTAGCTCTGCTGTTTGGTTTTTAATGTGTGGTTTTAAATTTTATATTTTATATTGTATTTTATGATTTTAACTGTTGTAAACCGCCCAGAGAGCTTCGGCTATTGGGCGGTATAAAAATGTATCAAATAAATAAATAAATACATTTACAGGTGAATGGGTTTGTTTTTAAATTCGTGGAAAATTGACACCGGTGCCCATTCCATAAACAGGGAGCATGTGAGCAACTACGGTAAGTGTTTGTGATCAGATCCATGTGTGCAAATTTATCATCACATAGGACAGGGATAAAGCCAATCAGGGAACACTCAAAGGTTTTTTGGGGGGTGTTTTTTTAAAAAACCATATTACTTGTTCATGGACTCTTGGAAAGTCGCTGGTAAGCCCTCTATTTGAAATCTCCAAGGAAACTATGTTTATAGGAATAATATGTTCCTATAAACATGGTTTCCTTGGAAATAGAGGGCTCACCAGTGACTTTCCAAGAGTCCATGAACAAGTAATATGGTAACCCCCTTCGAGTGTTCCCTCATTGGATTTATCCTTGCCCTATGTGATGAAAAATTTGCACAGATGGATCTAGTCGCAAACACAAAATAATAATCTGGGGGGGGGGGGTGATCACTAGCCTTCCTCACCTGGTGCCTGGATATCCCCATTTGGCCAGCGCCCCTAGATTTTTCCATTTGGGCGATGTCCCAGATTTTTCTATGCCTCTGGCATTCAGCAGAAGCAGTTCCCTGTTTCCAATGGTTGGCTTTGGTCATCCTTGTGGCAGTTAACATGATGACCAACTGCTTCTGGTGCAAGGATTTTCCTTGTTGTCCGTAAGATTACGTAAAACCAGTTCTGGAATACAATCTAGACAACGTCCCTGTAACCTCACATATTTCTGCCAGGGGGGGGGGGAACTGTTTTGCAATTTTTGAGAACTCTCAACTGACCTGGTAATCCTTTTTCCGTATGTTAGGCAGGACTCCCAAATGTGACCCCTCCCACATCCAAGGCTCTAAAGGGCCGCACCCCTTTTCAAAGGAGAATCAACCAGGCAGGGAGGGGAAAGGTCTCTAGGGTTCAGCGTCTGTCCCGTCCGGAGTCCCATTCTTTACAAATACGACTGCAGAGTAGCTCTGGAATGGTGACATCACTTTGACACGTTTGCTCAGAAGCTAAAATAAACCCAGCCTCACCTCAAAACTGATAAAGCCCATGGGAAAAAGCTCTGCTTATCAGAGCTGCAGCTTTGCTGACGTAAGGCAACAGCACAAGGGGCCATGGACCTAGTCAAGCACCCCTTTGAAAAGCACTGCTCCAGATCCTTCTTTCCTTTTTTAAATCAAGTTTTAATATAATACAAAAACAAAACAGGTACAGATTATGGGGCTAGCAGCACTATCACAGTGCATCGCTCCAGAATTTGAATTATGCAGGCAGAGGAGCAAGGGCTGCTGGATGTGCAACAATCGTCTGCCGTCCGGAGCGATCCCTTTTCAGCATGCAAGATGAAACTCCTTTGCTGAGGAGTTGCCTATTCACTACCAGGCCAGGTTTAAGGTTTTGGTACTAGTGTATAAAGCCCTAAACAACTTGGGACCAGGATACCTGAGAGAGCGCCTTCTCTCTCTTACCAACCTGCCCGGTCACTGAGGTCACTGGAGGACATTCTCCTGGTGGTTCCACATGGACCTCTGGCCCGATTGGAGTCCACCAGGAGAAAGGCCTTCAGTGTGGTGGCTCCGCTTCCATGGAACTCCCTGCCTCTGGAGGTCAGGCAGGCTCTGACACTGTGTTGTTTTCAGTGGGTGGATCCAGATGCAAAACAGTAGCTTAAGAAGTGGAGTCAGCTACCTATTGCATGCCATGAGCCTAGAGGACTCCATCCACAAGTTCAAATCTACATCTGACTTACTACGGATCAGAGATTCTAACATCCTGATTTAGAAGGGGAGGGAAAGCCTGCTGTTGCTATGGTTAAACCATTCAGAGACAGAACAGTCTTGCTGGTCTATACTGCAAACCCTCCCAGGGATTCATAGATTCATAGATTATAGAGTTGGAAGGAGCCTACAAGGCTATCGAGTCCAACCCCCTGCTCAATGCAGGAAACTAGAGGAGAGGTCTCCCATCCAAGTAATAACCAGGCTTGACCCTGCTTAGCTTTCCACACTCAGACAAGCTGAGCCAGCATAAGCCACAGGCCTGTATCTACCAGATAGATCCAGATCTACCTTCTGCTTCCACCCCTCATATGTGCCACTTGGAGATCCATGGAGGAAAAAGGGGGCGGGATATAAAATGTGGGAGATAAACAATGGAGGATAGGCCCAGAGGAAGCTGCACAGAGCCAGCTAGCAAAGGGAAGAGAGCCCAATCCAGCCCTCACATATGCAGAGGGTGGCTGAGAAGACAAAGAGAAGGAAGAGACGGGGCTACTAACCTCGCTGATGTTTGTCCAGGAGGACCTGGACCAGTAGCCAGAGGAAGAGGATGACAACCAGCCCTTCTATCATCCCCTTGCAGAAGAAGAAGGAAATGGACTGAGAGAGGGCCAGGGCTGGGTAAAGGCGATCCTTGAAGAATGCCATCTTCCGTATCACGAAGGGGCTCTAGATGCCCTCTGGGACACAATCCCAGGAACAGGGGTGCCCTGGCCGGTTCTTCTCGCTCATCCCTGGCACTTCGCGGAAGGCAGAGGACAGGGAGGATGGAGATCGGAGAATTTCCAGCAGGAGTTGGCAGGCACAAGAGGTGCCCCCGTTCAACCCCTCCGAGCAAGGTCCCAGGGGAGATGGAACAAACGGCTCGTGGTCCGCCACGGATCCCGGCAGCCCTACCGGTGTGCCAGTCAATGCATCTCTCTTTAAATAATCCAGGGATTTGCGAGGAGGTGGGGGTCCCTCCCATTCCCCCGCAAAGGAATCAGTGGAGCTTCTCTTCCAGTCTGCTTGAGCCGACCAAAACTGACCCCCTCACCTCACCTCCCTTCCCCGCTGCGGCTTGTCATTCCGCATCAGCAGTGGCAAGACGAGCCACGCAGAAACCCATCCGCCTCGCAGCGCAAGACTTATGCCTGGAAGGTCCACGGCCTCCCAACGGATGGGCAACCAGCGACACTAAGTGCTGCAAAAATAGATCCCAGGGTAGGAGGAGACGCCCGCCTGGTTCATACCTCTTGCGTAAGGTGGGATGCAGGTGAAGGAAAGTGATGTGGCAAGACAACTGTGAAGATCAATAGTACCTTTTGGGTAGGGAAACTACAGGAAAGCAGTGGGATTATGCATTGCAGTTGTCTGATTCCCCGCCCCCGCTCTTATCTTTGAATTCGAGGGAGGTGCCATATAAATGATTGTACACAGGGGTAGCTTGCTACACAAATGTTGCTTTTCGCACTAAGGCCCCCTTTAGCACTACTTTCCTGCAGCCAACCTGAGCCAGAATTAAAAGGCTGGTTCCACATGCCACTTAACATAATACTGTGTTTTCTATAACATTTAGTCAAAAAGAATTCCCATCCAGCAAAGCCCCCCCTGCAATGTTAGTTAAACACTTCCTGCTTGTAGCTTTTGCCCCATTTATTGTCTACTGTTGAGCAGCAGCAGCATTAGGATGAAAAGCCTGATATTTGCCCCCTTGTCAATTGCCCTTTAATGCCAATTGCTGTTCCTGCAAGGGGATGGGATGTTGATTACTAATTTCCACTATTCCCCTGCCTTTTCTTTCATCTATAGTTAAACAGTACTATCAGGGCCGGTGCTACCATTAGGCCAACTAGGCAGCTGCCTAGGGCGCAGGGCTAAGGGGGCGCCAGAAATGCCTTGGGAAAAAAAATACAGCGCTCTCAAGTGGGAAGGGGGGGCGCTAAATATCTGATCTTGCCTAGGGCACCAAACTGCCTTGCACCGGTCCTGAGTACTATTCCTCATTTTAAAAAAGGAAAAAAATAAACAGAAGAAATAGTTAATTAAACCCTTCCCCTCTCCCACAGGAGCTGACATTACAGAGCAATTAACAAGCTGTTCTGGGGGTAAACAAAAGGTTACTCCGTCATAGTGCTTCTGCACCCAACAGGGAGCAAAGCAGTCCTGCAAAAGGCTCAACAATATCTGTCCCAGCCTTCCTCAACATGTTGGTCCACAACTCCCATCATCTGCAGTCAACATGGCAAATGGCTACAGATGTTGGGCATTGTAGTCCAATGCATCCGGAGGGCAACCAGGTTGGGGAGGGCTCATCTAGACAGTTCGCACACTGGACAAGCTGGTCCTACGGTGGCATGATAGACTACCCTAACCCTTTTCAACGTTTTTCTCAAAACAATTCTTTTGAAGGGGGCAGGGAGGGGAGAGCTTTGTGGGTGCCATTGGAGGTCCCCGCGGGCACGTTGGGGACTCCTGTCATAGCCTTTCTCCATATGGGGAGTTGCTACAGCCCCCCCCCCCATCCTTTTGGCTGTCCTTTCTTGCACCTTATCCAGCTCAAGCCATGAATACCAAAGCCCGGGCAAGCCCATTGGAATGGGCTACTGCAGGCTCCCCCAGTCCTGGTGCCTGCCAGATGTTTGGGACAAGACTTCACAGCATCCCTGACCATTGGCCACGCTGGCTGGAGCTGATGGGAGTCGAAGTCCGACACATCTGCAGGGCACCAGGCTGCGGAAGGCTGGGCTAAGGGCCAGAGGCCAAAGTAATCTCTTTTTTTTTTGCTCTCCCTGGAAATTCATGGTCATGCCCTGGATGCAGATTGACACAGCTTGGTGTTAATGATTGTGCCCTGTGTACTCAAGAGGCAAAGAGGAAATGTTCTGATAAACATATAAAAAGATCTCCCCCCTCCCCTGTGGTTTTTTAAGCCCTTGCAGCCAGGGCTTAGTTGGATGGGAAGAATTTACCTTAGATGACCCCATGCCATTGAGGAAACAGGGAGGTGGCAGTGCCAATGGAGCTCGTCCACAGGGTTTTGCCCCTTTCTTGCCGGCCAAAGTTTCCACAGCTGCAGGCATGCGTGAGAGGCAGAAGAGCAACCCACGATTTCCCTCAGCATGGAGATGCAGCGATGGGGAAAGCTCCGCCAGCTGCGAAAGGCGCAGAGATGCTCCGTCAAAATATAGGATCCCCGCAGGTAGGTAAACAGCACAAGCTCAGATTGGCTAGCTTATTGGTGTGTGGTTCTTTGTTTTGCCCTCCTCTGCGGCACAACAGTTGGCCCATTTTCTTCAGCCACCTCAGTCTGTAATCTGGCACATCAAGCACAGCAGGCCCTGCCCAAGGAGGCAGCTGCTGGGGCCCGGGAGAGAACAGAGACGAGTTACTGCATGTACCGTGAGTCTTGCCCTATATGCTAAGGCTGCCATGTACCCTGTTTGACAGAGGACAGTCCTCTGTTTGAAGGGCCGTTACAGGACACTCTGTCATGACTCTCCTGGGGGATTCCTCCTCAAAGGAAGAAGCTTGCCTCTTCAGAGCCAGATGTCCCCAGGGAACAGGTTGCCGCAGACTGCCTCAGATGTCCCTGGCCCTACCCAAGATGGTCCTGGAGCCTTCAAGGCTGATGCCTTCGGACCCGCTTCTTCAAGAGGCAGAACGCTCAGCTTCTGAGGCAGAGAGGGATGCTGAGAGGCCAAAGAGGACTCCTCAGGAGCAAGGCCTGTAATGTGATGCAGCTGAGCACTGGGTGGGGCTCCAGTAGCTCTAGCTCAGTGTTCTCCAACCTTGGGTCCCCAGATGTTTTTGGCCTACAGCTCCCAGCATGCCCCAGCCAGCGTAGCTGGCTGGGGCATGCTGGGAGTTGTAGGCCAAAAACATCTGGGGACCCAAGGTTGGAGAACACTGAGCTAGCTAGTTCAGCTCTCATTTGTAACTTGAGAGCTGCTGGAAATGATGTCTTCAGCTCTGCTCTCTGTATCCTCCCCCCCCCCCCCGACCTTGCTGTATGTTTGGACCTCTGTGCTACTGACCCCCTGGGCCAGGGGTCTGCAACCCGCGGCTCCGGAGCCGCATGCGGCTCTTTCAAACCTTTGCCGCGGCTCCGCTCCAGTCTGAGACTCCGCTGGCCGCCTGGCCTGGGCGCCTGTCACTTACCGTATTTTTCGCACCATAAGACGCACTTTTCTCCCCCCAAAAAGGAGGGGGAAATGTCTGTGCGTCTTATTGAGTGAATGCTGGGGAAAAAAACCAAATATTTTTCCCCCTACCTTCCTCTGCGTGCCTCCAACCGGTCCAGTGGAAGACAGGAGGAGGGCTCCTGCAGGGAAAAAAACTTGGCAGCGGCAGTGGCAGCGGCACCCCCCCCCCCCCGGAAGCAGGGACTCGAGCAGGCAGGCAGCGGAAGAGAGGAGAGCAGGACAAGGCTGCCTGCTCCGCAAAAAACTTTGCCGCTGGCTCACATATGGCCTGATTCTGTTGGCGGGGGCAGCCCGATTTCGCTCTTCTGAGCGGCGCGGAGCGTTCTCCGCGCCGCTCTAGCTGCCGCCGCCGCTGGAGTCAATGCCGGAGCCGCTGAAGCCGCCGCCGCGTCACATCCAGCTGCTTCGGTGCGCTGGACCCCCACACTATGATTTTGGCAGGGGAACTTTGGCGGGGCAGGGGAACTTTGGCGCGGCGGCAGCACCCCCCCTAGGCAGCAGGGACGCGAGCGGGTGAGCGGCAGAAGAGAGGAGGGCTCCTGCACGCGCCAAAGTTCCCCCCCCGCCAAAAACATAGCGCGTGGTCCAGCGTGTCGAGGGACCAGCGCGGCCAGCTCGCCGCGGAGAGCACAAGCAGGCAAGGAGGCAGGTAGGCCTTTGGCTATCCGGGCATGCTGGGAGTTGTAGTTGTGCAACAGCTAAAGAGCCCCAGGGTAGGGGGAAGTGCTCTGTTTCCCAATCAGGGTGCCTCCAGCTGTTGCAGCTGCCCCTTTTGCCCCACATTAAAGACAGGCCTGAGTAGCACCCTCATCATCCACCAGCAACACCCTCCCCCCAGCAGTAGCACCCCCATCATCCACCAGCAAATCCTGCTGATGGATGATGAGGGGTGCTATTACCACATGGAGGGTGTTTCTGGTGGATGATGAGGGTGCTACTGCTGGATGGTGCTGATGACGGGATGCTACTGCTTGGGGGGGGGGATGTTGCTGGTGGCATCCCATCATCCACCAGCAACACCCCCATCATCCGTCAGCTGATAATTTCCCCTACCTATGCACCCAACATAATCAACCAGCTCTTGCTGGTGGATTATGTTGGGTGCATAGGTAGGGGAAATTATTACATTTTATATGTGGGGCACAATGTCACAATGGTTTTGCGGCTCCCAGTTTTTTTTTCTCTTCGGAAACGGGTCCAAGTGGCTCTTTTTGTCTTAAAGGTTGCAGACCCCTGCCTGGGCTTTGGACTGCATTTTTACTTGATTGATCTCCTGGCTTTTGACCTTGGCTGCGCCTCAGACCTCGCTTTGGAAGACCCCCTACGTGCCTGGTAAAATGGGGCTTGACCATTTCCCTGCTCTATTGCCTGCTCTGTTGTATACATCCCTGTCAAAGAGCCAGGACTCAGTAGAGCGGGACACAGTCCGCTCTTTGAAGGGCCCCTCAAGGGACAGTCCTCTATTTGAAGGCCTGCACAGCCCAAGGCCACAGGGAGAATGGCTTGCCTAAAAGTTCATGGCAGGAATGAAATCTGGACCATCGACCTCTTGGCTCAGAGCTTATTCTCTTGGCCATGACAGTAGTTGGATCACTTTGATATTTGCAGCTAGACTAGGGGTGGGGAGCCTTCTTCTGCCCAAGGGCCAAATTCAGTGTTGGAGTAGCTCTCAGTGGGCTGCATTCCAGGGGTGGGCGGGGCCAAAGGCAAAGGGGGTGGGGCTAAAATTCCAGCATATTTTAGCTCAAAGCTCTTATTGTCAGAAGCTAAGCCTTAGGAGAGGCATTTCAACCTTTTAGAATGGGGGGGGGGGAATCACACAAATGTATGTCTGTCTGTATTTATTTATTTATTATATTTATACCCCACCTTTTTTCCTGAAAGGAAACCAAGGCAGCTTACATAATCCTCCTCCTCCATTTTATCCTCACAACAACCCTGTGAGGTAGGTTAGGCTGAGAGTCAGTGACTGACCCAAAGTCACCCAGTGAGTTTCATGGCCGAGCGGGGACTAGAACCTGGATCTCCCGAGTCCCAGTCCAACTCTATGATTGGTAGTTGGGGGGGGGGAGGGGGGCAGCTGGGGAACCTTGGAGGGGCAAGGGCCAGGTTTGGTCCCAGGCCTGAGGTTCCCCATCCCTGTTCTAGACCATGGGAGGCTGATGTGGGAAGGATGGATCGGCCCTTGAGGACCTTTGGTGCCTTCATCCAGCCTGGAGTACAAGAACATGAGAAGAGCCCTGGTGGATCCGACCAAAAGGTCTACCAAGTCCAGTATCTTGCTTCCCATAGTGGCCAGCCAGATGCCTCCAGGAAGCCCACAAGCAGGACATGAGGAAGGCACCCATCAATGGCCTTATAGGCCCCTTCCAATTCTACTATTCTATGATTCTGTGATCTCCCATCCTATGCACCCCACCAATGGGTATTCAGTGCAGGGCTGGTCCTCCTACGAGGCAGGCTGAATCCCCTGCCTCAGGCAGATCTAGAAGGGTGCCAGATTGTCCCCCCAACCACTACAAGCATTCAAGTCACCCAGTGAGCTTCATGGCTGAGTGGGGACTAGCGCCTGGATCTCCCGAGTCCCAGTCCAATGCTCTAACCACTACACCACACTGGCTCTCACCTGCCATCACCAGGGCTAGGCTGAAACAGCTGGCCACTCTATAAGCCAGCTGGTGTGGCTCTCTCCAGAATGCCTCCCTCTGAGGACTCCTTGAAGGATCCCTGGGTTGATCTCAAGCCAGTCACTGCCTCTCAACCTCATCTGTCTTGCAGGGTTGAAGTGAAGATAAAATGGTGGGGAGAGATCCGTGAGGTCTTTGGAGGAAAGTGGGAATGCCAAAGTAATTAACCAGAATACAGAATATGGTGATGGCGTCCTATTTGCTTACTTTAAAAGAGGCTCTCTGGCTGGAGTCCCTCACCGGTGCTAGCAGCCGTGGCTCCGTTGCAGGCTCTGGTTTGGGGAACGCCTGTCCCGGTGTTCCCAAAGTCTCAAGTGCCTTTCCACCCTCCACCTCCTCCGCCTGAGATGCAACAGCCAACCGTTGCTAGCACTCCAGAGTGTAACTCTGCACCTCTGGGCAACATCCCCTCCCTGCCTATTGCTTCAAACAAAGCCCCTGGCTGTTCTGGCGGGAGGCACGGGCTCTCTCCCCGGCTCTCTTTTCGAGCAAACAAAAGAGGCTCAGAGAGGAGAGAGAATTGCCTCCAGTAAATCGACCCAGCCACTCCTTCAGAGCCTTCCACAAAAGCCACCTTTTCCAGGAGACCTCTCTAGCAACTACCCCTTAGCTGCGCAATGTGTCAGAGGTCGGCATCATCGGGCACTTGCCAAGGCGACCGCTCCTGTGGGGGGGGGGCATTGCCTGCTGCTGCTTCTCATCTTCTTGCTGCCCTTGCCTGTTCAGCTTCCTTCTCCAAGCAGTGACAAGAATGATGGAGGTGAAGCAGAAGCATCCGCTTGCCTTTCACTTTCCTTCTGAGCAGTTTTGCGTCTCATTTCATGGCTTTGCAGACCTACTATCTACATCCCCCACCCCTCCCCTCTACACTCATGTGTTTGTTTGTTTTTAAATCTGCCAACTGAGAACAACACTTGGTAGATCTGACAAAGTGCGCTCTAAGTCCACAAAAGCTTCTGCCACTAGAAATCTGCCAGTCCTTAAGATGCCACAACACCCTTTGATATTTACGTTGCAACAGACTAATACAGTGACCGCTCTGGAATAAGCCATCGGCTGCATAACTGAACACTTTTTCAGGTTTACCCATACCTCTTTCTTCCTATCCTCCCATGATTACATGCCCTACGCCATTTTTAAAAAATATTATTATTAACAGGTTATTGTAAAAGTCAACAAAACAAAACAGAGGGAAAGGAAAAAATGTAGCTACATACATTTGAATATATCCATTTCAATGCATGCATATGAAGTGTGTGTGTGTGTGTGTGTGTGTGTGAAAATACAGCTTTCTAGGAATTATGCATAAATGCCAACAAAAGCAGACCAAATATCCGTTCTCAAGCGGCATCTATATACCATCCGTGTTGAAAGTGTAACAATAACAACCCTACATCTAATTTTAGATTGTAAGCTCCTTGGGGCAGAGGCCTATCTTCCTGTTATTCTGTAAATCACTACATACAATATGTAGTGTTACATGTTTTCTACATGTGGTTGTAGAATTGGGAGGGTTGGTCAGGCTCCGCACATCCTTTGTTAGGTAAATTACAGATGAGTTTAAACAGTTGGCTAATTGCTTCTTGATACAGGGTCATTTTAGGAACCTTCTGCATAGGGAGCATCTGAACGGGCGAAAAAGCAGCAATGGAGGCAGAGAAGTGGGGACGAGAGAAAATATCTAACGTACCTTTCCCCAACCTGGTGCCTTCCAAATGTTTTACACTACAACTCCCAGTATTCATAGATTTCATAGATCATAGAGTTGGAAGGAGCCTACAAGGCCATCGAGTCCAACCCCCTGCTCAATGCAGGAAACTAGAGGAGGGGTCTCCCATCCAAGTAATAACCAGGCTTGACCCTGCTTAGCTTTCCACGCTCAGACAAGCTGAGCCAGCAGAAGCCACAGGCCTGTCTATTACATTGATGGAACCGTAGGGGAGGCCGATCCCACATAACATACCCCTTTCCCGTCTTCAAATACTCCTCGCATTCTCTTGTGCTCCTTGAAGAAGTAGGTTTGTGTTTATCTAAGACTTAAAACTATTTCTGTAGTGGCCACTGCAAATACAGTGGAAATTATGAAATACATTTAGCATGGTAGGATATGAACATTGAAAACCTACTTCCCGATCCCTTCTAATCAAAAGTACATGGGGAAAATGACAGAAAATCCATGCGAAACAATGGTGCAAAAGCATGCCCTCTGTGGCAGGGGTGCAGAACCTCAGCCCGTGGGCCACATGCGGCCCACCCAGGGTTCCCGAGATAGCCACACACCCTATTCCCTGACCACCACTCATTTGGTGGTTTCCCAGCTTTTGTGGAGTTTTTCCCCGTTCTAAAAGGTTGAAATGACTCCCAAAGCTTTGTTACTGGATGGTAAGCAGTTTTAAGCTAAAATATGCTGGTATTTTGGCCCCGCCCATTTGCCATTGGTCCCACACACCACAGGAATGCAGCGCTCAAGGGCTTCTCCAAAATGGAATTCAGACCTTGGAATGAGAAACCTCTGCTGTGCGGGCAACTTGATGCAGACAGCCTGCTGAAGCTAAGCGGCTTTATATCTGGGTCGGTGCCTGGATGGGAGACTGCCCAGGAAAGCCACACATGACACTTGGAGTCCCATGATGAAGGAAAGATGGGATATCAATGTGCTCAAAATAAAATAAATGTGGTCCCATCAATGAAAATAGGGACACACTTGTAACAGCCTTCTTGTCATATGAAAGTTGAGTGCCAGTGTGGCCTAGTGGATTAGAGTGTTGGACTGGGACTTGGGAGATCCGGGTTCTAGTCCCCGCTTGGCCATGAAGCCCACTGGGTGACTTTGGGCCAGTCACTGACTCTCAGCCTAGCCTCCCTGACAGGGTTGTTGTTGTGAGGATAAAATGGAGAGGAGGAGGATTATTTAAGCTGCCGTGGGTTCCTTGCAGGAAAAAAGGTGGGATAGAAAGAAAGAAAGAAAGAAAGAAAGGTTAATTGCCCTGTAGGCTGTAGTCATTTCCTCTAGACTAGCCTTCTCTTTGCCGATTTTAAAAGCCAAGATGCTATTTGTTCTTTTGGTTAATTATACATTCAGGAAAAAAAGAAAGAAAACATAATAGTCTGATAACATGCTATCACTGTTTAAAACAGACCTCAGCATCTGTAGCATGCAAAATGACAGGCTGTGGACTGCACAACAACTTCACTGCTCACATGCCTACATGTATCAGCAGGTGCGCAGTTTATACACACACAGACACGCACACAAATATATAAAACAATAACACCTTATTGCAAGGGGTGAAGAAGGGGAGAATAAATATTATCTGACATTATATTTTACTGCCTTTTAATTTGTTTTGTTTGTAATCTGTTTTGGTTTTATTGTATTTTAGGAGTATATGAACATTTTTGGGTCTTGTTTTGAACATCACCCTGCTGTCTTTAAAACCACCCCCACCCCCACCTTCTTAAATAAGGAAAACCAATGCTGGCAGATGCAGAAATACTTTGAACCGTAAGAGCAGGTTTCAAATCATCTAAAACTTTCCTATGTTTATTGCCGGTGGACTTCTGGTAAGCGGATAACTTTACCCTACTCCCAAATCTCCCCCCCCCCCGTTCCTACATCTGCTCACAGTGGTGCAGTTAGGAAACTTTAACTTTAAACATTAATTCTTAACGTTAACATTAAGTCTTAACTTTAACTTCTTTAGATGGTACTGTGTGTTATTTCACTTACTTCAAAATGCAGTAAGCCAGGTCCACTACGTTTGGGTTCCCTCCTGTTCATTTTACAGAGTGAATGGGGAGGTGACGCCTTCCTTCACAGTCCATGCATGACCGCAACAACTTCACGGATTTATTTTTTCTTAAAACGTTTGTGCCACAAGGTAGGTAAACTGGCACTGCTCTCCGTCTCGCCCCGTTAACATGTCCCCCAGACCAGGCCGCTTGTAAGTTCTCACGCCTTTCTGTTATGCCAACTTACCTTCTCCCTCCATCTTTCTCCCGCGATGAGCAGAGAGGATGGAGGAGGAGTCCTCAATAAGCGACGCTGGCAAGGTAGGCATGGATAAGGCTGGCGGGAACGAAGAGAACTCTCCCAAAAATGTCGCTGTAGAAAAGGAAGAAAAAAGAAAAAAACCCTCCTGGGCTCTCCTCGCCGCTCGGAGCTGACAGCAGGTGTGAGGCTGTGGCAGTGAAGGCGTGTGGGGTGTTGGGCAGCATTGGCCAGTGTGATAAAGAGAGGCCAAAAAAAGTGCTCCAAGCTGGCAGAGCTGAGCAAACAGATGGAAAATATTCAGTAGTGTTTACTCCCCTCTGATCCTGGGGAAAGGACAGGTTCCCACCCCAGAGGGCAGGAGGGGGAGGAGGAGGAGGATTGCCAAGACCGTGCCTGGGGAGGTGAAACTGTTCTCAAGGGCTTTGCTGCCAAGGAAGTGGCTCCTCTTCAAGAGGCATGGCGGGAAGGGAGACAGGCAGGCAGCAAGCCAGGATGGCAGGCCGAGAGCCTACTTTTGCTAGGGGTACTACGGGGCGCTGCCGTGTTGACGGGAGATCTTCAGAGGACCGGATGCTGCATCTTTACTGGACCTCACAATAGCCTTTCGGGAGCAGAAGTGCAGCTAGGTCATTTCAGGCCAGGGGTGCAGCAGAACCTCAGGCGTAAGGGGCCAAATCCAGTGCTCCCCAGATGGTGCCACCCCCCCCTTCTCACAGACTGCCAATTGTTTGATGGCTTCCCAGCTTTTGTGTAGGTTTTCCCCCCACTCTAAAAGGTTGGAAGTCCTCTCCTAAGGCTTCATTACTGACAGGAAGAGCAAACTGGACATAATGGTCTTATGGGACCCCACATTCAGATGACCATGTGTATTAATTCAGTTATGAATGTTGTGGAGAAAGTGGATGGGGGGGGGATTCCCCCTCCCTCTCATAATACTAGAACCCAGTGGGGTCATCCCATGAACCTGATTGGTGGGAGATTCAGGACAGATAAAGAAGGACTTCTTCACACAGTACAGAGTTAAACTATGGAATTCACTTCCACAAGATGTAGTGATGGCCACTAATTTGGATAACTTTAGAAGGTGATTGGGCAAATCCATGGAGGAGAAGGCTATCTATGGCTACTAGTCCTGATGAATATATGCTACCTCCAGTATCAGAGGCAGTATGCCTGTGTACACCAGTTGCTGGGGAACATGGGCAAGAGGGTGCTGTTGCATTTATGTCCTGCTTGGGGGTTCCCTGTGGGCAGCTGGTTGGCCACCTTGTGAACAGAATTTTTACCCTGCAGGGAGGATCTCAGTTTCTCTTTACCTGAGCTTTTCCAAAAGATATACACTGGATGTTTTGAAGCGTCCATCACAGAGATGGGCCACCTTCAGGTGCCCACACTTCTTCCAACGCTGTTTTAGCACAATGTTTAAAAAACAACAACAACAAAAAAAACATGCTGCTTCTTGTTATTTTCTAATTCAGTCTCCCCCAACCTGATGCCATGCAGATGTTTTGGATTGCAACTCCCAACAGCCCTAGTAGCCAGTATGGCCAGTGGGTTGGGGGAATGGTCATGCAGCAGGTGATAGGGAAGGCCTAGTTTGTTTGTTTGTTGTATTTATGAATCGCCCATCTGGCCAGCAAACCGGCCACTCTGGGCGATGTACAACATGATAAAATATAAAATACATTTAAAACAGTATAAAATTTTAAAATCTTAACCCACCCCATATTCCCACCTGAATAGCCATATTTTTAGTGAGCGGCGGAAGCTCAGCAGAGAGGGGGCATGGCGGAGGTCACTAGGGAGAGAGTTCCACAGTATGGGGGCCGCCACAGAAAAGGCGTTCTGCCTGGGACCCAGAAGTGCCACTGCTGTTCTGAATTGACAGTCCTGGCTTGATGGCCGTGTTGCAGGCAGCTTGCTACACATTCCCTAAAATGTTAGACTTTGGAGGTTTAGGGTGGGAGCTTTAATGTGAAGGATACCATTATTTCTTTTCCAGAAATCTAACATTTGGCACAAAGCTTGCCCCCTCCCTGGAGATGCCCTTTAGTGCCCCCCCCAATATTATATATATGTTCTGGTGCTGCCACTGCAAATCAACCAATGCGCCATCGAGGGACAAAAGGGACAGGAGTGGAATGCAACACTCACTTCGAGCTGTTGTGCTCCCCGTCAGTGGTCACCATCTAGTGTTAGGCTTAGAGAACTGCAAGCCAAATGGGTTCCCCCCCCCCCATTCTGCTGATGCCAACACCTTTGTATTGTAACAATTTGTAATGGCCTGGAACAGTCTTCCCCAATCTGGCACCCTCCAGAAGTATTGGACCACAGTTCCTATCATCCCCAGCCAGAATGCCAGGTTGGGGAAAGCTGTTCCAGAAAGAATGGCAAAAGGGACCCAGAATTTCTCCTCTTCCATACATCCATCTGACTACCGCATGGTGCAAATTGCCTTTCCACACTAGCCCCTGCAGGCCGTATGTAGAAGGATGGGGTCAGGCCTGCCCCCCCCCCCCACTCAATATGTTCCAGACACCTTTGCCAGGCACATGAGTGCAGAGGGACAGTGGTTACTGTCAAACTAGGACCAGAGAAATCCAGGGTCAAATAAATAAATAAATAAATAAATCCTGGCTATGAAGCTCACTGAGTGACCTTGGGCGAGTCACCATCTCTCAGCCTGACGTGCCTCACAGGGCTGTTGTGAGGATAACGTGGTGGTGGAGAGACCTTGTGTGCCTCTTAGTTCAATAATGATGATGATGATGATGATGATGATGATGATGATGATGTGGCTTAAGCTGGCTCAGCTTGTCTGAGCGTAGAAAGCTAAGCAGGGTCAGGCCTGGTGATACTTCGATGAGAGACCCCCCTCCTCTAATTTCCTGCACTGAGCAGGGGGTTGGACTCGATAGCCTTGTAGGCTCCTTCCAACTCTATGATCTATGAAATCTATAATAAATAAATAAATAAATAAATCCCCCTAGCCTGCCCAGATTTTAAGTCAAGAGGTTTCCCCTCCACCTCAGATAATTAGTAATTAAATATTTCCAAGTGTTAAAATTTCCCAAACAGCCACTTGCTATACTGGAAAAGTCAGGTCTCTTATTTCAGTGACTTTTAAAAGGGGAACGGTTGATATTTTGCAACAAAGCTCAAACTCCTGAAAACAAATCTCTTCCTCATATGTCACGAGTAACGCAGAGAAATAAATAGCCTGGACTCTATTATCTTTATATGAGAACTGAGAATATTGATCTTATGCGTGCATGCTGGATGTGGCTTGGGGGGTGGTGGTACTTGGAACGTGATGTATACTGACTGAACCTTTCGAACTCATATTCCAGCATCCCATAATTTGTTTTATATAAGTGGCATTCTGTAGCTTTATTCCTCCCATCCCCATCGGAAGGGCATTAAGAGAGCCAGTTAGCATAGTAGTATGATTCAGCGAATCAGATTAGGAACTGGAGGTAGCATATGAAGCTTATAGGGCAGTGTTCTCCAACCTTGGGTCCCCAGATGTTTTTGGCCTACAACTCCCAGCATGCCCGAGTTGTAGGCCAAAAACATCTGGGGACCCAAGGTTGGAGACCACTGTTATAAGGTGAACATGAGCTGGTTGCTCATCTCCCTGACAGGGTTGCTGCGAGGATAAAATGAGGAAGGGGGATGCACGTCACCCTGTACTTTTGGGGAGGGAGTAGTAGTACATAAATAATTGGTGAAACCGTTGTTTCTGAAACATCATATTCATTATTATTAAACAGTCCTCCTCTCATTTTATCCTCTCAATAACCCTGCAAAGTAGGCTTGGCTGATGCAATAGGAGCTACTCCAAGTTTACCCTGGTAGCTTTGTGGCCAATGGGGATTTGAACCGAGCTCTCTGATTCTAGTAGGACACTCTAACCCAGCCTTCCTGAACCTGGTAGCCTCCAGTTGTTTCGGACTACAACTCCTAGTATTCCTGAACATTGGCCATGCTGGCTGGAACTGATGGAAGTCGAAGTCCAAAACATTTGGAAGGCACCAGGTTGCCGAAGGATGATGCTCTAACCATTACTAGAGTAAAATGACTCATGCCTGCATTTTCACATTCAGGGCATCTTCCTTTTGTACCTTTTAGTTGTTTGCAGATGCTAAAACATTCACAAAAGATAAACCCTAGAGAGAAGTGGGAAAGAACATGAAAATGCGCATACGCTCACACACAGTGCCTCAAACCCCTTTATCTCCTCCAGATGAAAATGTCATTGTGATTCTCATTATTGCTTTAATTCTATACACAAATACTTACAGATGTAGCTCAAGGTCCTTGGAAAACCAATGTGCATGCTAACTTGCAATCCAGTTTCCATCCAACTGTCAAACTGGTTTAACCACCGGAAGAACCACTCTTCCATGGCCTGCCATGTAAACATCTCACAGCAACTGTTGATGTATGAAGAGATTTAGGAACCGGTTCCTGTCCTTCAAGGGCATCCAGTTTGCTTCCCTTGTGGCAAACCTTAGCTAGGCTTTTTGTCAGCATTCGGCTTAGGAGTGTAGCTTTAGCATTCATAAAACAAACGGCTCTTTTGCAATTGAGACAAAAATCTGTAGCACAAATAAAATGCTTTATATGCAACATCAGGTCCTTTTGCAAGATTTTGGATGACATATGAATGACGTATCGGATGGGATTATTCGTGTGTCTTTCTCAGTGGGTATTTTTGTTTTGTGGATGGGCTTTTGTTTTGTTTTAACAATCTGAACAAGATTAAGTACATAGAGGATTGTACTTGCAAACCATTTTTGAGAGCTTTGGCCATTGTTCCTTTTAATTGGAACCCTTACATATGTGGGCTCAGGCTCCGCGACGGAAGGAAGGAAGGAAGGAAGGAAAGGCAGGGTGTTCAACATCTTACACTACCATTTATGTTTGCAGAATGCCAGCCCCCACAACCAATTATGCACTAGGGTGGTGCGATCGCAGTGCGAGCAAGGTGTGTGTGTGTTAGGGCCCTTTTGGCATGGGTTACAGCAACCATCATCCACAGCCAACATGGCCAGTTGGTGCTGTTCCCACCCCCATGTTTATACTCACAGCCTTGATCATATGTGGAGCCATTTTCTCTTCAGGTATCTTGCATAGCCCTGCGTTTTGTGGTGTGAATTCTGCGGATGATCTGCCTTACCACTGTGCTCGCTACTGGGGGAGGGAGGGACAGTAGCTCAGGGATATAACACCCACTTGGCATGCAGAAGGCCCCAAGTTCAATCCCTAGGATCTCCCCCTTTAAAGCATCAGGTAGCAGGTGGTAGAAAGATCCCTCTTGGCCTGAGACCTTGCTGCTACTCAGGGGAGACAATCCTGGGCTGGATAGACAAATAGCATGATCTAGTGTAAGTCAGCTTCTGATGAGGACTTTTATTACATTGTTTATTATTCTTAAAGCTCTTTCCATCACAGGATTCCATCCAAGTGTTCTAAACAACTCTGCTCCGTTCATTTTTACAGGGCAACGTGACAGACATATTCCAGGTGGAGAACTACAAACGTGGAACCAACGGTGTTGCCTTTCAGCAGAGTGAAACAAAACGGACCAAGATGAATACGTACACAGCCATCGTATGAAGAGGTAGAAGTTTATTGGAATATAAACATTCAGATAACATGTAAGATAGAAAAAAAAATATCCACCAACAACATATACAGACACTTGCTGGAAGGAGACGTCTGAGGTATTTATTTATTCACCATCTAGGCTATCACATTTTATTTCTTCCTTTAAATAGTTAAGAAAAAGAGAACTAGTTGCAAGGCTGCTGCCATGGGGTGGTTTTAGAGCAACACCTTCTTTCCTCCTTCGGATCTCTCTGGAAGGAAGCGGCAGCAGCCAGAAAGGGCTGTATGTACGTATACCAATCCCATTCGCTTGGGAGGACCCTGAGCGTCTATATTTGGGAGAACAGCTCCCTCTTTCCACTGTGATGGCTGAAGGAGTCTCTGTCTTTAAGTCTTCTGGTGCTACTGAAAAGCACTGGGGCTTGTTTGCCAGACCCGGGGGGGGGGGGGAGGAACAAAACATTTGGAGAGCAGGCTGCAGCTCAGTGGTAGAGCACACGCTTTGCACGCAGAAGGCCCCAGGCTCAATCCCTGGGTAGCCAACTTTAAAGGATCTTGGGTATAACGCCGGTAAAGACTTCTGCCAGCTGCTTGACAATGCAAGCTCTGAGCCTGGGCTTGATGAACCATTATGTTCTGGCTCGGCAGAAGGCAACTTTGCGCATGTTCGTAACCTTTTGTGCAGTTCAGAGTTAGGCAGACCTGCACCTGCTTGATGCCAAAAGCATAGAGGCTCAGTTTCTGCATGTCGTGTACACACTCTTATTCACAAGCCTGGCCTCGCGGTACTAAGCCCACACATGGAGTGCTTGAAAGGAGGGGAAAGAAAATCGCCTCTGCAAAATGAAAACCATCACAGGAGAAACAGCCCTTCCTGTCATATCAAAAGCCCTGAGTGCCATACAATCTTTTAATATTTAGAGTCCGGTAAAGTAGGGTGAAGACCCCCCACCCCAAGTCACAATCTGCTGCTGGTTTCTTGACCCTTTCCCCAAACCTGGCAGCACAGCAGAAACAGCTACACAAACTCAAGTCAAGCTTATCAGCATCAAAACGGGAGGAGAGGAGGGGCAACATGGATTTTCACAGTCTAAAAATGGCTGACCCAGAAAACAGTAGAGGGTCCAAGTTTGATGCTGCAGCTTATTATATATATTGTTACAAATCCACAAGTCTACCCTTTTCCCTGAACTGGATAAGAACAACCCTTTAGTTCACTGCCTAGTTCCAGTTTAGCTCTGTAAGAAGCTTACAGGCATGAATACTGTACTCCCATAGTGCGAAGCCATTTCAGTGATCCAAGCAGCTTTCTGTGCAAGAAATGCAAGGTTAGCAAGCGCAACAGGACCAAATTAGCCATGACAGCTGCAGACGCATTTGGTTAAAACTCAGGTCTGCTTGAGATCACATATAAAACAGACCGTGGTGGCGGCCATTTTTAAGAGGAGCATGTGGGTTTAGGGGTGCTAAACACCCCTCCCCCTCCATGGCTTACCCCTCAAAGTTGCTTTTCTCCAAGACCAAGCTCTGATACCGACGGGAGATTGGTTGGGAGGAAAGCACTGGAAGGGAAGGGCTATGGGAAGATCAAATGGCAAATGCAGGGTGTGCGTGCGTGCATGGCGAGTGTGTGTGCGTGCATGGCGAGTGTGTGCGTGTGTGCTCAGCTTTGTTTAACCACGCACCCACTTTTGTTAAAAAATATATTAATCACCCACCCCTGCTTTATACGTGATCAGAGCACACCCAGGTTTAAAAAGAGACATGCCTGCCACTTTCATGTCTACTTTGACCCACATTAAGCAAGAAATCCAGGAATTCATCGTTCTCAGAGCTTGTGAGAAAAAGTGTCCAGGAAAAGCAAATCCCTGCTCCAATCTCCCCTGCTACCCCAGTTCTGAAATGAGGAAACCAACCTAAGTATGCAAACCAAGCAACTTAGGATAATATTCGCTTAGTTTATACGATTACAGGATTTTGCTTTTTGTGCTCCACTTGGGTAAGGATTAAGGAAGGAAGCCTGGGATTCAATGAATACTGGCGAAATCTATAGGAAACTTGGAACTGTGTGAAGTGCAGAAGCCACACTGCATATCTTTAGGCTCTCCCCTGCCCCCAAAACATGAGGGCTAGAAACCTACTCTTAAAGAACAAATAAAAGCAGACGCTATCATGATTCCACAGAAGCACTGCTAGGAGTTCCATTTCACAAGCTGGAACACAAGTGTCACTGCCTCTCTGCTAAATGCCATCACAACTGGAAGAATCTTAGGTTGTGTGGAAAGAAACCACACACAATCCAATAATTTTAGGCACCAAATTGCCCTCAGAAGATTCACAGAACGACTTCCTCTCATGCGGTTTGTGCTGAAAGCAAGGGGCCAGAGGCAACAGGTGGTGAAGCCAGGTGGACCAGTCTCAAGCTCCAGGCATCCTTCGTAATTCACTGGCCACTATAAGAAGTCAGCTAGCTGAATTCATCAGACCAGCTGTGCCCATGCGGTTTTATTATCAATATGTTATTTGGCCACAGGTTCCTGGCAGGGGAAATGCCCTGCGGAACAAAATATTTGGGCTGGGTGCACTCAGGCCAAATGGGAGTAGCAAGCGACTTTTTAAAAAGTGCCATGTGTAAACTGAAGGCAAGTCCTGGATCGGAGTGCGTCCAGCCTCCAGCTTTGGTTCCCCATCTGGCCTCTTGTTACCACTTTTCAAGGGGAGGGACAGCCATGCACTTGAGAAGTGAAAAGCGAAGGGAAATCAATGGGAGGACCCTAGCCCTGGCCACAGATAGGCCCCCGTGTAGAGAGCTTACGTTGTCATCCAGGCCATCCGGGGATGGCCGCTCAGCTCTCCAGACAACACTGCAGGAGACTGAGCGGTATTTCATTGCGCAACCTGCCCCCACCATGCACAGTCAGGTCTACAATGGAGTCATTGCCACTGAGCTATAATGGATCATGTGCACTTTGGCATGCCTAGGGCAGATGTAACATTGATCTGTGGAATTTCTTGGACACTAGCTTTTGAGAAATTTCCCTGGTCAGTGAAAATGTGACCCAAATTCTAGCCACATGTTCTATTAAAATTTGGGAGGGTTGGCGGGGGGGGGGAAGAGAGAGGTTTGCAAGCCATCTGGCCCAGGACAAGGAAGTCCAACTTCTGTTTCCTCTACGGCTGGTTTATTCTCCAGACAGCAGTCTGGGGACTGGAAGTGTATTTTGACACACAATCAGCTCAGCAGCACCTAAGCGCTAAGGAGCTTCATGGTTATGGAACTCATGCAATTGAGGGTGGAATGAGGTTATCACTTGGCGAGGGGGCAGAACTGCTTCGCAAAAGATCTGCAGAAGAGACAGGCTAGCAGCAATCCTTTGTCCTTCTGGAATCTGCATAAGAAGGTGGTACAGTAATACCTTGGATTGCAAGTAACTTGGTTTGAGAGCGTTTTGCAAGACAAGCAAATTTTTAAATATTTATTTATTTATTTTTTACTTGATATACAAGTGACGTCTTGCAATACAAGTACTGTAGTTCGGCTTAAATTAAAAATCTCTACAATTTTTTTGGGGGGGGATTTCGTTTTGATATAAGAGTGTTTTGGATTACAAGCACGTTTCTGGAACGAATTATGCTCTCAATCCAAGGCATGACTGTACAATGAAATGTACTGGAAATATCCCAAAGTAGCAGTAGAATAATGCCTTCATCAGGCCAACTCAAACATCATAAATATGAGGAAGCTTTCAAGTTTGGCAGTACCTTTCTGCAGGCAGGATGAAGAAGAGCTCTGGTGAGCTCAAAAAGCTTGCTTAGCTGCTCCTAATAGAGGTATTGTGCTAGTTTTACTTTCTTCTTCTTTTTAATTCTAATGACAAAGTTGGCTACCTACAATTTTAGTCTGCTGTGAAGCAGCCAACGTTTCATTGCTTTCTGAAGTAGCTGTTGGTTGAAGAGAGATAACAGTAAAGTGTGTAATCTCTCTCTCTTTCTCTCTCTCTCTCTCTCTCTCTCACACACACACACACACACACACACACAGCAGACTTATTACTATGCCTTGATTAAAATTTGGCTGAAGGGCAGATAAGATCTGACCCATCAGTTGGCCATTCCTGGTCCAGGATTAATGTTTACAATCAGACCTAGGACTTTCAATGGGAATTGTAGGTTTTGTCACTCTGATAAATTCGTTTTGCAGATGGACAAATGTACAGTTGCTTTGCTTAATATGGCTTCTGCTGGAAAACGACCAAATTAGTTGCAAAGAAAGGTTGTTTTAAGAGGTAATGGGCAAGATTCTGAAATTGGCTCTGTGGAATGCCCGTGGAAATTGCTCACAACATGTCTGTAGAAGAACCACAGACATTAGCATACCAATCACTTTCAAGCTTCGAGGAGAGAAGAAAAATCTCTGGTAGGTTGTTAACCAATCAATCTGTTCCATGGGGGCTTTTTAAAAAAAAAAACCCCAAACAAACAGCATATTCCTCTACAGGAGTGCCTTTGGACATGTTATTGCAGAGGAACATACCTGAAAAACGCTGTACCGAAATTGGAAATTGAATTATATTTTTTTGGAGAAGCTAATGTGAGCAGGCACCAGCATCCTGTGCACAAAGATTGGCTCAGAAAGGAACGTTTTTATTCAATCATTATCAAAACATTTATATCCTGCCTTCAAATACAATTCTCCAGGGGCAGTTTTTCCAGGTGTATTTTCCTCTGCAGGAATTTGTCCAGAAGCACTGCTGCCGAAGAAAGAGAATACGGGTCTAACCTATTCCTCATGACTGATAACGAGCACCACAACAATTCAGTAACTTCACAGTGACCTAAGTGCCTAGAATGATTTCCAAGTTGGAGGCCTGGCCTTCCCTCTGAAATCCACTGTTGCTATGAAGTAGCCTATAAAACGGGAGGGACTCCTATAGTTTAGAGAGGCCTCGGCTGCCTTTCAGCTGCAGGCGGAGATAGTTCGGTGCTGGAGTTAAAATCTACTGTGTACACTTGGGTTTGGATCCTACAAGAACCAGAGTGCTACCAATAAACTGAGAATTAATCAGAAGTGTGGCCAGATTTTTTACCTCAAATGTCATAAGTAAACAGGAATGCTACCAAGGTCTAGCAGCATGGTGGTACTGGGATGCACTTAATGTGGATTATTTTGCAAAATCCTGAACTCGTAAACCAGGGGTGTTCAACCTCTTTCAGCCCAAGGGCCGAATTCCATCTTGGAGAAGCTCTCGGGGGCCGCATTCAAGTGGTGGGCGGGGCTGAAGGCAAAAAGGGGGCAGGGCCAAAGGCAAACAGGTGGGACCAACCAACCTTTTACCATGGGGAAAAAAACGGACAAAAAAGCTGGGAAACCACCAAACAATTTGTGGTTGGGGAAAAGTGGTGTGGCCTTAGGGGAAGCCCTAGATGGCCAGACGTGGCCCCAGACCTAAGGTTCTACACCCGCCAGGAACCCCTCTAGGAGAACTTCCCCCTGCCACAAACAAGCAAGAGACAAGCCAGCCTGAGAAAAATTAGTCTGAAACCACCACCGCCGCCGCCTAGTACCCCATGCCTGAGACACCTCGCACCAAGTGCTTCCATCCTATGCTGAAAACATCAAAGCTTTCTGATCCTTCACTCAGGAGGTTGCTTTTTTTTTTTTCTTTTTTGGTTTGTCTTTGGTGCTACAATATATAAAATTAAAAATAAAAAGCAGTCGACAAGACATATAAAAAGAAGCTTTAACATATGCAAATCCTTCCAGAAGAGGGGGAAAAAAATTAATAAAACCAACAAACACAGCAATAAGTACATATTTCTGAGGTATTTCATCTGCTCAGGAGAAGCTGGTGCAGATCTGTAGGATGACCGAGACTCGCCAGGGTAAGAGAGGGAGGGTTGACCCCTGTTGGCAAGGAGATGGGGCTGTCAATCCAATGGACAGACAGGGGAGTTCAGCTATAAGGAATGAGCAGAAATAGACTGAGGGAGGCAGAAGAAACTGGGTGTGTGTAGGCAGCCTTCCCTAACTGGGTGACCTGCAGATGAGTTGGACCACTAATCCCATCATCCCCAGCCAGCATGGGGATGCCCACTTAGGGAAGGCTGATGTAGGAGAAAACAAAAAAGCAGAGGAACCCATTTGTCGGGGGTGGGGGGCAGCCAAAATAGCAACCAGTTCCCTCATGAGGACTTTAAACAGAAAGTCACGGGGGAGGAGCAAGGAAGCCTCAAGTTGGAGGGCTATGATGCAGTCAGGTGGGGTGCCCCACAAATGCTCAGGGAGCAGCTAGTTCCCCCTTCCATGTGCTACCCAAATAGGTTGGGACCAGAGAGGATTCTGGACAAGCATTCAGCGCATGAGTGAACAACAGGCAGCGCTATGGGCATACCTTGTACTTTCAGCATCAAAAGGTTCCAAGTCCCCACTATATTTTTGGGAGATAAGCAGGCAGAGAGAGAGAGAGAGAGAGAGAGAGCGCACGAGCGCGTAGCAAAACTGCCATCCTGGAGGAATTTCAAGCAATCCTGACTGGCTTTTAGACTGGCAAGAACTTTTTTATTTATTTAAACACCCCATGTCCCCATTCATCCCTAGGATGGAAAGAACAGAACAAAGGAATATCACAGCTTAAAACATCAAGGAAAGAGCCTGAGTGAGGCTGTGGAACAGCCACCCAGCACAGGCGTGCGAAACCCTCTACGGTAGCGAAGGCTGGGCAAAGCTGCGGAGAATGGACCAATACAGAGCCCTCCTGCTCGGCTCGCGGTCTGGAAGTGAAAGGCCTGCCCAGTCTCCCAGTCGTACTACTCCATGCTGCAGATGAAGTAGCACTAAAAAGGAGTTTTCATGTTGAGACCATCCCCTGGAGGAAGGTTGCAGACTAAAACCGAAAAGAACAGGGAGGGGACAAGGTCCTTTAAACCAAAGCCAGCAAACTGGCCAGATGCAGGAACACCAGGGAAGGGACACGGTTAGATTCACACGCCAACAACACACAGAAGGATCAGAGGCGTGTGCGTGTGTGTGTGTAGCAAGCTACAAAGGCAAATTCTAAGGTGTGTTAGGAGAGAGAAAAGAGCTACTTTCCCCCCCTGCCTCTGGGGGTAGGATTGTCAATACACAGCAGTCATGTTGGGGGGGGGGGGGAGGAAGAGTTCTTTGGGCTTCTGGCTTGAAAAATGGGTTTCTTTTGCCTTGGCCTTTTGCTACCGTGGCGATGCTCAGTCATCTACAAAAATGCACAGCCCGTCCAGAGAATCCCTGATTGAAACACGCCCTGTGTCCCCCTCCCCCCCCCTTCTTTTAATAGAGGACACAGCAAGACCTGAAGAAAGGCTACGTGGACAGCGAGCCCATCCTGACGGGAACCTTGCCGGCACGGAAACTTCGGTTCTTTGCTGCGGGCCGATCGCGGAGCGGGTCCCTCGAGGCGAGGTAGCCGGCGGGGTTCCATTTGCACCTCGAGGAGCTGCTGGCGGCCAGAGAGCAAGCCTGCCCTGCCCGGCTTCCTCCTCAGAGAGACCAGCTGGTCGAGGGCTCGACACTGGGGGTGCCCCTGGAGGACGTTGGGCTGGGAGAGCAGTGGGAGGAGCTGCTGCTGCCGCCGCCGCCGCCAGTGCTCTGTGTGCTGGACCCGGCGATGAGGTGGACGACGGGCTTCTGGGCGAACAGGACCCCTGTCGGGCAGAAACAGGGAGGGAACATTAGGGGGCCAGCCGAAGTCACCGCTGGGAATTTCCGCATCCCTTTGCTGCACGTTCCATCCCGGCATGGAGGAGGAGTGCGGGAGCAGACTCAATGGTCAAAACAAAGGAGCCCAGCTACACGGTTCACTGGATGCTTCATTCCAAAAATCCCAGCCCCCCTCCTACATTTTCAGAAGCAGATACCCTCTCACCAGCATAGATTGTGCCATTGATCTCCACCGACATATTAATGCTTCCAAAACCAGATGGGGTCCAATTCAATGCTGCTGCAGTTGCTGCGGAGTCTGATTTATCCTCTGGGGGGGGGAGAAAAGACTAGTGAGAGTTGGGTTATGCTTGTCCCATTACTGAAGATTACCTGATGCAGTGACCGAGCTTGGGAATGCCCCCCCACTCTCTCTCCCTCCCCTGTAGCCCTTCTATTTATGGAGCTAGCCTATTGACAAGAGACCTAGTTCTTGTTCTTTCCTATGCCTTAGTCAACCAAGAATATGGGAGGAAATAACGGATCCTATCATGCCCACAAAGTTCTGCCGGGGAAACAAAAAGCTGCCAGACATTGAAAGGCATGCACCATGGATTTAAACTAGGGGTGGGACTGAGGGATGGAAACGGTACAGTGGCTCGGCCAGTCCCCTGTCCCACCCACCCCTTTCTGGCTGGGGTGGCTACCAGACTGGAGGGGCCCGGAACCAGCCTCCAAAGGGGCCCAAAAGAGAAGCGTCTGTCCACGGTAGACGTTGCAGCAGGGGCGCCTGTCTTTTTCTCCATTGCTAGTGTCTCTGCTGCTGAGATGACAGGGATGTGATCAGTCTCAAAGCAGGATGCCCGTGTCCTGCGAGACGTCTTGACACCTGTACCGTGCCTGCGCTGCTTGCCAGGCTAGATTCGCAAGGAGGAGGCTGCTCGACTCCCTCTCCTGCTAAAAGGAGGGCTAGGAGGGAGTTGTGAGGGAGAGGAATCACACGGTGATCCTCTTAAGTCTGGATGAAAAGCTCCTATGGGCCGAATGGGCCCCAAGGGCTGTAGTTAGTCCACTTTTGGTTGAAACCAAGAATCATAGAAAAGTAGAGTTGGAAGGGGCCTACAAGGCCATCGAGTCCAACCCCCTGCTCAATGCAGGGATCCAGGTCAAATGTGGCATCTGTCTCCCCACGCCCCATCATTTACATGGGGCAAAGGGTAGCTTGGTGCTGGTGTTGGATCAGGGCTAGTGCAGGTAGTGTGCCCAGGAAGAACTCTCCCCACCCTTTGGCCATCAGGAGCAGCAAAACAAAAGGCCAGTGGGCTGCAGCAAAGCACAGGACACCTCACCTCGCCCGTTGATTTTGATCTTCATGGGCAGCTGCCGTGCCATGCTGAACAGGTTCCGCTGCAATGCCTGCTGGACAAATCGCTGCTCTTCCTCCGTCATCCGCGCGATCTTCTCGGCGGGCTCCCCAGGCTCCAGCCTCTCCCTCAGCTGCTCCAGAGTGGCCGTCCTCGCTGCTATGGTGGCCTGTTGATTTGCCAAGGTCACAGGCATGGCAATACGATTTGGCGTGGTCACAGTCAGGGGGATGCCGTCGCCTATAAAAGCATTTGGGCAAACTCAGGACCTCGAGAAGGCGCCTTTCTTGAGCTAAGTACAGAAGAGTCCCTGCTCAATAGGCAACTTACCAAAGTGCTTTACAAAGGCCAGGTGTTGTTGTTTGTTGATAAACTGCCCTTAGCTTTCTCCTTTAGGACAGCAACTGTTTTGGGCCTGCACTGACAGCAAAGCTAGTATTGACTAACCAGCAAAGAGGTCTTGGGGGAAAGAGGCTAAAGCAGTTGGGGCTTAAGGACATAAGAAGAGCCATGCTGGATCAGGTCCAAGGCCTGTCTAGTGCAGCATTCTATTCCCACAGTGGCCAACCAAATGCCCCAATGGGAAGCCCCCAAGCAGGACACAAGTGCAATAGCACCCTCCCACTTGTGTGTCCCCAGCAACTGGTCTGCAAAAGCATATTGCCTCTTATCCTGGAGGTAATATATAGCCATCATGATTAGTAGGTTTTTTTTGTTTCAATTTTTTTTTGTCTAAATCAATGTTCTCCAACCAAGGGTCCCCAGATGTTTTTGGCCTACAACTCCCAGCATGCTGGGACCCAACATCTGGGGACCCAAGGTTGGAGAACACTGGTCTAAAGGGTGGGGGGAGCATGATAGAGGTTTATAAAATTCTGTACACATGGTGTGAAGAAAATTCTTTCCCTCCTCATTTTATAGTATATTTATTTATGGCAATTGTATACTGCCCTTCACACAAATAGATCCCAGAGTGGTTCACAAGAAGGACTTACGGTAGAATACAATTATATTATTAAAATACACAACTAAAAGAAAAAGAGGTTGCCAAATCCACTACAACTTCAAAATCAATTCAGAGGCAGAATGGACAACTCAGTTACAGCGTTTAAAAAGGTGGAAATCCTTCTCCATCAGATCTAAAAAGTAACTAGATCATGGCAGTTAAAATGCCTGAGAAAATAAAACATGTCTTAACCTGGTGCCTAGAATATAACATAGGCACGACAGAAACTTCCCTGGGGAGGGAATTTTATAACCAGAGGAAAAACCAATATAACCAATATATAACCAATGAAAAAGCCCTCTCTTTTGCTGCCACCAACCTAATTGCTGGTGGTGGTGGCACTCTGAGAAGGACTTCTGTGGAAGCTCTCAACGCCCCATGCAGGCTGATAAGGGAGGAGGTCCTTAAGATGCCTGGATGAATAGTGGTTAGGGCAGCCTCCCCCGACCTGGTGCCTTCCAGGATGTGTTGGACTACAATTCCCATAATTTCCAGCCAGCATGGCCAACAACCATGCTGGCTGAAGATAACAGGAGTCGTGATCCAACACACCTGGAGGGCAGCAGGTTGGGAAAGGCTGGGTTAGGAGATGGAACAAGGTGAGAAAGACCACAGAGGACTTTAGGGGGTGAGAAAAACAAGTTTATCCTGGATTCATAAGGGAAGAGGGAGTCAATGAATGCAGCTGACGAGTAACTGGCTGCATCCAAAGGAACCAGAAAAATGGTAAAAAACCCCAACCCAATAATTTCAAGACCATGCAACGAAACTCAGCAGCCTTTCATGCACATCACTTTTTGTCACCCAGCAGAATACCAGTCATGATGGATGTCACATGCACAACACAACTGGCTGAAATTCTTCGATCTGCTGGAGAACCAGTCTCTGTGGCTGCCTGCTGCATCGTGGGTGATCCCTGCCTGCACATGCTCAGTGTCCCGGTCAGTCAATCCACCGACCACTTGCCAACAAGGACACCTGGCCCTTAAGGCGATATAATCGACAAACAGGGTAATGGACTGACCTTTCCTGAGAGTGCCTGCTGGAGGCAGGTGAGAGTTGCTGGTTCCGCTGCCAGGGGCGAGGCTGACGATGGGGAAGCGGATCTTTGGAGGACACAGGAGAGAAGGAGGCCCCGTGGCAGCAGGGGAGTAACTGAACAAAGAGGAGCTGTAACTGGGCCGTCGGCCTTCCCGCCTGTTGCCATCAATGGCGGCCTGCAGCTCGGCAGGAGAACTCAAGGACTTCTTCTCACATTCATAGGCATAGAGGTACTTCATATACCTAGAAGGGGAGAAAAGCAAATGAAGAAACAAAAACAGGAGATGTTTACTTAAGACAGGAGAGCTAGATTCCAATTCTTCTAATGAAGATTCATCCTCCCTCAACTGTCACCACCAGCAGCCATTCCAGCAGGCTGAGCTGTGGGAGAGGAGAGGGAGCGCAGGGCCATTCCACCAGCCCTACTAAAAAAAAAAATAATTTCCCTCCCCCTTCCATCTTCCTTGTGTGTTGTGTCTTTTTGGATTGTAAGCCCGTGGGCAGGGACTGTCTTGTGTAATTGATTAATACATGAGCAGCTCTGGGAGCCTTTTTGGCTGAGGAGAAGCATAAAAATACTTCAAATAAATAAAATAAATAAACAATCCACCACTCAGCCACAAGAACCATGCAATAGTCTTGGCCAAGTCATAGGGTCAATTTAGACATCATCATACCACACCACCGTTTTTGCTGATCATAGTTAAGAACCTGCACCATGGTTTGAGCTTCCAGACTTACAGCAAGCAAATGATAGTTTAGAGCTGCTTGCCTGTTTTTTATTTTCTAGCTGCTCAGCACTTGGCTTCGTAAGTTCACTCCTGTCTCCCTGGTGGTGCAGCGACCTCTTGAGGCAGAACAATGGCCCTAAATGGCAGCTTGCCAATGATCTGTGAATTCAAACCTAACAGTAAGCACAAGCCGTGGTTTGCAAATCAGCTTCATGGTTTGATATCCTGGTTTGGCAACTCCTCAGAAATCATGGTCTACAAGGTGGCATAGGTTCAGATGTAACATCAAACCATGATTCGGCACTGTATCTGAAAGCAGGCATAATCTCCTAATTTATCCGTAGAGGTTTCTTGTGAGGATAAATGAGAGAATAGTAATGAAGTATATGATGGCAAATGCAATTAAAAACCACAGAAAGGGGGAGGGGGAATTACTCCAGTAAATCAACAGTCCAATCAGGCTGCAGGATAAAAGTATGATAAAAAAATAAAGAAACAACTGAGCAAGTCAGTATCTATAAAGCCTAATATTAACAGTCACATAGATATTCCAAAGTGTTCTGAATAACAAATATATAATGAATGGGCCTGTTTAGATGTTACGGTTTGGCATGGTAGGAGTGAGTTTAGGTGAGCCTTGGGCTTGGGTGCTTCCCCACAACTCCTCTGGTGAAGGTGCGAGGAGATTGGAAGCTTTTTTTAATCGCTACAATTTGGTGTTATGTCCAAGCCTTAAACTATGGCCACTCCAGAGCAGGGGGCTGGAGCATATGCCAGCAGTTGTTCCTGGCATAATAAACCAGGGCTTAACATGATGTCCAAACTAGCTCAATGTGTGTTTTAACAAGATATAACCATTTCTGATTTTCTAGTTTTATAAAATCATGCATAGTGAGGATGCATAAAAGTGGAGAGAGATTCCCCCCACCCTGCATAATACTAAAACTTGAGGTCACTCAATGAAGCTGATTGGCAGTAGACTGAGGACAGAGCACATTCACACAAAATGTAATTAATCTCTGGAATTCACTGACAGAAGATGGGGCACTGGCCACCAGCCGAGATGGCTTGAAAAGGGGATCAGACATTCAGGGAGGAAGCCTGCCGACTTCTAGTGGCATGATGGCTAAATGGAACCTCCAGGTTCAGAAGCAGTGTGCCACCAAATAGCAGTTGCTGAGGGACAATGCAAAGGAATGGCTATGGCCTTCATTCTCTGCTTAAGGGATTCCCAAAGGCATCTGATTGGCTACTAGGGGAAACAAGATACGGGGCTAGCTGGACTTTTGGTCTGATCCAGCCGGGCTCTTATAGGTTTGGTTCAGAAATAATCCTGCATTACAAGGATGAACCTGCTTGAGTGTTTACCCCTTCCCCTGCCCGCCTTCCTAAGGAGACTGGTAGCATCTGCTTCCATGTTTAAACTAACTGTGGTTCATCATTGCATCCAAAGCAGGAAGTGTGGTTAGTTTAAACTATGATTTATTGAATCAAGCCAGGATTGGAAACCACAGTTTGATCCTAGATTGTTTCAATACACCAGTTTAACCTAACCAGAGTTTGTTCCTGTTGGGTATAACAAACTATAGCTAGTTTAAAGCCATTAGCAGATGCTTCCAATCTCCTCCTCTTGCACTGCATGGTCCTCTGCTTACAGGACAAGCAGGCTTAATAAAGTATTTTTGACATAACAACTTCGGTAGAGCAGTAATTAGATTTCTAAAATGCTTACTGTGACTAGGGGGGGATTGGGATTGTGCACAGCACATCTCCCAAATTCTGCAAAAGGAAAATCCAGCTCTTAAAGCTCATACACAACACATGACAATGTGCTTACCTGCTCTTAATCTGCATATTTTGTTCCAATTCAAAAACCTTCTGCTTTCTTTCCTTTCCTTGTTTTTACATTCTAACAATGTTTTGTTTGTGAATAAAGCAAGGAGAATGGGATACACAGAATATTGGAAAGTTAACGGCTGTATGTTAGAAGCAGGAGGATAGCAACTGAGATTTTTTGGCTTGTAAAGCTTTAACTGCACATATTTTCCAGACCTTTCTATATCAACAATGAGGACTGGGAACTTGCTCATTAACTTGCTTGAAGTTTTCATTATGGCTGTTCTTGATTTGGCTTCGCGACAGAGGAATAGTCTCAATGGAGTCGGTGTCAAAACTTGTTATAGAGTGGAGTGTTCATATTGGGCTAGGGCTATGGTCTGAAGGCAGATGATGCAGCCACCTGCTGAAGCTACCGTAAGTAGTTCTGGATCTGGTCAGTGCCTGGATGGGACACCATCTGGGAACCCTCATGTACACTGCCTTGAATTCTACTGAAGACAGGCAGGATTATAAAATGTAATATATAAAAGAGACAAAAGGCAGTGGCACATCTAGTTATTGGTTTCTCCACTACCCAAGTCATGATCATTCCCCGCCCCCACGGTTCTTTCCTGCACCACATTGGGAGGTTTACATGGGCTTGTGGAAAACCCAGGACTTACTGGGTGCGAAGTGTAAATGCAGCACTGGTGATGGAGGTGGGAAGGTTAAGGCCTTTGGTGATCTCTCTCCAGATTTTCTTGTTGATGATTTCTACCAGCCCTCCTTTCTCCGTTACCAGTTTGTAAAGCATGTAGAGGTCAAGGATCTGCTTCGCCATTATGGGGATGCGGTTGATTGGTGTTCCTGCAGCCATGTGCAAGGTAAAAGAGAGGGGAAAAAGAATCATGGTAAGAAAAAGATAAGACAGACTGGAACTGGAACTGCCCCCCAAACACCTTTGCAATGCTGCCTCTCCTTTCTCCTCCTTCCAAATCCCTCTTCAACCCCCCCTTTTTTCCATAAAGCCTTTAGCTCAGGGGAAAGGCAACCTGGTGCCCTTTAGATGTCTTGGACTACAACTCCCATAAGCCCGAGACAGCATGGCCAGATGGTCAGGGGTGAAGGGAGTTGTAGTCGAAAACATCTGGAAGGCACCATGTTGCCTACCCCTGCTCTTAATTCTCAACCCCTACTAAACCTAAGGATGTGTAACCGAATTGTACATGCAGTTTTCCCATTACCCTCACCTCCACCTTTTCTTGCCTCCCTCTCTGTTGCCTCCCCTGTGTTGAATGTTAATTATAAACTCCTCTGAACAGTGATCTGTTCTTTCATTATAACTCTGAAGTATCACACACGATGGCACTGTGCCCGCAGACCACCATCCACGTGTGCATTCTGTACTGTAATGTACGAAGACTTCCCCACGAAAGGGAGGAAAGGCTTTAATGCTTACAGGAGCCGAGCCCTTTGGGCTCCCTACATGCAATCGAGGTGCAGTAACACACTGCAGGTCTGCTTCTGGCACACTCTTTCCCTTGGGGTGGGGGGGGGGAAATCAATCAGATGAAGAGTCCTACACCTAGGCAACAGCTTGAGAAGGGGCCTGGCTTGGGGGAAAGAGGAACAGCAGACATAATCACGTTCAGGAGGCTGAGTGTTAGCTTTGGTCCCTGCAAGATATCCAGTGTGTTCCTGAGCACAATTTAATGTTTGCCTTTACAAACACCACAGCCCAAAGGAGGAAGGAGCAGCTTCCTGTCTGCCATTATACCAGAGATGGGAAACCTTTCCCACACCAAAATGCATAATGAGCCTGAAATCTGCATCTCATTTGCACATTTAATTGCATGCAATTAGTATTTTGCATACCATTTCCCTGAACACAGCAGAGGTCTAACTGCAACACAGCACAGCTAGTCTATGGCATTCCCATTCCAGAACTGCTACCCTCAAAAATGAAAGAGGGAGGCAGAAACATTTCCATTTTAGAAATACAAACCATGGGCAGGTGGTGATGGTGCAGAGAAGAGAAGCATTTAGCTCACTTCTTGTCTCATTTATTTTACCATTTTAACCATATTTTTCAAAGTTTATCTCTGAAACCAACCAGATGGGCTAGAAACTTATGTTTGGCAGCTGGGATGCTAAGATTTCTAACAAAAGCTTCTGGCTGCAAAACAATAACAACAACAACAACAAATCCATGAAGGACTGACAGCCAATTCACACATTCCCCCATGTGATGATGTACATGACTTCCTCCAAAGGAAGGGTTGGGGGCAGGGTTAGCACTGGCTAATCCGATGCCTCTAGGAAGCCCATGAGCAGAACTTGAAGGCAACAGCCCTCCTTCCCTGCTGTTCTCCCACAGCACTTGGTATTAAAAGATACACTGCCTCAGATCCTGGAGGCTCCTTTTTAATGTCATGGGTATTAGCCACTGCTAGACCTACCCTCTGTGAATTTGTCTCACCTCCCCCTTAAAGTGGGGGGGGGGAGGAACTTGTGGCCCTCCAACTCCCATCTGCCCCAGGCAGCATGGCCAATGGTAAGGGATGATGGGAGTTGTAGTCAGCCTATCATAATCTGGAGGGCCACATTCATTCCATTTTTCATTTATTACATTTCTATACTGCCCATCGCTAGAGTCTACACAATTTTTTAGAATTTCCTCCTTTTATAATTTTCTTTTTGTAATTTTATCCTGGAAGACAATCTTACTCGGTCATAAGTGATCACCTACTACTATACTGCCCAACAGCGAAAGCTCTCTGGGTGGTTTACAAAGATTTAAAACCTTAAAAATACAATAGTGTAACATGATATAAAAACCATTTACACACACACACACACACACACAAATAAATAACCCAACTTTAACAATCAACAATAAGTAATTCCAGGACCTGTTAAAAACCCTATCATATGCTGCCAAATGCCTGAGAATAGAGGAAGGTCTTAACCTGGCTCCAAAAATACAACAATGTTGGTGCCAGGCAGGCCTCACTGGGGAGAGCATTCCATAATTGAGAGGCCACCACTGAGAAGCCCCTCTCCCTTTTGGCGACAGGCTCCTCCCCCCCCGCTTTAAAGCCATATAAGCCTAGTATTCATCACCACATCCTATATCAGTGAATTTAATGTTAATTATGCACTGTGTGAAGTACTTTAACTATTTCATAATGTGTGAACAAATATCAGCTACCACTTAGTGCATGCAGAAATGCTGAACTTTTAATTAGCCCCAGCTTCTGCACTCTGGAATAAAGATGACTAAAAGGTTTGTGTGTGTGCGAGTGTGTGCATTTAAAAGGGTTAGGGGGTTTTATGGTGGGGTGGCACCAATGTTCCAAGTAATTCTTTTGAAGTCTGGCCATAATGTTGTACTTGAGTGATTTCAGGATTGTTAAAAGTCTTTGGCAGCCAAAAAGATGCATTTATTGTCTCATGATGGGAAGCTGGTGAACCCATCACACCCTGGTTTCAACACTGTCTGCGGGTTATATGTTTCAGGGACAATTGTCTCTAAATTTTCCTCTTCTGTTCAAGTGCAACTTCCTTCTGCCAGCTAGCAAATCTGGTCTCATTAAGTCCCCCGACATTTTAAAGAGGAAAAGTATTTTTTAGAAGCGTGACAACAACACACACAGCAACGTCCTTGCCAAAGAACGAAGCCCCTTGGCTTCGCCAGCTAGCTGAATCCATAGAAAACCTTGCTGGGTGCTTTTTTTAAAAGAAGGCACAGGCATTCAAGCAAGACATACATAATGGTTACTGGAACTCTACAAGGCACTCAAGCTAAAGGAAGTTCCCCACTCCAGCAGGTTCTCTCTCATGTATGGACTGTGTGTTCAGTGCATACCACTGTACCAGCAATGTGGGGTGGAGATTTGGAGTTAGGAATTGGCAGGAGGAGAAAAGGCGTAAGCATCCTCTCCCTGTCCTTTAGGCTTGGCTATTTATAAAGAGGTGTCAGGACACTGACACGCAGGTAGTTAGCCTCAACAACTCCTCTCCCTAAGTGGAATATTTGTATGGAGGAGATTCCTTGACACCATTAGCATACCCCACAACATTAGGATAGCTGTGAGATGATTCAAAAATAATACCAAACCATGGTTTGGTGTTACTTGAATGAGCAGTGGGTATCTTCAGGCTCATGCACTCCCCTCGCATACGGATATTCCCTCCCTTCGATCCTAGTTTGAAGCAACCCATTGTTTGTCAGTTAGTATGAAATGGCTTGCTCCACATCAGGATTGTAGGGAGGGACCCTCCATGCAATAGGGGAGGAGTGAGCATGTGAGCCCAAGGTTCTGCACTGCTCATTCACACAACACCAAGCCATGGTTTAAAATTACTTCTGAGCTTTCTCATACTCTCCAACAGAATGCAATTAAAACAATTACTGGCCAAAGTCTTAGCATCCATGCTGGTGCCAGAGAACACACAAGGAAATGCAGAAAACAGTAGAAGCTATCAGACATTTAAGTTCACTGACTAGTGCTGGGAACAGGTGATGATCATGCAGATTGGTGCACTCTTCAGCGTTTCCCAGCACCAGTCAGTCAGCTGGGCAGCGCATGATATGGGATCTCAGTGATCATGTACCTCTCCCACTTCCCTGCTGATTGGCGGGGGGGGACGAGACGGGACGGCAAGGGGAACTCAGGCACTGCCCACTACTGACATGTGTCCTCTGACCCATCTCCACATGCAGCCCTTGGGGGGGGGAAAGGTGCCCATCCCTGGTGCAAACACTTTTAGAAACGCTTGCTCAAGGTAAGCAAAAATAGGCTTAAAATCAACAAAAAGTATCATTGATTTGAATGATGGCCTCAGTTTTTATGACCTGAAGAGTTATGCCTCTGTATGGAAGCCTCTCTTCAGACAGTCACACTTTAAACTACTTTATCACCTCAGAATTATTTCTTTTAGTACACTATAAACAAATCTAGCCAATGAAATCTTAAAAACAGACATGCAAGGCTGAATAGGAAATGCCACAGTGGGTAGATCACATATGAAGGCCAGTTTAACAGGAAAGGGCAAGAAATCCCCAACCAAACATGACAGATGCTGTCCATAGGATAGATTTCCTGTAAACTGTCATCCGGCTCTGTAGCAGAAAACACTCGTAACCCTTCGGATTCTCTTGCTGCTCTGCCCAGGATAAGAAACGTTCCTGTTGACCAACGTTACTCTTCTCTGGAATTCTCTGATGTTTTTTGCTCTCTGCATTATTTTTTTTTAATGTCAAAGAGGTGGATATGACGCTACATTTAAAAGAAAAGAAAAGCAATCCCCTTCACAGGCATGAAACCTACTACCTTGTAGCAGAACAGCAGCCATATTGATTCAGGGTCATGGCTGAGCCAGCCCACTATTCCATCCTTTCACAGTGGCCACATCAAGATGCTCCAGGGTCTGCTTTTATTCTGTGCATAACACTCACGCTGGCTCAGCTTGTCTGAGCGTGGAAAGCTAAGCAGGGTCAGGCCTGGTTATTACTTGGATGGGAGACCCCTCCTCTAGTTTCCTGCATTGAGCACGGGGGTTGGACTCGATGGCCTTGTAGGCCCCTTACAACACTATGATCTATGAAATCTATGAATCTAACCAGCCTACTGAAACAAACCAGGTGTCTATCTAGTCCAGCATCTTCTTTCCCACAGTAGCCAGCCACAATATATTTATTTATTTGGTTAAATTTATATCCCGCCTTTGCCTCCAAGGAGGTATACATGCTCCTCCTCGTCCTCCTCCTCTCCATTTTACCTTCACAATAACCGTGTCAAGTATTTATTTATTTATTGCATTTATACCCCGCTCTTCAGCCAGAAAAGGCTCTCAGAGTGGCTTACAAAGATTAATAATAAGACAGTCCCTGCCCTCAGGCTCACAATCTAAAAGACATGACACAAAAGGAAAAGGGATTGGGAGGGAGGAGGAAGAATGCAAAACTCAGGCACCAGTTCTTAGTTTAAAAGGTTCTTATAGGTTTTTCTTTCTTTTTTTGGCAGGGAAGGGCAAAACAAGCTCCCTGCAGCTGCTCCCTCTCCAGCTGATGTAGGGGGCCAGACTGGTCTCCCCTTTGCTGTGATGTTACTCCTGAGTAGGTTAGGCTGAGAGTCAGTGACTGCCTGAAAGTCACCCAGTGAGCTTCATGCATGAGTGGGGACTAGAACCCGGGTCTCCCCAGTCCCAGTGCCACACACTAACCGCTACATCACACTGGGTCTCTAACACAAGCCTCTGGGAAGGCCACAGGCAGGGCTTGAAGACAGTATCCCTCTCCCAACTCTTCATTCACTTCCCCCCTCCCCCAAGTCACTCAGTCAGCATTCCATGTTTAGTCCTCTTTGGCTTGCTTTTGTCCCACCCCAACAAGGTTTCTTTTCTTCTCCTATCGTGCCTCTGTAAACCTCAGTGGACCTTCAAGCCTGCCAATAACTTCCCTTTGCATGAGGATGGTACCGTTTTGGCTACATAAACAATGGCACTCACAGATGGAACATAGGAAATAGAGGGCATGATACTACCTTAGAACTTGGGCATTTCCTCTGTACACTTGAGGAAATATTCCCATCATTACATTTCTATACAAACAGACCTATAATATTAGAGATGATGATGATGATGATGATGATGATGATGATGATGATGATAGTAGTAGCAGCAGCAGCAGCAAGCATCTACATAATGATATTCCATGTTTCAAATGCCTCACGCACATTACCTTGTTGTAATCCTGACCATCCCCCCATTTGCAATATGGGGGTGGGTGGCTTGAGAGAGAAAGTAAAACTTGTATAAAGCAAGTATTCACAGCAGAGGTAGCCAGCCACAAGACACCAGCTCTCACATAAAAGGACATATGAACTTTGTTAACATGGGAATGGCCAAAACAGGGTTTTTGTTTGGTTGCATTGTTTCAGTTCCAACATGTAAGTCAGGAAGAACTACGTACCAAAACGCAACAGGGGGACTAGCTGAACAAAGACTAACGCAGCCTCTAGATGCGATCGCCTTACAGGTACCCTCCATGCCTCTGGATCCTCAGCGGCTCAGCCTGACCAGTTCCAAGTTTTACAACAGTCCGCAACACCTGAGCCAGTGACTCAGTTGCGGGCTCAACATGATTCCAAGCCCCATTGCTGAGCCTTGGAGCCACCAGGTGAATGCCGCAGCCTGTGTAAAAATTGCTCCTGAAGCTTATCATACCTGCTGATGAAGAGCAAGGCTAATCCTGGCCTTCTCTTGCTTTCACAACAGCCTAAGTAAATTCGTGTGTGTGTGTGTGTGTGTGTGTGTGTGTATGAGCAAGTTTCTTTTCATTGATGGGTGCCATCCTTCTGCCCTTGCGGACATACTCCATGAAGAAGCATGGAGAGAGCTGGATGCATGAAAAAGCTAATGAAGATTAAAGCCCAGAATGTAGTTTTTGTATCCAGTAAATGCACTTTTATGACCCCTAAGGCCTCCTGTGTGGCTAATCACCCACCCACTCTTCCCCAATCCAATTTAGTGAATGGTATTAACTTATCACTAAGCAAGCTTGATCCAGTGACCAGATGGGGCTGGCAGAGAGTGAAAGGGGAGGCAACTAATGTTTCTTGGCAAAACAAGGGGGAGCATGGAAGGCCAATTCATATAGCCACTGGGTGCATGGCAGCTACAGGAAAATGGCTTGAGAAGTCCTGCATGTGCCGGCTCCCTGTCTATGGCCAGTCAGCAATAGCTAACTGCTGCCACAAGCAGCACAGATTAAAAGCGGCAAATGCCCCAAAGTGCTGCAACTGCAGTGAGATGCCAGAAGGGAAATCTTGAGTTTGCACTAACCTTCGCAGGATTTTCAAGGAGCTATCCTGCATCCAGTGTCAACTGGAGCAGCAAAAACTGAGATGTGCACAGAACAATTCTTTACCCTTTGTTAAACACCTTCTCCAATATGACTGAAGAAATGGCTCTTTAAAGTTTGTAATTCCTTTAAGCGGTTGCGAGTGTTTATTGCCTGGAGTGTTTGTTTGTTTTTATCCTGCACTATACTGTTTTATTTGTGTGTGTTTTCAAACATCTGCATTTGTATTCTTTTGTAAAACTGCCCTGAGAATGCCAATTGGTCATTTAAGTGTAGGATATAAATTGTAGAAATAAATAAATGACGCATAGTGGCTAACTCCGCAAGCCAGGAAGTGCCCTGGGTCGAATCTTACTTGACACAAGAACTCACTAGGTGGCGTTAAAGCCACAAAGCTCTTAGCCCTTTATCTGCAATGCCAGGGTAGAATATTGACCTCTCTTACATGGGGGTCGTGAGGGGTACTGAGGTAATGTTCTTTGAATAGTTGTAATGCACCCGGGGCTGGCATCAGGATTTGGCATCACTGGAAATCTGCCAAAGTCCATGTCTCAACAGGGGCCCTGCTACCAACCCCCAGAGCTGTTTCATAGTGTGTTTCATAGATTTCATAGATCATAGAGTTGGAAGGAGCCTACAAGGCTATCAAGTCCAACCCCCTGCTCAATGCAGGAAACTGGAGGAGAGGTCTCCCATCTAAGTAATAACCAGGCTTGGTGTTGTTTTTTTAAATTGTATTTTAACATTGTATTTTATTGCATTTTAATAATATATTTGTATTTTTGTTGTATTTTAATAATTTTATTGTATTTTAATATTTTAATAAGAAATGAACATTTTAATGTTGTTAATTGATTTGAGGGCCCTTGGGGCCGAAAAGTAGTATGAAAAGCCCAACCAACTACAACCTAATAACATCTAAGAACCAAGGGGGGGCTGAGGATTTGATGCCCATGCAGAGATTTCACTGCTCCCCATGTCTAGCAAAATCAGAACAAATAAATACATAAACATTTTATTAGTTAGCATTATTAATGCAGACCACAGCATTCCTTGGTGCAGAATTTTATAACATTAAAGCACAGAGTGCATACAGCAGTGCTCATTCTTTAAGACCTGCATCAGCGGCCCCATTCCAGGTGTGTCCATCTTCAGAGGTGAGGTGAATCAGAGACAGGGCCTTTTCAATAGCTGCACCATGGCTGAGGAACATTCTTCCCAGAGACACTTGGCCAGCGCCTGCTTCCCTAAGCTTTTTGGAGACAGCAGTGAAGACAGTTTCATTCCCCCAAGCTTTTAAACTGCTGATTGGCTTTTTAAAAAAAAACTTTCACTATTTTTATTGCTGCTTTTTCCAGAGGAATAGCCAACAAACAAAGAGATTTGTGGCACCTTAAAGGCTAATTTAGTATGGCATAAGCTTTCATAAGCTTTTTATCAGATGCACGAAGTGTTATCCTGAGTTACAAGTATACACAACACACACGGCTGTGGAGTAAATTCTAAACAAATCAAAGGGAACTGAAATGCACAAAGTACAGATAGTGATAATAACTTTATTAACAGACACTTCCTTGTAACCCAGGCTAAAACTTCATGCATCGGATGAATTGGATTCTAGTTCATTCAGTTTTATGCCATAGTAAAGATGCTAGTCTTTAAGATACCACAAGATTTTATTGTTTTATTGTTACTGTTTTTGCCATTTCAAAATTAAATATTTTGAAACAGCAAAAACAAATAGTTTAAATATTTTGAAACAGCAAAAACAAATATTTAAACTATTTGTTTTTGCTGTTTCAAAATATTTAAACTATTTGTTTTTGCTGTTTCAAAATATTTAAACTATTTGTTTTTGCCGTTTCAAAATATTTAAACTATTTGTTTTTGCTGTTTCAAAATATTTAAACTATTTGTTTTTGCCGTTTCAAAATATTTAAACTATTTGTTTTTTCTGTTTCAAAATATTTAAACTATTTGTTTTTGCCGTTTCAAAATATTTAAACTAGTTGTTTTTTCTGTTTCAAAATATTTAAACTATTTGTTTTTGCTGTTTAACTTTTTTGTTTGTTTTAAGTTCAAAATCATTTAATTTAAAATTTATATTGTTAGCCACTTTGGAGGCTTTACCTGAAGGGCAGGACAAAAACCTTAGATTTTTATAGGTTCAGTATTTTTATAATCACATATATGAATGAGACAGTGAGAACGGTAGCACGGGAAAACAGCCTGAATGCCCCACTCCTGTGAGTTTTAGGCACTCAAGCACCTTTCACAGGTGCAGACTGAGAGAAATAAACACACACCGTAAGTGTGGAAAGGCCCCATGTCGAGTCCCCCCACCCCCGGCCTTCTGGTAGGAAGGGAAAGGCGATAAGTCTTTATTGGAAGCCCTCGGTGCTGAACAGGAAGGCTGAAAAACGAGCATCATGGGACGGAGAGAGGCAGAAGCTGAGCAGATCCTTTCACAGCCGGCTGCGAGGCTTGTCAGGGCCCATGATGGATTACTGTCATCTGGCAGTGTGGGGATTAATGATCTGGGGGTCAGAGGGGAGAATTCCAGAGGGAAAGGTCACTGACCGGGGGCACGGCATAAGACTTGTTGCCTTTTGATGGCAAACTCGTTTTTACTGTACTTTCTAGCATGTCTCTCTCTATTCCGAGAGCGCACAGGAACCCCTTAGATTGCTGCTACGCAGACGGAAGGCCCAAACCCATGCCAGCAAAGGGGAGGGCCATTTCCTCTGCTCTCAGATTCTGTATACATTTCCCTTTTCACTAACAGAGCACCCCCCCCCGCCACCCACCCCTCTTCACCCCTGCTGCCCCACGATCCCAAGCTACCTCACCTCTGATACAGAGTAATCAAAATCAGACGGAGCCTTGGACACAGATAATAAACAGCAGCCCAGGAGTCCGCTTTCAGGCGCGCAAGACTAAAGGGCATTTTACTTCTGAGCCCAGAACCCAAGATGACAAAATGTCTATAACACGGAGTGATGAATGGAGTTCTCTGGGGCTCCACAGTGACAATTTAAAATTGGACACTGGGGGGCACCCACAAACATGCACACATACACGAAACCCCGCCCCAAACCTACCAGGGCTGGGACCCCGGTAGAAAAAACTCTAAGGTGATGCTAATGATGCTGTTGCTGGGAATGGAGGAGACTGCCTTCCGATTCTGCCTTTTATCTCCCACCGAGGCATACTTGGTTAAGGCTGCCTGCAGAGGTGAGGCCGAATTAGGAAAATTATGGAACTCGAGATGGTGGGATCAGACCATTTTGAGAGCCAGTGTGGTGTAGTGGTTAAGAGTGTTGTGACTAGGTTCAAATCCTCACTTTGCCATGGAACTCACTGGGAGATCTAGTCATGGCCTCTCAGCCTAACCCACCGCACAAGGTTGTTGTGAGGATTATGCGGGAGGGAAGTGCTGCACGCTGTCTTGAGCTCCTTGGAAGAAAGACATGATAACTATAACTAGACCAGGGCTCTCCAACCTTGGGTCTCCAGATGTTGCTGGCCTACAGCTCCCAGCATACCCAGCCAGCATGGCTAATGGCAAGGGATTCTGGGAGCTGTAGTCCAGCAACATTTGGGGACCCAAGGTTGGAGAGCCCTGAACTAGACGATAATAAGAAAGGATAGGTCAACCCACGGGCATTAGTCATGGTAGCTATGCATGGGGAGACAACCCTGGTGCCGCCCAAGTGCTCTGGAGTACAACTCCCATAATCCCTGACCATCGGCCATGCTGGCTGATGGAATTTGCAGTCCAAAATGTCTGGAGGGCAGCAGTTGCCTTCCCTGATTCAGAAGCGTGTTTCTTGAATACCAGTTGCTGGGACCATGATTAGTTTAGAGCAGGGGTCCCCAACTTTTTAGACCTATGGGCACATTTGGGAATTTGAGAAACTGCTGTGGGCACCACCACAAAATGGCTCCTATGGAAAAAGTGGCTAGTCACATAATGGCTGCCGCAGGGGCCTGGATAGTCAAAAGTGAGCTAAAGAGAGTGTGAGAGAAATAGTGAGGCTAGAGGCTGTGGGGGAGAAACAGCAAGGCAAAGGGGTAGAAGGGAGAGAAAGAGCAAGGCTAGAGGCTAGAAAGGGAGAAAAAGACTACCCTAACATTTTTCAATTTTTTAAAAAATGTTTTTGAAGGAGGCAGGGAGTGGAGAGCCTTGTGGGTGCTGCTGGAAGTTCCCGCGGGTGCCACATTGGGGACTCCTGGTTTAGAGAACCAAGGCAAGGCAACATGCTTAGCTAACCTCGTCCGAAATCCGATCACTTCCTTCTCCTCAATCTTCAGAACTCCCTATCCCAGCAGCCTGATGGCCAACACCTGCACTACATTCCCTAGATACATGAGCGGCAGTGTGCACGCACAATCCTGAGTCCTGACCTGTCTCGGGTTTAGGGGAGGCCCTAGGTCATTTCCAAGGTAGGGCTTCTCTACATCAGTAGGGACCCTTTCTTAACATAGCTCTCCCCAATTAGCCACCTTCTGAGTCTACACGTGAGCAACTGAAGTCATAGAATCATAGAAAAGTAGAGTTGAAAGGGGCCTACAAGGCCATCGAGTCCAACCCCCTCCTCAATGCAGGAATCCAAGTCAAAGCATCCCTGACAGATGTCTGTCCAGCTGCACCTTGAATGCCTCCAGAGTGGGAGAGCCCACCACCTCCCTAGGTAGTTGGTTCCATTGTCTTATTGCTCTAACAGTCAGGGAATTTTTCCTGATGTTTAGGTGGAATCTGGGCTCCTGTAGCTTGAGCCCATTATTCCGTGTCCTGCAAACTGGGATGGATCGAGAAGAGATCCTGGCCCTCCTCTGTGTGACAACCCTTCAAGTACTGGAAGAGTGCGATCATATCTCCCCTCAGTCTCCTCTTCTGAAGGCTAAACATGCCCATTTCTTCCAGTCTCCCCTCATAGGGCCTTGTTTCTAGTCCCTTTATCATCTTTGTTGCCCTCCTCTGAACCCTCTCCAGTTTGTCTACATCCTTCTTAAAGTAACAAGCAGATATATGGTATTTCGGGGAAAGTGGCTGGAGGCCATGAAGGAAAGGCCATCTAGTCATGCAGGGCACCGAAGCACCAACCTGGGAGATTTTGGCAGGCAATGCCTACCGGGTGTTTCAACAAGGGAACAGAAATGAGATTGGTGCTTCGGTGCCCGTTGCTAGGTTCTCTGCTCATGTGGCCAAGCAAAATGATACTTGCTCTGCTCTTGGGTCTCACTTGAAAGTGAGTATGAATTAAACAGCCCAAGGAGAAAGAAGTGCCCCCCCACTCCCCCATTCAGCCTACATTGCTCATCCCACCCCCCAACGCTCTTGTCTATTTCCACAGCGGGTATTCGCACCTCCCGACACGATAGTCATTACCTGATCCGCCAGCCTGCGGACGGACCATCACACAGGGTTATCAAAGCGGGAGCTGGGAAGGAAGGTAATTAATCATGTTCTATTTGACAAGAGGCCCAGTTCTTATCTGCACCCATGGAAATGCCATCGAGCTTGACTCCCCCCCCCCATTGCCAAGCAATGCCAAGACTGACAGATCGCAGCCTTTTATCAGACTAGTTGCCAAACCGAAGGGAGTCTAATGGGCATGTGCACCCTGCTTTTGGCATGGCAGCCGTCATCCCATCCCTGCCGCTGGATCTCCTACAACCCAATAGAGCCATTGTATCCCAGTGTTAATCCCTGGGCAAGTTCTCGTGGAGATTGCTCCTCATCATGTTAAGCCTCACTAGTGTTCAATCGCTCAACAGCTACTGGCACAGCTGGGTTTAATATACTTCACACTCACAACATCTTTACCAGATGTTCAACAGCTCTGCTACTGGTGGGGTTCTCACCCCTCTGACCCTTGAACTAACTCCCTTTCCCCAGTGAAATCTGAAGTAGAAACACAGTTTTCCAGGAAGAAGGGTGGGGGGGGGGGGGAAGACTTAAAGCAGATCCATTGATGTTTTAAGTCTTATATGGGCAGCCGGAGCCCCATTTACTTCAGGTATGAAGCAAAGACCTCTAACAACATGTCGGCCAATAGGCTACCTTCTTTCGTGCTCATAACACCGTCCAGATGCCAAATATTAAGTTGTTAAGATGTACCCCCTGTGAAGTGTCTGAGCAGAAGCCATCTGCCAGTAAGTGGGGAGAGAAAAGTGTTAAGAGCACCCGTAGCAAAAAGGAAGTATGGTGCCTTCATGTTACCTATCTTAAAGGGAATGAAGTGTGGTTGAACAGGCATTTGAACACGTAGGGCTTGGATCCAAACTTAGTCATACTTAGAGTAGACCGATTGAAATCAATAGGACTTAAGTCAGTCATGACTTACTTGTCCCATTGAGTCCAATGGGTCTGCTCTAAGCATGACTACGTTTGGATCCAACCCACAAGAGCTATTCTTACATGGAGTTACCACTAAGATGGGGTGAAACCCAGATTTCTCTGACGAGCAGGGGCCCACAGGTAGTCGGCCTTAAAGTACAACAACAATGTATGCTTACCAACTCGGCCCTCAACTGGGGAGGACAAAGTCTTAACATCACACTGCCCTTCGGAGGCATTCCAAGAACTAGCCAAGCACCTGCCTCCTCCCCAGCTTTGGGGACTTGTCACTGTCATGCTAAGCCTTGCAGAGGTTTTAAAAAAGTGAGACATCTTGTGGCTTTCTGAGCCTCAGCTCAAAGTCTGGGAGATTTTCCCCATTCTTCTCCAGGCTTGGGAGAAGAATAAGGGATCCTGCCAGAATCTTAAAAATTGCACTTATCGGTGGCAAGCGCCACTGTGGATCCTTGACTGATGGGGGTTCTGACTAGTAGTAAATCTATTGAAATTAATTTAGGTTCTTCCACCGGAAACCATATGGCACACTGATATCCACACTGGAACCCATGTCTGTTACTTGGCTTTTTAAAAGCCTAATTCACACACTAGAAAGGGACCAGCAGGTCTTTGTGGTTGTAGCAGGCTCCTTCAGTGAGAAACTCAACACTGACCTTTTTACTCTTTTTCCCAAAGAAGGACAAGCCTGTTTTACAAAACATCACTGAGTCGTTTCCTTCATTCCTTCCAAATTGAATCATCATAGCTGAAGAAATGATCCTCCAACTTAATTAAGGTATCTGAAAGCTGAAGTCCTCTCAGCAGTCAACACACTTAACAGCCAATTCTCTTTAAAGCAGTCAATGCCTTCCTTTCCAAATTCCATATAGCCCTGCCACAGAAGGCTCTATAAGTGGAAGCATAATAGAATAGCATGCTCCGAGAACAGAGATGAAGAGGCAATCAATAATGGGTACTGAAAAGTGAAAGAAGCCTCTTCCTTTTCATCAGTACTCTTTCCATGTCCTTTCCACAGGAAAAAACAACAACCCCAGGTTCATGGCAAAGATGAACTGACTCAAGCAGCAAATAAATGTGTATCTTACAGTGTTCTAGAATTCATAGAAACGGGCACAGAAATGCACTGGTTTGAATCCAAGCTATCCAACTACTGTTTCATTATTTGTTCTTCACTAATCTCCTCTGGGACCAGCAACAGACAGTCGTCCCCCCCCCCCCACACACACACACTCACACACAGCTAGTTCTTCTCTGGTTCCCAACACCATTATGGGGAATTTGTATGGCACTATTAAAACAAAAACACTCCTGCTAGTTCACTTCCTTTACCAACAAACTGAAAGACAGAAATATCATCCTCGGCTCTATTCAAACTCTAGGATATTCTTCAGGTAGCAAAAACTAAGTGGTGAGGCGGCAAAAAAGGGGGGGCAGGTCTTAAGGGTATTCCCCAGATAAGCACCACTGCTGCCTGTAGATAAAAGAACCCCCTGCCAAATGCTTTCATCAATAACAGTATTTGTTGCAAGCTTTTCCACATCTGAAAACATGCAGATAAGGCATACAACAGCAGGAAAACATTAAAACCACACGCTTGGGCTTACAAAGCCTCTTCTATGTATATACGTACATCAAACCCAGAACGGACAAGCCATCTGGGAAAACTAAGGTCACGTAGAAACCTTGAGCGGTAGCAGAGTGGTACAATCAGAACCTTTTTATGAGATCTTCACAAAGGAGGCACTTAAATGAGCAAAACAGTTTTGCTGGCTGCAATGCCAGTTGCAATATAGCACCTTTGCCTTCAGTCTGAGAATTCACACACAGCAACCCTCTCTTCATGGCATCATTTCTGCATCTGCAAAAGACCGGTCTCTATTTCAGGAGGTTTCTAAATGGTCCAGACAAGAGATTTTCTGATAGAGTCCCCATTGCAGAATGGAAGAGAAAGCCAATGGGTTTAACACAAAGCCTACGATTTCAACCCAAGACTGACTTTACAGGTTGTGGAATTCCCTGGCCCTGGAGATTTGTTTGGCCCCTTGCTCCCAATTTTTCATCATCTACTGAAAGCTACTAATGGCTTGCCTGCTGAGATCTGGGGTCCTCTTAGCTCTTTGTTATATGGGCTATTTTTATGCTGTTTGTCATATTTTAATTTACTATTGTATGGTTTGCTTGTTTTCAGTATTTACGTTAACTGCCTTGAGCACCTCTTCAGAAGCTGAAAGATGGGACAGAAATCCCTTTAAATAATAATAAATATTACATCAGGCTGATGATTTATCAACTTCAGGCTTTGAACTAGAGCTCAAGCTTTGTCACAAGGAGCCACTCTAAGCAGAGGAAACCACTGTTAGGGGATCTGAGCATAGCCAACCCCCAAAAGCCAGGCTCATGACAGGGCAACTTTATTTTTTATTTTAAAAAAGAAGAGGATTGTAAGCTAAAGATCTTTTCCCCTAAAAAAAAAAACCCCACCTGACATAGTATTATAGGGAAGACAATACTTGAAAAGAGTTGCCTTTCTGTGGGGTGTCCGTACAGTCTGCCTTTTTCTCTCCCACTTAAAAAAAAAATATCCTCATGTTGCCCCTTCCCTTCTTTTTTCTTGCATTTATTTTATGATTAGAGAACCACCGATTATCTGAAAATAGCCAGTATTTAAGAGAGAAGCATACAACACTATTGGGCACTATTGGCATACTCCAGTCCGGGTCACTGTGTTCCTGTCAGTTCTAACGTCTAGGGACACTCTTAGCAGGAGACTGTCTCTGCTACTGATAGTTCCACTTTAGGTACATATGCTCATATGTGGTGGAGTTGTAAAAATGTTTTTGGTGAGAGGTTTTTACAGAAATATCGGAAATTATTGGTATTAATCTAGAGGTCTGTCCTAAACTTGCTTTGTTATCAATAACCGATAAAGTCACTTGTGCCCAAAATACGAAGGAATTAATTGTGAACTTGTTAACTGCGGCTAGGTTAATGATAGCGAGGAAATGGAAAGTACAACGTGTTTTTCTAATAACTGATTGGTATAAGGAAGTTTGGGATACAGCCCTAAATGATAAACTAACTTGTAGTATCAAATGCAAAAAGGGACAGTTAAAGAAGAATAATTTTATGGATATATGGAATCAATTATTAGACTGTGTATTAATAAAGGGGAAGGGGAGTATGCCTTGTCAGGATATGTTATATTTTTGGAATGTGGAATTTAATTGATTAAGGGGATGGTTGTATATTAGTTGGTCCCTAGGCGGGTGGGGGGGTGCACCTTATGATTTATTTTAGTTGTATGTTTGTGTTTTATAGTTTTGTACGTAGTTTATAATAATTAAATAAAATTTATTTTTAAAAAAAGATAGTTCCACTAGGGCCAGCCTCCCAGATGGGTTGGACTACAAGTCCCACCATCCCCAGCCAGGACCTTTGCTAAGCTGGCTGGGAGTGATGGAAGTTGCAGTACTGGGTAGCCAGCTTTTTTCATACAAGCAGAGTCCAATTATTTTGGTCTTCTCCTTCAGGGTGGCCTGATTTAAATCAGCAAGAAAAAAGGTTGATTTAAATCACCGATTTAAATTAAATTTCCCACTGACATTTTTTCATATATTTCCTGAACAATGGTGCAAATCTGACCACTAAGCTATAGAGTATTATTTACACTGTTTCATTCTTACACGCAGGCTTTGCATCTCTGTCTCACTGTATATATTTCTCATGCTTTCCTTTCTACCTATAGAGGGAATGTCTTCTATGGGGTTAATATTCCCATATAGGATCTTTATTATGACCAGCACCCATGACAGTTTGAGGTTAACAGCACAATCCTATATATGTCTCCTCAGAAATGTTTAATGAGTTTAATGGGGCTTACTCCCAGGTATGCGGGTTAAATAGGGTTGCAGCCTTAGTAGCAGAATTCAGGAAGATGCACACTGGACAATTTTGTCTCCTCTTTTTCTTTCCAGTGTTGCTCCATTCTGCTTTCGCTCTGTCTTGGACCAGCCTTGCCCTCACAAAAAACAAAGTAGCAAACAAAAACAAAATGCCCATGACTGATACATCAAAGCAAGGTTTGACAGTTAAGTTACTGGGCTGAAAAAAATCCATTTTTTTTAAAGCATCAATTTTTATCCACTCTGCTATATTATCTTTCTGTCTTAATTAACTCCTCTGCCTTGTTTGGCCCAACTCCACCACCACATAAGCACAGAACAATCCTATCTAGCATGTGTCTTTGCACATGTGACTTTAGGTAGAGAAACTGAAAGCCCAGAACTCTCACGAAGCAAAAGCTGTTAGAGGTTGGACAGAACCATTTTCACCAGATGAAGAACTGAAATTAATGCCCATGTTTGATTTTTATGAGACTGTAAGTGTGCAGGTTTAGCATGTTTATGATGATATTCAATTGTAACTATGCTGTTTTTTAAGTTAGAAATTTAGTAATTTATTTATGCTTTTAATTTTAAAAAATCCTATTAAAATTTTTTAAATCTTTTTTTTTGTTTTTGTTTTTAAAAATCATTGATTTTTATTCACCCGGTTCTTGCACCCTTGTCACTCAGTTATTGTAAGGACTGATCCAGACACTGAACAGAAACCTACAGGAATAGCCTCTATTCAGCTTGTACGGCAATCCATCCCTCTTCCTTGGTGACAGGGTCTGCCTGTGGGTGACTCTGCTGGGTTGCATCAGCCCTACTCTGCTGAAGTTTTGGTTTTTCAATCCGTTTTTAGTTCAAAGAATTTTACTTTGGAGGGACAGATATGTAGGTCGTTTATCCACGTCTCACAGCCCCTCCATGCAGCCTTAATGCCCGAGGAGCTTTCCGGTCTGCAGATTTTCACAGGCTCCAAAATGGACTTGCCTTCTTTTGCATGATTGCTGGAAGTGTCTATACCTCCCACCTAAGGCAAGCTTTCATCTTCAGGCTAGCTTAAGAGAGAAATGATGCTTTCACGTGCCTGAAACCAAGTCCTGGTAATTTGAAGGCACAGGCTAAAAGCTGACCAGCCTGACCCAGTTGTTCTCCTTTACCCATTTCGGTGTCACGGGGGGGGGGGGGGGCAATCCCACCCTCTCCCCTCCCCAATTGTGTTAGAGCTTTCCTCTACTCTCCCATCATTACTGTCACTGAAGAAGCATTTTATCACCTGCAGGTGCAGTTGCTTTGTGGAAACCTGCTGTGCTTAAGAGGCCTGTACATTTATTCTGCATTAAGCCTAATGCAGCAGAGCATCCATCTCTCTCTCTCTCTCTCTCTCTCTCTCTCACACACACACACACCACTCGAGGATTGTATCCAGGGCCAGAGCTTTTCATTCTCAGTTCTTTTTCAGGAGCTCATGTGAAATCCATGGATTGCCTTTCACATCACACCGCTAAGATCAATCCTCAACTCACTGGCCTGCACTGACCCAATACCTGCTACACGTCAGATCACACTACCTAGGAAAAGGAGCTGCTTGTTCAGCATGAAGGGCTACTTCAGAAATCCATCCAGAGCTAAAGGTTTTCATAGGTATTCTGCATTTTGTGGCAAACCAAATGACACTCCGGTTAGTAGAGGTTATATTTATGCTTCCAAATTTAGTGGTACTAAGCAGAGAGGTGATTCATTGTATTTATTTATAGTATCTCATTTGGAGACTGAAACCCCCAAGATGTGGAAAAACCTGTTTCAATCCTTGTAAAGTCTTGATAGGTTTCTTAGTTGTCATCACTCTTGGAAAAACACTGTCGGCAATATTAAATGCATCCTTTCCCCCCAATCTGTAACGTTTGCTATTACATTCCTCGGCACTTGTTCTACCACAAGGACTAGCATCTTGTAGTGAGGCACATCCACTCAGCAGACTGTTGCTTCTTCTTGGTTAGCACAGGATGAACAAATAGGGTGAGAATGGAAACAAAGCCTAAGTACATGTAAGTGCACTTGCCAGTATTCATCTCTTGTTTTCCTCGCTGCTTCCTTTCCTCCTCTCTCCTTTTCTTCCCCCTGTTAAAATTTAGACTGTAACCTCTAAAGTACAGGGTACTGTCATTTTGTTCTGATAAGCAGTGTTGATTGATGGTTCTACAATATTTGGTTCCAAATCAAGTATGGGAGAGAGCGGAACTGGCAATATCCTTCTGGTTGAGTATCTAATAGTAGCACTATTTCATGGAGTACCGTCTTATATCCCTTTACCCTAAAAGCAACAGGCGCCGGTTTTCTTCTTTCCCCTCCACCCTACCTCGACCCACAATTTCTGAAGTCGTCTCAAGAAGCAGCTTCATCTGTAACACTCTGATTCAGGCATATTCTCCACTGTTCCCTTTCAGATTATTGAAATAAAGCTCATGATATCAGTTCTACTCACCCCTCTTCTGCATAAAGACAAAGAGGTCATCCAGGAATTTCTTCCGTTCAGGGTCACCATCCAGTTCGTACAACTGGGGAATAAAGCAAGTAAAGTTTAACTCACTCTGCCCTGTGTGTGGGAAGGGAAAACAAGGCAACACAGGCATATGGTGAACTTGGGCCTCGTCTGGTAGAACAGCAGCAGCTCAACTCAGAGGGAAGACCAAGAAAACACACACAAAAGATTAGAAGCAGATTTCAGACTCAAGCACCTAAATGAAGGCAACCTTCACCAGAGCCATTTTGGTGGATACAAGATTAGTTGTTGCAGAATGACTGTGCAGGCCTGGAGGGCTGTTTCCTTGGAGAGAAATGCTGGAGTGGAATTGGGTTTTTTGAATGGGTTCAGGGGCTGGATGGAACTAGGTAATTGCTTGGGGCTGGAGAAGAGGAGAGCCACAAGCCAAGGTAAATTCATCAGGAACATTAACCCCATCAAAAGCAAAACAATAATTAGCACAACGAATCCACCAGACCATATCTTAATTGTACCAAAGAGATAAATACGGGTACAGCTCCCCCTGACCTTGTTACTTCCCTCCTCCAAACACGGCAGCGACGATGACCCTAAAAGGTCATACAGAGCTAAACATCGGGGTAGTGGTGAGAGTGTTGGACTGGGAGTCGGGAGATCCGGGTTCTAGTCCCCGCTCGGCCATGAAACTCACTGGGTGACTTTGGGCCAGTCACTGACTCTCAGCCTAACCTACCTCACAGGGTTGTTGTGAGGATAAAATGGAGAGGAGGAGGAGGATTATGTAAGCCGCCTTGGGTTCCTTGCAGGAAAAAAAGCGGGGTATAAATATAATAAATAAATAAATAAAAATGCCTGATGGATTATTTTCTTCTGAAATAAGCTGCGGAAAAACTTGTTTTATGCAAACGATGTTCCATAGATAAATATTCTGTTAGCCATTTTCTAGCAGCATTGTTTTCAAACAGCTACGCTAGACTTAGTTGCCACCAACACTTAATGTTTCAGTAGACCAGTACTGCTTAAAAGCAAATCAATGTTTTATGCTCAGCAGGTAGAGGCCCCCAATTTTAGATGGCTTTAATAGCCAACCATTATTTGTGCTCACCCCTGCCCCTACCTCTTGCCCTCTTTCCATTTCTGAGAGCCTCTAAAGCCCAGGGCATGGTCAACAATGAGTCTCTACCGCTCAGTGGCACATGCTTTGCATGCAGAAGGTCCCAAGTTTAATCCCTGGCATCTTCAGCTAGAGCTAGGAAACCCTGGAAAGCCACTGCCAGTCGGCGTTGACATTAGTGGGCTAGATTTATGAATTGTCTGACTCAGTATGAGGTAGTTTCCTATATTCCTATCTCTCGCTTTGTCCTTGGGCACATGGTCACCAGACTAAAAGATATGGCCACCTCTTGCAACTGCATTTGTGGACCGTCAACAAAGAATTCAACCATCACTTACACACAGTGACTGGGTTTACACGACATGACAACTCATCATGGGTTGCTACCCACGATGGGTTGTTGTGTCATGTGAACCCAAACCGATCCCCACAGGGTGGCTTGTTTGAAGGCAGCAAGCCACGCTGACAACCCATGGGTTGTTCTAGAGGTTTTTGTACCCATGATCGGTTGTCATGTCGTCTGAACCCGAGTGACTGACCCCCATCATGGGTGCCGGGGATTGCTACCGACTCGCTTGGCAAGAGCAGCAAAACCCCTTGCCACTCTTGCCAAGTGTGCCTGGGCACCCGCCAGTGCCAGCTGACCCAAAATACCCAAGCAGCATTTGGGGGCAGCTGGCACTGGCTTTCCCACCTCCCCACCATGATCATAGATCACAGAGTTGGTAATGATCGTGAGCCATTTTGGGTTAGGCAGGCTCACTATGCACTTTAAAAGAACAATTGGGCTAATTTCTTGAAACTCGCTTCAAGCAAAATTTGTACAGTGGAAGCAACTCAAATGTTGTTTTCTGCTAGGCTCAAATATACAATTAAACCTAAGTCACTGTACTGACCTTGGCAAAGTCTCGAGATACCTCTCTTCCTCTGCCGCCGTCAGCGTCTTCACTCCAGCTCAGGCTCCCGTTCTAAAGTGGGGGTGGGGGAGATGAACAAAAACCAAAAGAGGTGGCAATTAAAAGGAGACAGCAGGTAAAACATGAATGGCCCACTGACAGTAGAGGAAGCTTTCAAGTCAAGAAACAGGAAATCCTGCCAATTGCTACAACTACCTTCTAGCCGATGCCGCTGACTCCCAGAACGAAGAGCTGGATCCAAAGACACCCTTCTCATGGATGGGCTGTTTCCGACTTAGCGGAAGAGTGTTGCGTAAGAAGAAAAGCAATCCCACATCCAGAGTTTTCCTGTTTGCTAATGCTCTTGTGCAAGATTCAGCACAAACTCTTTTCAAGGCCTTTTTAATGGCCCACTACAGGTTATACACTACAGCCTGTATTTTCCTTAATTCATTTTTCTCATATTGTAACACAACCCCCCAAGATACTGTGGCACTGCACTGAGAGAAGTCTCTCTCTAGTAACAAGAGAGAATCTGGTTCCTGTGTCAGGGTTCATGGAACAACAGTAAGACATTTTCTCCTCCTGCTCACAGTTCTTCAGATCCAAGCCATAACCTGGAACCCAGCAAGTTCCACATTATGGGAGTAGAAGTGACTATATGCAACATTTAACACGTCCCCACTTCTGTGATATGTAAACCATGAACCTCATGGGATTAAACTGCAGTTGTTCTTCCACTAGGATCTGCTCCCACTGGGATCCATTTCACTTAGAAATTCATCATTCCAAGGGTTTGCCAGACCAGGAGGAAATGGCAGAGTAGCATTTGCTTCTAATGATTGTGGGAACGGAAGGATAAATCCTGCAGCCATCTGAACTGCAAACATCACAGTGTAAAGGTAGTCTGGGCAACAGACAAAAAGCCAACCGAGTGAGGTCAAACATCACCGGATGGTTCAGATCACCCACCCACCATCTGGTGGTGAGCACACAGGATCTTAAATCAGATAAAAAGCCACTGAATTCATGAAGGGATTTCCAAACAAAAACAGTTTTTAATTAGAGCCACTTTAATGTCTACAGTCTTAGTGTCATCTGGTAGTGACACGAACACTGAATTACCAAGATGAATAGCCCCTGTCAGAGTCAGGCAAAGCTACATTCCCCCTTTCGAAACGGCAGCAGGCTGCCCTAATGCCTGCTGATTTAGTTTGAGCCAGTAATTCCTGCTGGAAAGTCAATTATCCGGTGAGCCCCATCAGCTGAAAGATATTTAATGGAGGATTATTGCCACTTCTGTTATGTCAGCTGTTTATTACAGCAGTTGGTTTCCCTGGCCCTTCTTTAGGGACAGCTCTGAAAACAAGCTTTGTTCACAGGAGGACTCACCTAGGTGTACTTCAGGCAGAAATCATGTATGCCACTCCCCCCACCCCTTTACAAAATTGGTCCACTGATTCTCCAAAAGGTACCAATAGGCTGGTAGTTCACAACAAGTACCACCCTGTGAAAACAGTTTGATTTGCAACAGTCAGACAAAACTGGCAATCAGGGGATATAAGCAGGCTACATCAGAAGGCAGGGGAGGGGGGGAATAAACAGGAAGTTTTTTTCACCTTTAGTCATGAGCATAAGAACTTATGCTTGAAAGAAGCCACAAGAAATGGCAACTCACGTTTATTCTTGGTCTGCATTTCCCAGCTATGAGCTGGAGGCAGCTTAGACTCAATGACAAAATAAAGTTTTTCCTCCATGGAAGAACACCTTTGCAAGCATTTCATCCAAACACAAAGTCCGTGGGGAACTTCACAGGAAAGATGCAAGGTATCTTTGTGTGTCCCCTATGGGTTTCCCTTCTGGAGGTCATATGGATTTTCTTTAGGCCAACAGAGTGTTTCCCACTGAGAAAAAGCAACGAGCTTACCTTGTAACCTGCTCTCTTTTCACAGCCTGTCTCACTGCCTTGGCTTTCTACCAAGCTGAAATAGTGGCTGAGGGGTGGAGACAGATGTGACAAGGTGACTGAGGGGATACAGCCAATTACCTACTATAACCCACTGGGATAACCAGCCCTGTATATGCAACCGAGTTACTACAGATCAAGGATTCTACACATAAACAGCTGGCCTGTGAAGCACAAAGACATGGTCAAAGGTAGCCAATGAATGCTTGTATTTTACAAGAAAGGAATACCGAGGTTATGAGATAAGTCATTAACACAAGACTGTCCAGGCCACGGCAGAGCTTTTTTTTTTTTTTGTTTACGCTTGTAATTTTTCTTCCTCTTACTAAACATATAGGGCAGTGTTCTCCAACCTGGGGTCCCCAGATGTTTTTGGCCTACAACTCCCAGCATGCCCCAGCCAGCATAGCTGGCTGGGGCATGCTGGGAGTTGTAGGCCAAAAACATCTGGGGACCCCAGGTTGGAGAACACTGATATAGGGACTCAGAAGACGCATGGATTTATCTCCAGCAAACCATGCAGAGGTCCAACAGTAGATCCCACTCTACCTTCCGCCCACCCCCTGCCCTTTGGGACTGCCAGCAAGGATGAATTTTGCCCCTGGTATGATTATTTTCCATCTAGGCTCTTCGACACATTGCCATCTTATTTGCAGAACTTAACAGTAGTAAAGTACAGACAAGCCTTCACTCAGGCAAGACTGAAGATACTGCCATCAGCTGTACTGGAGGGCCATTTTAAAAGAACTCCATTGCAGAATCGCTTATGCCCATGCGGAGATGGCAGTATTGAAACAATAGATCATGTATTATTATCTTGTGCTTTCTATAAAGATCTAAGGAAAGAGGTGATTTCTCCACTACCGTCATCTATTCCAGGGCGGCCAGTTACTGCTTCTGTGTCTTTTCTCCTCACAGACCAAAACAAACAGGTCACAGTAAAAACCGCCAAATTTTTAGCTGGAGCAATTAAAATAAGACCTACCAACTTATTAGGGACCTAATTATTCATAGCTTCTTGACTGAGCAGAAGTTCCTTTATTGATTCTATTTATTTGTTGTTTTATTGATTCTATTTATGTCTGAAGGACTATGTATTATTTATGTATTAATCATGGCATCTTTGTTCAGTGCAAATTTTAAGAACGCAACTAAGGTAATTTTAGTCAAGTATAATTTTGTTTTCTATTTCTATATATTTTACTTCATGCTAAGGCCGGTGGCTGATGCAAATAAAAGAAAAGGATGAATACATGTTGATGGCAAATGTAAAGACAGTTTTGTGCCATGAGGAATGGATTAAATCTCTCACTTTATGGTTTTAATTTAATTGGGGTTTAGGGTTTTAATTATTGTGAACCGCCCTGAGAGCTTTGGCTCTTGGGTGGTATAGAAATGTAATAAATAAATAAGGGAACAATCCGATGGCCTCTAGACATTGTCTGAGGGGCCATAGGATAGTTCGGATTCCCAGATCCAAGGTCGGAGACAGCGCTCCAACCTCAGGGCTGGGAATTAGAGCCCCGACCCCCCGACCCCACCCCGCTGGCATGGAAAGAACTGCACCGGCTGCCCTCCAGGTTGGGAAAGCGACCTTGGAAAGGGGGGAAAGGGGGCGTTGTGGGGTGTGAAGAAAACTGGAGAGGCCAGGATACAAGCTATCCTTCTTACCTCCCCTTCCAAAATGCTCCAGCTAGACGGGTAACGGAAACTGCAGGGCAGGAGAACAGGGAGGCAAAGATCGCCTCCGCCGCTGCTCTCGCTCTTATGGGCATCCAGATAGGATTGTGCCCTAATAACATAAAACTGGCCACTGCACTGCCTTGTCAGGATACCTAGCTCAGCAGTTCCTGGAATTACACCTCTGGTGCTGAATCCCCAATTCTTTCTCCATACAGTAATACCTTGGATTGCAAGTAACTTGTTTGCAGGACAAGCAAATTTTTAAATATTTATTTAATTTTTTTTTTTACTTGATATACAAGCGACGTCTTGCAATACAAGTACTGTAGTACAGCTTAAATTAAAAATCTCTGTACAATTTTTTTTGGGGGGGGGATTTCGTTTTGATATGAGTGTTTTGGATTACAAGCACGTTTCCGGAACGAATTATGCTCTCAATCCAAGGCATGACTGTAGTTCTCTTGGGAGTCAGCCTTAGCTGCATGCTGCAATTCTGCAAGCTGCCCTCAAAGTCTTTGGACTGAAGAGTAGAGTATAAATTGTCATAATAAAATAAAGTCTGCAGAAATGCAGGAAAGTGGCAGGATTCTGCTTCTTATGATGCTCAGCATTCATTAAAACATATCTCCAGCACTTACGGCCTGCAAAGAGAAGCCTGAAACTGCATAGGCAATACCTGGAGAATTTTTAGACACCCCCCCACCCCGAGATGTGGCTGAGAATGACTTAGATTCATAGATCATAGAGTTGGAAGGGGCCTACAAGGCCATCGAGTCCAACCCCCTGCTCAATGCAGGAAACTAAAGGAGGGGTCTCTCATCCAAGTAATAACCAGGCCTGACCCTGCTTAGCTTTCCACATTCAGACAAGCTGAGCCAGTGTGAGCCACAGGCTGGGTGGATTAAAAACCAAAACTACAATTCTTTTAAAACAGGAATGGGGAACATGTGGCCCGCCAGATGTTGTTGGGCTGCAAGTCCCATCATCCCATCAAACTGGCTAGGTTTGGTGGAAGTTGCAATCCAACAACATCTGGAGGACCTCATGTCCCCTGTCACTGTTTTAAAAGAACAAAATCCAGTTTATAAAGGTGTCAATTATATTATATTATATTATAATAATAATAATAATAATAATAATAATAATAATAATAATAATAATAATATTTTATTTATTACCCGCCTCTCCATCTAGATCGAGGCGGGGAACAACAGAAAATATAAAAAACCTAAACTAAAACAACACAATATATACTATTAAACATCTTAAAACATCCTAAAAACATCTTAAAACATCTTAAAAACATCTTAAAAACATCTTAAAAACATCCTAAAATTCCGCCGGATAGGCCTGCTGGAAGAGTTCAGTCTTTATGGCTTTTTTAAAGTCCAAAAGACTGACAAGTTGACGTATCTCCTCCGGCAGGCCATTCCATAATCTGGGAGCAGCAGAAGAGAAGGTCCTCTGGGTAATGCTAGTCAGCCTAGTTTTGGCTGACTGAAGCAGATTCTTCCCAGAGGACCTAAGTGTGCGGGGTGGATTGTACGGGAGAAGGCGATCCCGTAGGTAGCCTGGACCCAAACCATGTAGGGCTTTAAAGGTAATAACCAACACTTTATACTTCGCCTGGAAACTGATTGGCAGCCAGTGGAGTGCTTTTAAAACTGGTGTGATATGGGCACCCCTAGGTGTACCAGCAACCAGTCTGGCTGCCATATTTTGCACTAATTGAAGTTTCCGGACTAGGTATAAAGGTAGCCCTATGTACAGCGCATTACAGAAGTCGAGCCTCGAAGTTACCAGTGCAGATATGTCACCTTTTTAAAAAAATGCCCTGGTTTAAAACAAAACCATGCTTGTGTTAAGTTCTGATTAGCATAGAATCGCTCTCTTAAAATCAAATTCACGAGCCTCTCTCAAACACACTGAATTAAAGTTCGTGAATTTGATTTTCTGGGCAAAGGGGAAAATATTTGTCTTCTATTACAGATAAGATGCAATTGGCCATGCACAGTATTATGGAAGCAAATTACAAATACTTTTGATTCAAACAGACAGCACGGACATGTTTCTCACTGGAGAAACACTTTTGCTCAATAATTACCAGTCTTGCTTCTGGAACATTTCATAACAGAGTTGGAAGGAGCCTACAAGGCTATCGAGTCCAACCCCCTGCTCAATGCAGGAAACTAGAGGAGGGGTCTCCCATCCAAGTGATAACCAGGCCTGACCCTGCTTAGCTTCCCACACTCAGACAAGCTGAGCCAGCGTGAGCCATTTCTGTGTACTCAGCCCGGAATCCAGCATAACTAACTCTGTACTAGATAGCCCCTTGCCCAACTAAGTGATCTTGTTTAGCGTCTTTGCATACGCACTGAGAGCCAAGCAGAAGCCTATAAATTTCACAATTGCCTCCTGCTGTGTAGCTAAGCAGAAATAACTGTGCAGCGCAAAAAGGATGTGGGCTGCAGGGTCAGAGGTTCCGGACACGCTCCTAGGTTGTATAAAGGCTCTATTTAATTGCAAGCCGCTATACTTGAATTGTGACAGCAACAAGTTAGTACATATACTCTTGTTCAGGAAATTAATGAGATACAAACATGGAAAATGTAATTGACAACTGACCATTTAAACCAGGGGTGCTGAACCTCTCAATCCAAAGGCCAGATTCAGTTTCAGAGAAGCTCTTGGGGGCCACATTCTGGTGGTGGGCAGGGCTGAAAGCAAAAGGGTCAGAACCAAAAATACAAAAAGTGCCAGCATATTTTAGCTTAAAGCTCTCACTCTCAGTAATTAAGCCTTAGGAGGGCCATTTCAACCCTTTAGAATGGGGGGGGGGGGGAACTGCACAAAAGCTGGGGAAACAACCAAACAATCACTGCTTGGAAGAAAGGGGTGGGGGCAGGGAAGGGGCGTGGCCATCTGGGGAACACTGGAGAGCCAGATTTGGCCCCCAGGCTTGAAGCTCCCCACCCCTGATTTAAATCAATCCAGCCTGACCTCCAATGGTGGTTGTTGGGGAGGCTTCAGGGTAGGACATACCTAGCCACTTACGGTTTTCTATGACTGAAGTGGAAAATGTGTGAACTAGTAAAACAACAACTCAGAATTATACTGAGAGAGAAATCAGGCAAATCCACTTCTTTTACCTAAATCATACAGAATTCATTTCTTCAAGGTGAACAATCAGAAACACTTTGGCACAGCCTTGATGACGGTGCTCATGATCATAATCATAATAATACACAAAGTACACTCAGCCCTGCCGTCAGACAAGTGAAGGTCACTCATCCCATCTCAGCAGCCTCTGGACTTCCTCTCTCAAGTGGTTCCTTTTTAGTCACTCTAGTGGCCATTTTCTCTGCCTCAAGCAACAGAGCAGGTATCTAAACTCCTGTTTGATCCTCTATATCTTGATCCCGGCTCCTTCCCCGCCTCATCTCTGTTCCCAATCAAGCTTTTATTTGCTCTAGAGCAGTGTTCTTCAACCTTGGGTCCCCAGATGTTTTTGGCCTACAACTTCCAGCATGCCTGGGAGTTGTAGCTGGCTGGGGCATGCTGGGAGTTGTAGGCCAAAAACATCTGGGGACCCAAGGTTGGAGAACACTGCTCTAGGCACTGCTCTTGCGTATTTACCAGAATAAATACTTGGTTATGGAATTTGCAATTTTCTGTTGTGTTTTAGATCAACATCAGCAAGAAATCACAACAGATTTATAAAATGGGTGGGTAGAGGGAAATGCTGGATCCTTGCATTCACCTGAAATCTCTAACAGACTGGTATCACAGATAAGGATTCGGAATTTTTTTTTTGTTCTAGAGAGAGGAGGCAGGGGAGGCGGTTTTAGACCTGCAGGGCATCCCAAGAACCTGCTGGCAACATTCCCCATCATCCCCGCCCCACAAACACACCTTCTAAGGTTAGCTAGCTATCAAAGCAGGCCAGGGAGCAGCTCCTCCCCAGAGATTGCAAGCCTGACTTTACAGAAGCAATTAGAGCTGCAGCTATTTTAGGATTACTCCCTAGCCACCTGGAACATCTTATTAGAGTGGAATTCAGATGTCCAAAACAATTTCAGTTTCCCCACCAACTCCACCCCCCCTTGCAAAAGCCAGTTAACCCTTTCCTCAAGGGCAGAAATAGAAATTCCTGACACAATCATAACACTTTTTTTCATTTCTATTTCTTCAGAAGCAAAGTTGCAAATTATTCAAGGAACTTGAACCAATGTTCAACATAAAGAAGAAGCTTCCCTATGTTTATGAGCCTTGTACTCCACCTATGTGCATCCCCAGTCAAATCAGTATCTTTTTAAAGGTTGACTCTGACAGATGACATAGATTTCATAGATCATAGAGTTAGAAGGAGCCTACAAGGCTATCGAGTCCAACCCCCTGCTCAATGCAGGAAACTAGAGGAGGGGTCTCCCATCCAAGTAATAACCAGGCCTGACCCTGCTTAGATAATAGTCCAGTGGTACCACCATTCTGGAGGAACAAATTGAGGTCCAAAGGACTTCATTACTATTACTGCAATATTTGCTGCTGCAAACATTATAAATCGATGCAGCAGGAGAGTGGAATGTGGAACGAAGTCTGGGCAATTCTAACAACTCATCTCAAAATGGCTGCCACCCTAGGTTTCAGTTTTCAGCTGGTGTTCCCCAGAAGTGCTTCCTTCCATGCACCCACTGTATGGAGCACTTTGGTTCCTATTATTGCAGTTAGTTTTATCTATCTGTCTCTCTCTCCTGCCCCAAACTGGAGGTTTGAGACAAATCACAACCTTCACAAAACCAGAAGCATAAAAATAACTCTGAATAGTCATCCATATTTTTTTTTAAAGTACCAAAACCCAAATTTAAACCTGAAACGACAACTTCCAGACCAGCTAAGCCACAGCCGTCAAAGGCCAGGTTGATTAATGGTTATACATCACTTCCAGAAGAACCTCAGTCCTCTGGGGAAAGGATTCCAGAGCTGGTGGGTCTTCATTTCAACAGCACTCATACATAAGAATGTCAGAAGAGCCCTGCTGGTTCACGCCAAAGGGCCATCTAGTCCAGCATTTCGTTCCCATAGTGGCCAGATGCCTACGGGAAGCCCACAAGCAGGACATGGGCACAATAACGCCCTCCCACTCGTGTTCCCCAGCAACTGGCATTCAGAGGCATACTGCCTCTGACACAAGCAGTATAGCAATCATGACTAGCGGCCACTGATAGCCTTATCCTCCATAAATTAGTCTAGTCCCCCTTTCAAGCACTCCAGGTTGTTGGTCATCACTACATCTTGTGGTAGCAAACTGCACTGTTTAACTATGTTTTGTGTGAATAAGTTCCTTCCTTTTATCTGTTCTTAATCACCTACCCAGCAGCTTCATTGGATGGCCTCAGGTTCTGGTATTAGAGGGGAAGAAAAGCTTCTCCCTATCCACTTTCTCCATACTTTGTATAGTTTTATACACCTCTACCATGATCCCCCTTTACTCGTCTTTTTTCTAAGCTAAAAAGCTCCAGACGTCGTCATAACCTTTCTTCACGGGAAAGTTGCTTCAGTCCCTTGCTCATTTCTGCTGCCCTTGTCTGCACCTTTTCCAGTTCTACAGGTGGGAAACCTCCCAGTGGGTCACTCCCTTTGTGCACAGACATGATGGGAAGAGGAACACTCGATCAGAGAGTACCTGGCATAGGGAGAGAGGTGATTTTGGATATCTGTTCAAGGCAATGTATGTAAAGCCACCTAATATTAATATACGGTGCCCAAGCTATTTATGGCTGCAAAAGTCAAAAGCGGCAACTTAACAGTGAGAGTCGAAAAGCTGCAGAAAGCCACTACCATTGCTTGAGATAGCGTGATGCAGCCTTCCCCAACTTGGCACCCTCCAGATGTGTTGGACTACAACACCCATGCTGGCTAGGGAGCATGATGGGAGGTGTAGTTCAACACATTTGGAGGGCCCCAGGTTTGGGAAGGCTGGTGTGACATGTTTCAGCTGCTCAAGAGGTGGGCCACTGCATGCAGGAGAAGCTTATGACTAGCCTTCAAGAGCAGTATCACTTACAGTTTGATACTGTAGCCTAGCCTCAAGGCTGATGGGGTACAAATCACAATTGCTAAGCCCGGATCTGGTAAAAAGACAAACTCCTTCTCAGCAGTCTGAATTGGTGAGAATTATTCCTAACCACCCTCTAAGGCAGTCCAGGAGCAACAGCCAATGCAAGACGAATCCAGAATTGCCAATTTCTGTGATCTAAGACATTCAACCCTATCTGATGCCTCCCCCAATAGCAGGTTACATGCCTGCCCAGTGTCATCATTTTGGCCCTTGTTGCTTTGTAGGCCCCTGGTCTGTTCTACTATACAACAAACCTTATCACAACAAAACCTTACACCGCTCAGGACCACAATACCTGAAGGAGCACCTCTCTTGACATGAACCTACTGGTATACTACATTCATTATCTAAGGCCCTCCTCCAGGTGTCTCCTCCAAGGGCAGCTGGGAAGGCGGCAACAAAGGAGAGCGCCTTCTTGGTGGTCACCCCCCAATTTTGGAATGATCTCCCCAACGAGGCCCAACTGGCGCCAACATTGTTATCTTTTTGGCACCAGGTTAAGACCTTCTTCTTCTCTCAGGAATTTGATGAGGTTTTTAAACAGGTCTTGAATGTTTTCTTGTTGTTTAAAATTGTTCTTAGATATACGTGTCTCTCTCTCTGTTGTATATACAATTTATACAGTATAAACTGTATACTGTTTATGTTTATATAGTTTTACAGAGAGTTTTGGCTATTGGGTGGTACCGAAATGTAATAAATGAAATGAAAATTAAATGAAATCCGGATTTTCAAGCCTTACTATTTTCTCGAGTGGTGGTTTTTCTAACAATGAACACACATCTTAAGATAAGGCAATGTTGTCCAAAGAGCCATTTTGACTTCACCACACAGGCTTTGCCACACACTGAGTTAAGGGGCGGGGATAGGGGGGTCAGGGAGAGAGAAGAAGTGAATTGAGGATTATTGGAGAATCAACAGAAATTCCTTCTGTGGGTGGAGATGAGCCATCGGAAGTGAACCAGATGCTGTTAAAAAGAAAAAAAACTGTTGTAGTATAAAACTCTGATAAGATCAGGATTACTACCCTGCACTAGAAGCTCTCCAGCATTCTGTGAAAGAAGAGTAATAATTATCTCTCTCGCACACACCTTCTGCTGCTTGTTATATTTTCTAAGAACAGGAAAATAAGCCCATCCCTTTGTACTGGTACAAGAGCTGCAGTCTGAAATCTGCAGCTTTCTAAATCCTTGAGAAGCATGCATCTGATCAAGGTTAAGTGTGAGAAATGGGAAACACACTAAATTCTGAGCATGTACTTAACCTGTTGCCTCGCTTCATTAGGCTTCTTTTACAACTTTTGTGAGCTCTGCAGCTGCTCAAGTCCTCTAACCCAAAGAGCATTCATCCAAACAATGGAAGGGGAAACTACCAGCTAACTTCATGTCTCCGCCACTGCTGATCACATGATGCCTTCCCTTACTCACCTTTCACACATGCTCCTCGCTTTCCACGGCAACTTCAGGCTAGACTCCTTACATAAGAGCCTACTTGATGGTAAAGCCTTTCAGCTGAGGCTCTGCTTCAAGTACCTCTACCTTCAGAGAGAAGGTGTGAGCCTAGTGAGAAGAGGGCCTCCTTTGTGGTGGCATCTCATTTGTGGAACTTCCTCCCCGCATCTATCGGCCAGGCACCTAATTTACTAGCATTTAGCATTTTTCCCTAGGCTCTTAATAGCAAAAGATTAATGTTCTCCTATGCTGCTTCCTGCTTGATTGTGTTTTATGTGGTTGCTATGCTTGAGAGTTTCTATTTTATTGGTAGGTCATTTGGTTTTACAGAGATATTGTTTTAAATGTTGAATTCAAAGCTGCCTTGAGGTTGGAGGTCAAAAGGCAGTGTAAAAATATTTTAAGTACCTATGTTTATGAAAGGCTCTCCCATCCATCTGTCTTAGACTTTCACTACTACTGGTAAATCACTATCATACTTCTACTACTAATAATGTACACAATGCGTTTGCTTTTTGCAAAGTGCTCTACAATCCTTATTGTGTTTTGCCCTCACAGGCACCCTGTGAGACTGGTTACCATTATTCCCATTTTACAGATCAGACTCTGAGATGGACCCCCCAATGGGGTCATCCCATGAAGCTGATCAGTGGGAAATTAAGGACAGATAAGAGGAAGTACTTCTTCACACAATGCAAACTTATAGATTTCATAGATCATAGAGTTGGAAGGAGCCTACAAGGCTATCGAGTCCAACCCCCTGCTCAATGCAGGAAACTAGAGGAGGGGTCTCCCATCCAAGTAATAACCAGGCCTGACCCTGCTTAGATTTCCACACTCAGACAAGCTGAGCCAGCGTAAGCCACAGGCTTGTACTTAAACTATGCAATTCACTTCCACAAGACGTAGTGAAGGCCACCACTTTGGATGTCTTTAAAAGGGGATTGGACGAATTCATGGAGAAGAAGGCTATCAATGGCTACTAGTCCTGATGACTATATGCTACCTCCCATATCAGAATCAGTATGCCTATGTACACCAGTTGCTGGGGAACATGGGCAAGAGGGTGCTGTTGCACTCATGTCCTGCTGGTGGGTTTCCTGTGGGCAGCTGGTTGGCCACTGCATGAACAGAATGCTGGAATAGATGGACCCTTGGTCGGATCCAGCATGGCTCTTCCTATGTTCTTACTTAATTAGGAGGAAAAAAAGGTGTGGTGCTACTTGGGGCACCATTGGGGTAGAGCAGGGCTCTCCAACCTTGGGTTTCCAGATGTTGCTGGCCTACAGCTCCCAGCATACCCAGCCAGCATGGCTAATGGCAAGGGATTCTGGGAGCTGTAGTCCAGCAACATCTGGGGACCCAAGGTTGGAGAGCCCTGGGGTAGAGGCTAGCATTTACACCCTGACCCAGAGACTTGAGCGATCCCAGCCACTGAGAACCAAATTTGCACCTATCTGCTTAGCTACATCCTAGATTCTGTTTCTTGGCTACTGCAGAGTGTGATGGAACAGAGTAACAACAGAGAGGCCCCTGTCCTGAGGACATTACAATCCAGATGGACCTACAGAGCAATCCAATGGTCCCTGGGAGAGTGCCCCAGGACCCATAGGATATGTTCGATTCCCCCCTCCCAAGATGGTAGACACTCTTACAACCTCAGGAGGGGGAGTCCAACATCAAGCAGTTCCTCCTCCCCCGGCCCCTCCCAGCCGCCATGGAAAGCGCTGCATCAGCTGTTCTTCGAAGGTTGCAACAGTGACCTCAGAGGAGCTCACAGAGGGCAAAAAGGGGATGGGATAGAAGGGTGGGCAGGAAGAGGAGAGGAGAGGCTGTAGGATTCTGTGTCGGCACCCACCACCAGTAAGTCAGCCAGATGGGCTGAGAGGCCCATCTAGCTAAATTTAATGGGAGGGTGGGGGTTAAGGAGGAACAGGAGGCGAAATTACTCCCATCATTCCTCTTGCCCTGCTTGACTCTGGCCATCAGGGCTTTGGATAGTCAGTTGGAGGGCTCTGATTTTGGCGCCCTCCGTGTATCAGAGGCGCAATCCATAGGATTGTGCTCTTAAGATATCAAGGGGAAAATAAATAAATATTCCAACGCATGTTAGAGAATATTTTGTCAAGGACTGCCTACAAATCTTCAAACTTTCTCCACCAACCAGGAAAACTGGTGTCCATGTGTGTGGATGTTCGTTCGCTTGATAGTTCAGAGATTTTATATTCAAGGCAGAGATGTTTTGGATTCCAAATTACTCAGCAGCATCTAAATTTGGCATGTGCAAGGCTTTAAAAAAAACCCCATACCACAACACATGCACCATCCTGAGTGCAAGCTTGGGTTGCATTGCTTCACTTTTGACTCCAACTTATGGAGTACGTACTCAGTATCTAGTCAAGCACCCACAAACAAACATATCTGAGGTAACAGCTACTTGAAAATCTTGGTACTGCTTCTATGTCATGAAGTCCTATGAATACACAAGTATTTGCCTCCTGCAATGGAAGGGTTATGTAACTTACTGCTAAATGTTACCCCAAGTGCAGAGAGCTGGAGCGTGAGCACTCAAAATGAACTTGCGGCAATTCTCTCGGCACAGTGCTTCTCCTCCCTGGTAACCTGAGAAGCTAGTTAGCTATGCCTACAACTAGACAGGGGACATACCCTGCCATCTGCAAGAAACGACAGTAAAAGAATGCCCTCCCCACAAAAGAAAGTTTTAATTTCTCCTCCGATCAATGATATTCTTCACTACTGTAGCTTGCTGTAGCTTTTGCTGATGGAGCCCAGATGGATTTGAGAAACGTTAGGAGAGAAAAAGGCTGAACTGGCTCCCTCCACTTTTCTTTGGGGGATTTGCCAGCCTCTTGACAGGCAGCCAACACTCCCTCCTCGTTTTGTGCTGACAAGATTCTCACCGCCCCTGTGTCATAAGCTGAGCCAGCTCTTTTGTCCGCAAGTGTGTTCTACAATTATTTACTTGGCTGTGGGAGGCTGAATGGAACTCAAAGCAGCCAGGCATCAACGCCCTTTTTCTTATCCTTCTGATAATTCTCTTGGTAACTGAAAACGCTCAAGTTATCTTTCAGTTGACTTCTCTGCAGTAGGATGGAGCTTGAGTTTTAAAAATGGGACGAAGAGGAAAACAGCAAAGTGAGGCCAAGAACACCTTTTAAGTCCAGAATGCATCAATTTCAAGTGAAGTTAATGCAGAAGAGAACCATTTTTAGATCAAAAGACCATTCCGGTCAATGTAAAAACCAATTTAGGTAGCACTTGCAAACAGACTATTTGACATCATTGATCGGGACCAAGAGGGATCAAAAGATTCCATTCCTCCCACTGTACAGGTGTAAGAGGCGTTTTTTTGGGGGGGGGAGTACAGGTAAAGGGAGCGAAATTCCCCACCGCCACCTCTTGCAAGCTTTAGGAGTGACCCCTAGAGAAGAGGATTCTCAGCCACCCCAACACAGTCTTGGCCTACATGTACAGAATGAGATGGTAGAATCCTGAGGCGGCTGAGAGAACTGTACCACTTCAGACTGCGGGGAGGGGGGGGAGGGGATGCCATTTCTGAATGCTCCTCTGCACAAGAAAAAATCCCTGCAAGAACTAGCACACCAGGGAGAAACGTTCTAGCCCAACCCGCTCTTTGCTGTTCTGCTAACTTACTTGCAAAGAGGTATTTGTATTTTAACACAGGTGAGGATTCAAAACTGTAACAAGTAGAACAGCTCATTCTGACATCTCAGAACTCTACCAGATCATTCTACTGCAGGGCTAGACACCCCACGCCCACCCCCCACCCATATTCAGGTGAGCCGGGATGGATTAGCCAGTTTTACTCAAAGATAGTGAGTAAAAAACCCAAGTTATCAATATCCAACCATGAAAGAGCCTGGATTATACCACAGCTATCATTTTAGGATCTTTAAAAGGTATTTTGGTACCTGCAGCACCTTAAGATTTCAGCTCTCCTAACTGTACCAATGTTGCAGATATGCAAATAAAGCAAACACCTCCTCCCCTGGAAGAAAAATCGAGTTTGCTATTGATAATGGAACAAGATTCATAATGAAGGACTCAACAAGTTGAGGATAAAGATGGTCAAAACAGCCTGCTCTTTATTCTCTTCTGTTTTCCCTTTCATTAAAATAATAATTAAAATGGCACTGGTGTATTCGGTAAACCTGTAACTTTTCAAAGGCTACAGTCAGTGGCACACAAAACCACTGCAAAGCCATCTGCCTAAAATCCACAGGAATCCCAAAACAATAGCTTCTAGAGGTATTGACACAAATAAGACCATTTCAGTCTCACAGCTGTGGAATTTGGCATTGCACCACAAAATGGATTTCCTCTCTGGGACTGGGGCCTTGCAGGGGAGAGGGCTATTCATTCAATGGTAAACTTGGAGCCTTCTCAGAAGAAATTATGGCCCTAGGTAGGTTCACGCGCGTGCGTGTGTGTATGTTGGTTAATCACATCTGTATTACACAGAACTAGACTGAGTATCCTGTCTATTGGATCAAATACGAAGGGGATGCATCATGCACTATTATGGAACTTCTTGAAACAAGTTAAATCTTCAAAGTGAAACACCCCTGCCAATATATATTTTTTAATCACCACCCGCAAGAAGTTCACAGGTTGGCTTTGACAGGTATGTTTGGCAAACTGATCACCCAGAAGAAATGGCTGCTTTGCACTTTAAGTAAACATTTACAGCCCATGCTGTTGCCCAGTAAGACACATTGACTGGGTTCGCATGACATGACAACCCATTGTGGGTTGCTACCCACGATGGGTTGTCTTGTCATGCAAACCCAGACCGATTTCCCCAGGGTGGCTTGTATGTGGGCGACAAGCCACTGCAACAACCCGTGGCTTGTTGTAAGGGTTGTTCTACCCACGATGGGTTGTTGTGTCATCCTTCCTTTCTTTTCTTTGGAGATTGCAAAAGCTGGCTGTCAAGCCGACATCTGCAATCCCTGTTTTGACTGCTACGAGCAGTCCTTTCAAAGTGCCCCAGCAGCACGTCAGAGGGGCTGCCCATGGTTGCCAAACATTTTTTAAAAAAAAATTGTGCAAAAAATATGTGCACAGAAATTTATTTATTTTTTTAGCTGCCGTTGCACAACTGTGAACTTTCACAATTGTACTGCTGTGGGAATCTGAAGCCTCGGCTGGGGCAATGTCCACAGAGGTGCCTGCTGCCAAGGGGCAAGCAGGTACCAACCCTGGACATTGCCCAGAAAAGGATCTGAATAGACTTCTCCCCCTTTGGTTTTTCTTGACAGCTGTCAGAAGGAGAGCTGTCAAGAAAAAACAAAGGCGTGAGAGATCTTTAGCTGCGAAAAGGGGTTTTGGGGGGATTTAAATCCCCTTCACAGCAAGATCCTCAAAATTCCCTTCCCCCCCACTTTAGTTCCCACCAGGGTGCACATTTTGTACTTTGTCCTGAGCCTCGAGGTGTTCAGGAAAGTGAAAATGTGCACTCCCACCCGTTTTTCAAGGGAAAAGGAGTTTTGACAGCTTTGACAGCTAGCTGTCAAAATTCTGGGTCCCTTTAAAAAGGGGTTTTTTGAGTAGGAACTGGGTGGTTTTGGACTGGAACAGACGTATGTGTATGTGTCTCGGGAGGACCAATGGGGGAGGAGGGGGCCAACAATCCACAGTGAGCTCTATCGTCTGTCAGCGTGGGTTGTTATGACATGCAAACGCGCCCAATGGGATTAAAAAAGCCCTTTACAACCTACCACATGAGTATCTAAAGGATCACCTCCTCCCACATGAGCCTGCCCAAAAATTAAGATCATCACTGGAGTCCCTTCTCTAGATCCCCTACCTTCTGAAGTTAGACAGGGGAGAGCAGGAGATAGGGACTTTTCAGTGGTGGCACCCCAGTTGTGGAAGTCTCTTTCCAGGGACATTCGCCTGACACACACCCTACTGAGCTGTAAGCACCTAGTGACAACTTTTTGTCTAAATTTTTTAGAGCATTTATTGACTAACATTAAGGATTTTACTGCTGCTTTGGGGATTTGAATTTATATTCTTTTCTGTGCTGTCTTTTGATCATGTTATTGTTATGGTATTGGGTTATATTAATTATGTTTTATATTGCTTTTATTTTGTAAGGTGCCTTGGGAATTTTTTTTTAAAAATTGAAATTTGGGTTTAAAATGCCTCATTAAAATGAAATCTTCAAAAGGCAATTTCAGCTTCACCAGCCTATGGATCGATCAGGCTATAAGACTACAAGGGGGGGAAACCACCAAACCCCTTTTCCATAAAGGTCACTCTGAAGTCATTCCCAAAGCTGTTTACTCCCAGCATGATCCTTTTCTTTTAAAGTCCATCTTGAACTCCCCCCTCCCCCATCCCAATAAACGTAAGATGGAGGAAGACTGGCGCTAACTCTCCAGATTGTATTCCCACCCTCCTTCCCTTGTCTGAACTTCAATTATAGTAACACTAATAAGGGCTCAACCCTCAAAGCTTACTCTGCTTACTGCAGGCATGCGAATGTCACAGAGAATTTTGCACTCAAGTGGGATCTTTCCCTGGTGTGCCTTAAAGCACTGTACATACATTGGGCCAATTTCCCCGTTGCAGTGAAAACGCATAAAAGATCCTTGGAATGTAAAGGCATGTTTGAAGCATCCCGACACTTCTTCAAGATGATCAAGTCGCCACTGCCTGCAGAGCCTCCTGCTCCCCAATATGCTGCAAAATAGCTGGCATACCGTGGGAAGCGGACAGGAAAGGAAGCCAAGCTTGAAACCGTTTTTTTTTTCCAGGCAAGTTAGTTATGGCTAACTTAAGTTCCATTCATTTCAGTGGATCTACTCTAGGTAGGACTAGCATCGGACACTAGCTGAATAGTTTATCTGGCCGCTCCATAAACAACCACCGCCTACCAGAGCTTATAAGCAGTATCCTCCTTGAAACACATGCCTCGGTTCGTATCAAGACTAGATTAATGTACAGGCAGTCCCCAAGTTAAGAACGTCCGACTTACAGACAACCCATACTTAAGAACGGACTTCTGGGTTCCCCGGCGCTATGTCGTTTACGTAGAGTACATAATGTAGTATACTATGCAATTTGCATAAATGCCGATTTTAATGTATAGAATGTTATGCTGTTCCGACTTACATACAAATTCGACTTAAAGACATTCTTAAGAACAGAATTCGTTTGTAACCCTGGGGACTGCCTGTATTGTGCTCTATGTGGGCTGCTTCAAAGATAGTTTGGAAGCTTCAGCCAGTAAAAAATGCAGCAGCTAAAGCACTGACCATTTGAAGCAGGGGTGCAAAACCCTCAGGCCCAGGGGCCACATCTGGCCCACCAGGGTTCCCCCATAAGGCCATGCCCCTTCCCTGGCCCCACCCCCTTTCCCCCAACCACCAATCGTTGGGTGGCTTCTTGGTGTTTGTGCAGTTTTTCCCTCATTCTAAAAGGCTGAAATGGACCCCCACCCCTTTTGCCTTCAGCAACACTCGCCACTGGAATGCAGGCCCCGAGAGCTGCTTTGAAATGTTATTTAGCACTCAGCCAGAAAGTGGTTGTGCACCCCTGCTTTGAAGAATGTTACTCCAGTTTCAAACTGAATGTAATGTCTAGTCCGTTTCTGAGAACAGCTAAAAGTGCAGGATATCACCTTCAAAGCCCTAAGTGACTTGGGACTAGGATACTTAAAGGACCATCTCCTCCCATACTATCCTGCGTGTCAACTCAAGAGAGGCCCTCTTGCATATCCTGCCACCATCTGAAGTACAGCTGGTGGGAACACAGTAAAAGGCTTAATCAGGTGAGGTGCTCAGAGGTGGAACTCCTTGCCTCAGGAAATTTGCTTAGCCCCCTCTCTGTGAATGTATGCCAAAGGCATTTTTTGTTTTGGTTAGCCATAGCCCTCTCTTCAATATAAGGGCTGCTTTTGGTTTTTTGCTCTCTCTGGTGGCATGGTTTGCTTGATATCTGCTATTTTTGTTTTATTGTTTTGAGTCTTTTTTAAAAAAAATATATTATTGGGTATGCATTATTTTTAACCTGATGTGAGCCATCTTGAGCACTCTGTTTGAAGTGGAAAGGCATGATAAAAATCCCATAACAAACAAAAAGGCAAACCAAAGATGGTAGCAAAGCTTTGGCAAGAGACACCCAGCATTCCTTCATGCCCTGTCTGTTCCTAACATTAAAGACCAGGAATTTCTGGAACTTTTTAGGGCATGCTTATATCAAATAGTTAGCACAGCACCTCCACGTTACATAGAGTTAACAGAGACAAAATCCACATCATATTAGTTCCAATGGCTCAGAGTACACACCTTTGTCGGGGATTATTTATATCTAGTAGATATTCAAGAGAGATAACATCCAGAAACATTTCTATACAATTGAATTGTGCACGTTATCTGAGGAGGGCCAATGGCCAGGGGGAGCATTCTGGCCCCTGTGATGAACTTTGCCACCCACTTCTCTATTTGCAGAGATGTACACCGCATCACCAATTACTGCTGTTGGGAATGGTCACTGCACTTTTCTGTATGCAGTCCAACTTTGCACAGAGATGTCATAATATGGACTTTTTGCATTTCATGACCATTGGGGCCCCACTGTTTATGATGATTTCCTTCCATATGGGGGTGTGCACACACATGGGTGTGCATATGCATGCTAACTGAGGATGACATTTCATCAGGTGCATGAAGTATACTCTACTCCAGAAAAGCGTGCGGTACTACAAATCTGTTAGTTTTTAAGGTGCCTACAAGGCTTTGTTTATTTGTTTCGTATTTGCGATAAAAGACTAACACAGCTATCCCCTGGCACTGTTCAAAGCAGACACTCTCACCCTGGAGGCCATTTACTGTACCATCGATTCAGCAGGCTGGATGAACTTCTGCCAATTGCATCACCCTGCATGTTTTTGAATTACAACACCCAAAAGGCTCTTTGACCACAGAAGTGTCACACACAGCAGTGTAGAGAACAACTGCCCATTACTCTCCAGCCAGCCACACCAAAGTTGCCAGTATTAACTGCAAACAGAACCTGTGCAGGGAGCAAGGGAGGCTTCTCAACTTCTCAAGATCTACATAAATAGAAAACTCACCATATTTCTCCCATGTATTTCCCCTTCCTGAGCCCACTGTGGCACACAGGGACTGCCTAAGGCTTCCCTGTTGCTTCTGCTCCTGAAAAGGCGGCAAAGAAGCTGCTTCAGGGTCTAGGATTTATCTTTCTTCTCCTCAAAGCTTCTATAAGGCAGATATCAAAACATACCAGCCTCTCAGAGGCTGAGTCCATGTGACTCAGGGGAGACAGAGACAATTACACATGTCCTTTTATACTGCTCGTTCTACTGAGATGCCCGGTCAAACCTGATCCATCCCTCGTTACATGATTTTCCAGGTAACACTGATGAATTTTACACCATGCATTTACTAGCAGACAGAGACCCTTCTATAACCTATAAAGTTGTCAAATTTTGTTTTCTGGCTACAAGAACACACCATACACTTATAACTTCTTAGGCCTTGTCTGAAACAGTGAGAAAGGGCCAAAACCTGATCTGTCTTCCTCATATTTAATTGTGATTTTATACTGATGTCTTGTTTTTATTGTATGCCATCCTGATATGGTTTACTGAAGGACAGCCTAAAACTTAGGTATTGTACAAATTTTGTGTGTCTATTGTCTGTTGACTTACTGTTTATGCTGGTCTTGGACCGTAATAAAGATTTGATTTGATCTTTCTTCTCCTTTTAAAAACAATTTCTCAAGTGGCTGGGCTGCAGTAGACTTCACTCCAGAACATAGGAAGCTGCCTTATACGGAGTCAGACCCTTGGTCCATCTAGCCTAGTACTGTCAACACTGACTGGCAGCAACGGCTCTCCAGGGTTTCAGACAGGATTCCTTCCTAGCTCTACCTGGAGATGCCAGGGGATCGAACCTGGGACCTTCTGCATGCAAAGCATGTGCTCTACCACTGGGCTTCAGCCCCTTCCCTTGCACTTCACAGCTATCACGGTGCTTTGGCCTTTCCTGCTATTTCATAGACAGCAACACTACTTGATCCATCTAAGACACTGGTTGACTAGCTCTAATGGTACCCCTCAAGGGAAGCTCCCACCTCCAGGACCACCAGGCGAAAACCCTCTCACTTTTAACAGCCAACCTTGGGGTGGGTGGGAGGGGGAACATTTTCACTGACCTGCTTGAGCTGTTCGTCCAGTCTCCAGGTCTGCCTCCCAGATGCGGAGCCAGAATACGGAGGGTTCATAGGCTCTTTACCCTGCTCGTCCTTTCCCTGTTGTCCCCGCTGCACCCCTAGAACTGGTAGGGGGTTAGAGGACGAAGCCACTCTTTGGTTGTGGGGGGCAACTTTGGAAGCATGGAAATACTTCAAAGTGGAACATGCATCTTTCCCAGTTCTTGGAGCATCATCCTCAAGATCGCCATCTTCCAAATCCTCTTCCCCTTCCTCCTCCTCCTCCTCGTCGTCCTCCTCCGAGTTCATACTGCTCTGATCAAATGTTCGGGCGGCGCCAAGCACAGGTGGGACTCTGGCTGACGGACCAAGAACTGGGCCGCCCGAAGCCTTGCCCGATGTGGCTGCAAGAGCAGCTTGCTGCACCGTCAGCTGCTGAGCATAATGCAGCTGGGTTTCTCTAATCTGCCTCTGTTGTCTCTCTCTGGAATCCATCTGCAGAGGGGTTTGCTGCTGCTGCTGCTGCTGCTGCTTCTGCAGCTGTTCCACAACAGCTTCCAGCTTCATCCTGTCATTAACATGGCTGTGATAAGAGGGGAGTTCTGCTGGACAAGACTCCAGCCAAAGCCTTCAGAGAGCAACAGAATCTGAAACACAAATATTGGTCTGTATAAATTTCTTTCAGCTTTCCTCCCTGCAGGACAAGAAGCAGAATGCAAAGCTCATGTCCTCCCCAGAGTGGGAATCCATGGAAGTCTCAGAGTCACACTTCTATTCAGTTCCAGATTTCTTTGCAAACTAGTTAACTTCTCATGTGGAATCCGCTACCACCACCACCACCACCACCACCACCAAAAAGCAGCATCTGAAATGGCGTCATCATCTGCACAAAAGGAGCATTCTTCCCTCATCTTGCCACATTTCCTAACATTTACTATATTTAGACTCTAGATATTTTAGAGAATTACATTTTCCATCTATTTTTTTTTTATTAAATACTCATCCCTCCTTTCAGCTCTCTCAGGGCTCTCAATGAGACTCACAAATACTCAATACACATTTTACTTCTCAAGTGTTACATCCTGAACCACTGGAGGATTCTTTATTCAGAAGCTGATTTGCATGCAAAACAAACTTCCTACTTTGCATACTATTTTACTATGTCCTGATCAGATTATTTAAGGATCATAGTGAAATCTGGGTTGTGTGTGTATGCTTTGGCAATCAGAACTCAGGCAGGAGCCACTTAGAATCAAAGAGTGACTGTTTTAACCCCCTCTGTTGCACCCCAGATCTCTCACTGCACCTGGTTATATTGACCAGAAGCAGTGTGGTGCAGTGGTTAGTGTCTGGACCTAGAACTGTGGAGACCCAGCTTCAAATCCCTACTCAAACATGAAGCTCATTTTGCGAACCTGGTCAAGCCACCATCTCTCAGCCTAACCTACTCCACAGGGTTGTTGAGAGGATAAAATGGGAGAGGGGGAAGAACCATGTATGCCACCCTGCGTTCCTTGCAGGAAGGGTGAGATAACACATAATAAATAAATCAGCATATATCAGAGCTGGAAAAATAACGGCAAGTCATCAGCCACAAATGTTTAGGTGTCAAATCTGGATACTCCTAAAGAAAATCCCAGGGGCCAGCTTGAAATTTCTAGTAGTTTGTGCAACTAAACACTTGGGTTTTTTCCTCTTGTACATACATGTACACACACACTCCCCCCCCCACTCTTTGGCAACCTTCTGTCTTTAATAGCAACAGACTTCACTGCCACAGCAACAGGCCCCTCACCGATACAACTTAGGAAGCATAATGCCTGTGAAAAATGGGAGGGGAGGAAGGAAAGAGAAGAGACTCACTAGGATTCAGCACTATCAATCAACACTGCAGCAACAACAGGGTGCCAAGAAAGAGAGTTCCACTCTCCCTTAGCAACTGTTGCTTTATTAGTAAGACCTGCTTCGTCGTTTCAGACCCAGGGATATACCCGATCAACACAATAGCAACCTGTGAATATCAGCTGGCTTAGAAGATGTTTATTATTTATTTATTTATTTTATTATATTTATACCCCGCCTTTTTTCCTGCAAGGAACCCAAGGTGGCTTACATAATCCTCCTCCTCCTCCTCTCAATTTTATCATCCAACAACCTTGTGAGGGAGGTTAGTCTGAGAGTCAGTGACTGGCCCAAAGTCACCCAGTGAGTTTCATGGCCAAGCAGGGACTAGAACCCGGATCTCCCGAGTCCCAGTCCAACACTTTCACCTCTATGCCACACTGGCTCACCACTATGCCACACTGGCTCTCATGTAACATGAAAACTCGCAGTTGGCAATTATGAGATCGACGGTCCTCAACGAAAGGGATCTCCTGATCCAGAATCAAGAAAGCAATTGTGGGTTTTAAATGTAACAGCAGAGTTGATGAGATGTCTGCCTGCTATACAAGGGTAAACAGAAGTTAGCCATGAAGTCCCCACCCTCACTAGAATAACTGCACCTAGGTACACATAGCTGAAACAAACACATCTTCTTCCCGTTTATTCCTGCCTTCTATAACACTTCATTTCACTCCCCTTCCTCTTGTCGCCCTGTGCTGAATTTTAGTTTGTAAACACCTCAGGACATGGCCCTATCCTCTTGTGCTTCGTGAATGCCACACATGTTGATGGCGCTATATTTATTTATTTATTATATTTATACCCTGCCTTTTTTCCTGCAAGGAACCCAAGGTGGCTTACATAATCCTCCTCTCCATTTTATCCTCACAACAACATGAATAATAATAATAATAATAATAATAATAATAATAATAATAATAATAAGTAGTAGTAGTAGTAGTAGTTATCTTTCTCGGGATGAATCACACACACAACTTTATTAGACAAGTAACATGTAGGGGGATATTCATTAAAACAGAACTGTACTATATGAAGAGAAATCAGAACGCAAACAGCAACTGGCAACAAGTCTCTGTCCTTGCTTTAACCACCCCTCTGCTGAACCAAGTTAGAAGAAACATTTTGCTCTATAGCCATACTTAATTTTAGCAAAATACCCTCTCTCTAAAAGAACCCAAGGATGCTTTGCTAAAATTAAGTATGCAGGCTCAAGAGGCAATAAAACAGCCCCTCTCCTCTTTTAGGAGGGACCAAACAATCAAAGCAAAAAGAAGAATTTCCAGCATCTCTCTCAAATGTTCTTCTAAGCAAACAGTTTAATAAATAGAACTGTATCTGTTAGTTTTAAAGGAATACTCAAGATCACAGTGTGATCATCCCATCAACCTCCCTCCCCGACAAAAAAAGCAGTACTTTACCTCAGGCTTTCAGTTACATTAGAATACAGTAATACCTTGCATTGCAAGCATAATTTGTTCCGGAACCGTGCTTGTAATCCAAAACACTCTTATATCAAAGCGAGTCTCTGGCAGGCGTGAGCGGGGCCGATTTCAGGCCCGCTACGCCCACTCAAGGTGAGCGGTTACATCCCTACGACTACTTGATAAACAAGCGACGTCTTGCAATACAAGTCAAAATTTATTTTAAAAATTTGCTTGTCTTGCAAAATGCTCTCAGACCAAGTTACTTGCAATCCAAGGTATTACTGTATCACAAACAATCCTGTAATGCCTGAACTAGTACTTGACATTCTGTTTATAAACTACAGGGGCAGTATTCTTGTAACCACAAGTGTTAACATCATACGTGGCACTAGCAGCCATATGGCTTTAGGATTTTACTACTGGCTCCTTGATGTTTTTAAATATCTTTAATGTTTAATACTGTATGATTTTGATACTTTTATTGTTGTATTTTTTAAAAAAATATTTTTATTTTTATGGTAATTTTGTTGTTGTTTTTTGGTGTCATGATTGTAGACAGCCCCCAAGGGCTTTTGCCAGTTGGGCATACCCATCAAATAAATAAATACAGCTGTAAAACCTTTTAGGTACCTAGCCCTACTTGTAAGTAGCATGCTTAAAGTACCGTACATTACTGCACAATGCCTATGGTGCCTCGGGTGTAGATCCACCAGAGTGAACAGGGAACATTTGCCATCGGTTCAATACTGTAATCCACAATTTGGTATTTTGTTGATGTGCCAGGTAAACACCTCAGGTGCAGGAACATACACTGTACTCTCTCTGGCTCCTGCAGGTCTCACCCAGGTCAGAAACAACCCTACTTGGCAGGTTCCAGCAAGACTGACACATTGTTGCCGAATGTTGTAATTAGACATGAATGCAAAGCCCCAGTAGCCTCCAGCACTAAAGAAAGAGGCTTGAGCGAGGACAGCCACACCTTAAGTATTAATGCAGTGTTCTCCAACCTTGGGTCCCCAGATGTTTTTGGCCTACAACTCCCAGCATGCCCCAGCCAGCTATGCTGGCTGGGGCATGCTGGAATTGTAGGCCAAAAACATCTGGGGACCCAAGGTTGGAGAACACTATAGATTCATAGATAGAGTTGGAAGGGGCCTACAAGGCCATCGAGTCCAACCCCCTGCTCAATGCAGGAAACTAGAGGTGGGGTCTCCCATCCAAGTAATAACCAGGCCTGACCCTGCTTAGCTTTCCACGCTCAGACAAGCTGAGTCAGCATTAATGCAATCATCAAAAGCCCATCAAAAAAAACATTTGAATATTTCAGTCTTGAGAATGTTTTTCTCAACCTTCCTAGGACACTTTGTGTGTTCAATGTCAAAAATTATATTTGCTTGCCATGCCGCTTGTTTCACTGACCGAATGCTCCAAACACAGGGCTATGCTGGATTGCTGTCCATTTGTGGATGTGCAGCTTCATCTGAGTTTCAATCTTTGAACAGCATCCACAGCCTGATCTTAAGAATGCTTATATACAAGTAAGTCCCACAGAGTTCAACGGGACTTGCTCCATAATATGTGTATGGTACTTTAGAATGCAGCCTTAAAGGGGAAATAAAATTCTCACTGACATATATCCTTACTTCTTCGGAGCACAGCACTATACCCTAAGGATCAAAAGCTAATCATGGAAATAACCAGAGTAAACACCCTAAGATACTCATAACATAGCAACATCCTTGTCCCTCCAAGTAATATTTCATAATAATGTATTATTTACTGATCTTCATTCAGCACACATAATCAAGGCAGGACAGTAATAATGAATAAAAATATTGCACTAAAATAATCCACAAGACATCTAAAGCCCATAATTTTTAAAAGACAAAATGCAACAGCGTACAGCCAAAACAATATCAACAATCTCAGGTTAGACTAAAGCAACATCTGAAAAAGCCTGTTGGAATAAAACAGTCATTGCTTCCTGCTGGACAGTGAGTAACGAATGGGCTAGGTATACCCCACAGAGGAAGCTGTTCAGATTTTAGGTGCCATGGGAAAAAAGGCCCTGTTACTCAAACCCTTTTCAGCTTTGTCAATGTGCTACAAATGTTGGCACAACCAGATCCCACAAAATTAACTTCTATACCCGGCTTCTAATGTGACCTCCCATAGCATCCTCTTGATCTTGCTTCTCAGCATTCTTCACAGATATAGATACCCCTGATCATTTTTCTGCACAAATCAATTAAATATCTGCACCCCAATTCTTAAAACTTTTTTTTTAAAGTGCCATGGCAATGGATGGAACAATTCCAAACAATATATACTAATATCCTTAAATATTGGCTCATTCCATCACCTGTCATCCTAAACCAAGCCTTCCCAAATTTCCCAGCATAACCATTGCTCCCACAATAAGCTGTAAGGGCATTTGCTTTTTAATAGAATCCCATTAACCTCCTCCCTCCCAGAGTGAATACTCTGTCTTCCTTCCTGTGTAACAGTTTTAAATTTAGTCGGATTAATGGTTTTAAATTCAGTTGTACTAGTTGTTTTAAACTTCAGTTGCATTGGTTGTACAATGGTTTTATTACCTTAGCTTTTTGTTCTCGCTTTGTGAGGACGAGCTCCAATACATTTACCGGTACTTGTACAATTGCACTTTATATATTGTTTTCTCTGTGGGCTCCTTGTATGCAGAGAATGTTTTAATATGTGCTGGTCTATGACCGTAATAAAGGATTGTTGTTGTTTGTACTATGCATAATAATCACCCATAACCAGTTTCTTTTTCAGCCTTTTGTTCCCCCTCAAAAAAATATAATAATCTATGCATAATTATCTTATATCACAACTCCATGTGTCAACTCAGAAGTAAGTCTCACTAAACTCAAGGGATCTTACTCCCAGTCTTAAGGCTGCAATCCTATGCCTTAACTGGAAGTAAGCACCACTGAACACAGGGAGATTTACTTCTGAGGAAACATGCATAAATTTCCACTGTTAGCCTCTGGCCTTGTTTGGACAGAACAATAAATTATGGCAGCCTTCTTCAACCTGGTGCCATTGGCCATACTGTCCAGGGATGATTGGAACTGTAGTCCTACACATCTGGAGGGCACCAAGGTGTGGAAGGCTGAACTATTGTTTATCATTACAAATTGCAAAAACCTTTTATTCCATTTTTTACTATCTGCAGTTTAATGTCATGTCAGAACCCAGACAATCTTCAAATCTTGAGATATGAAGCTGGCTTGTTTCAATAAGCTATAGTTAAGATTAGCCACAGTTCAGGGTTCAGATGCTATGCTAAACTGTGGTTATTCAAAAATAGAAGCAAAAGCTTCTGATCTCCTCCTTACAGCCACACTACACAGGGGAAGGCACAGGAGTCTGAGGCTTCTCTAGGATCATTCTCTAAAGATAACCACAGTTTATCAGTATGTCTGAACACAGCCTCTCTGTCACTTCATTAAAAACAGATCTATAAAATTATGATGGGCATGAAAGGAGAAAAATAGCATTCTCTCTTTCCACACACACTACAATGGAATTGAATTAGCAGCACTGTTCAGGATAAATTAAATGGGCTACTTATCCAGGCAACACGTAATGAACGTCAGCAATTCTTTGCCACCACAAGCTGTGATGGCCACCAGCTTACATGGCTAAGGAGACAGACAGACAGAATCATGGCCAATGCCTGCATTCACCATGCCCTCTTTATGAGCTTCCCAGAGAAGTCATCCTGCTGGCCCAGCATTTTGCATGTAAACACTACACAGCATGGGACCACTCTACTCAGACTCTTAACCAAATGCGTGGATGCCAGCTTCCCAAAAGCAAAGTCGTAGGTCAGCCTTCCCCAACCTGGTGCCCTCCAGATGTGCTGGACTACAACTCCCAGCACCCACCCACCCACCCTAGCCAGCTGGTGGGGAATGCTGGGAGTTGTAGTCCAGCACATCTGGAGGGCACCAGGTTCGGGAAGGCTGCCATAGGTTGTAACCCTAAACCCCTTTACAAGAGTCAGTCCCATTGAGCTCAACGGGACTGACTTCTGAGTAGATGTGCATAGGGTGACAGTCCCTAAGCACACTTATAACAGTCCCTAAGCACGCACTTCTAGATAGGGTGTAAACCCTGCTGAATTCAGTAGGGCTTACTTCTGAGTAAACCTACACGCAGCCTTACTCAGGAGTAAGCCCTGCTGGGAGCACTGCGGGGCTTACTCCTGAGTTAACAACCTGCACGCAGCCCTACTCGGGAGCAAGCCGCGTTGGGACTCAGCGGGGCTTACTCGGGGAGTAGACCTCGCCTGGGACGGGGGGGGGGGCTGCTGCTGCTCCCGTCAGGCTCCTCTGCCCACCCCCTTCGACGGACGTCAACGCTGCCTCCCCAGCGGCCGCTGCCCCCCGCACCCCTCACCTGGCCCCTCCGGAGTCGTCGTCGTCGTCGTCGCCGCCGGCGGCCGCCCCGTCCCCCTTCCCTCCGCGTAACTCCGCAGCCAGCCAGCCAGCCAGCCAGCCGCCGCCGCCGCCCGCGCGCGCGGCAGCCTCCTCCTCTCCCTCCGCGTCTCCGGCGGGGTCTCGCGCGCGCAGCAGCAGCAGCAGGAGGAGCCGCAGCAGCTGCAGGAGCCGCCTCAGCCGCGCCCCCAAGCCCCCTCCCCCACCGGACCGGAAACGGGGGCTGCAGGCGGTGGGGGGGGGACCCTCCTGATCACGCGCCGGAAGGAGCGTCACCGCAAGGGGCGTGACACAGAGGAGTGCAAGGGTGGGGCGAGGAGGGGGCTACAAGGGAACGGCCAACCAGGCACTTCCGGTTTTGTTTTTTGTTTTTTTAAAAAAACTCCCCAACAACAGCACAACAAAATGTTTATATTGCTTATAGCCCATAGGCCGCAGCAAGCAGTACAAAGCTAAAAGCACCCAAAACCAGAGCATGAAACATGAGGATTTGGTCTCATCCAACATAAAAGCTATGACTAAAATACATCTTCCATAAAAGCATCCCATGATGGCTAGGCTTTCTTTCGGCTTTTACTCCCTATTTTATTTATTATATTTATACCCCGCCTTTTTTCCTGCAAGGAACCCAAGGCAGCTTACATAATCCTCCTGCTCCTCCATTCTTGTTGTCCATGCACTATAACGCAAAGGATCCTGTTGGTGATCCTTCACAACAACCCTGTGAGGTAGGTTAGGCTGAGAGTCAGTGACTGGCCCAAAGTCACCCAGTGAGTTTCATGGCCGAGCAGGGACTAGAACCTGGATCTCCCAAGTCCCAGTCCAACAACCTAACCACTACGCCACACTGGCTCTGTCTTAAATTTTTATACTTTATTTCATGTTGCATTTTGTGGTTTTCGTTGTTGTGAACTTCCCAGGGAGCTTAGGCTATTGGGCTGTATAGAAATGTAATAAATAAATAAATAAAGATTTATTTGACTTAAATTTTTCAGATTAGAGAATTTCCTTTGCAGTCCGTTGCTACTTTCTTTACAATGCTAGCTTGGATTTTCTTAGCTGCTGTCTCAAATAATGCAACGTGATGGGATATATGTTCATACACATCTGAAAGTAAGCATGTTGCTATATCATCTGTTGAGCGCCCTGTACAATGGGATACATAATGAGATACACATTTTGTTTTGGGAGAATCATATCATGGGCAGAAGAGTAGATAATGGTGTAAGTCCTCTATACAGCTGTCTCCAACCAACAACCCTGGATTTATCATGAGATTTCTATGGAATTCCTTGCCTCTGGAGGTCAGGCAGCCGCAGGCTGCAACATTGTATAGTTTTCGGCACCTGCTGAAGACATCCTTGTTCCGGGAAGCCTTCCTTACTGACCAGCCACAGTTTTAATGATACCTTGTTTTTATTGTTCACCACTTCGAAATCTGCTTAGGCATGGAGTGGTATACAAATACTTTAAATAAATAAATAGATCGATATTGATAGATTTAGATACCCTGACTTCACCATAAAGTCAGTGTTTTTTATATCAGAATCCCACAACTCCTAGCATCACTCTAGATAGCCATGCTGGCTGAGGCATGCTGGGAATTGTAGGACTCCTTTTCTGTCTAAAAATGCACAGGATTCTGCCCTTATTTTATTTATTTATTACATTTCTATACCACCCAATAACCGAAGCTCTCTGGGTGGTTCACAACAATTAAAACCACAAAATACCACACAATAAAATACAGTGTAAAAGTTTAAAACTACGGTATAAAATAAAAATAAAAGTTTAAAAATATGGTATAAAATAAAAAAGAAAAGAAAACCTAGCAGCAGTGCAAAGATTTAAAATACAATAATGGATTTTAAACAACAGAAACTTAAAGACTGGGAAAATAAGAAGGTCTTCACCTGGAACCGAAAAGGGCACAATGTAGGTACCAGGTGGGCCTCTCTGGGAAGCTCATTCCACAACTGGGGTGCCACAACAGAAAAGTCCCTCTTCTTAGTAGCCACACACCTCATTTCCCTTGCCAGGGGCTCCCAGAGAAGGACCACTGAAGATGATCTTGGGGTCTGGGCAGGTATTACACTCATATGGACTTTGGATTTTTTTCTTATGGCCAGCACAGCTACTTTTGCTTTTTGTATAAACAGGTGTGTGTATCTATGTCTATATGTGTCAATAATTGTATTTATATAGCACATCTGTGTATATATCATGTACACAGGGGTGTGTGTGTGAGAGAGAGATCATATATATGTGTTCTCTTTCTGTATGTGAGTCCCTCTATTTATATATATACAGGCCTGTGGCTCACGCTGGCTCAGCTTGTCTGAGTGTGGAAAGCTAAGCAGGGTCAGGCCTGGTTGTTACTTGGATGGGAAGACCCCTCTTCTAGTTTCCTGCATGGAGCAGGGGGTTGGACTCGATGGCCTTGTAAGCCCCTTCCAATTGTGTCATCTTGTTCCTGGGGGTGTTCACTCCCAATTAAGTCCCACAGTGTGGGATTTACAGTGCAGCCCTATGGTAACTGAACAATACCGCAGAAGACTACAAAGTGGTTGTGTGTGGGGTGGGGGGTGTGCATGTTTAGATAGGGGGGAAAAAATATCCTACAGCTCCCAGCATTACCCAACTAGTATGATTGGCTGGGGAATGCTGGCAGTTTTAGGTCTTTTTTTTTTTGTCTAAACATGCATAGGATTGCGCTTTGAGATAATTACATGGAATAAGATGAGAGAGAGCACGTGCAAGTAGGCTACTACAAGGACTACACACTGGAAGTCAAACTGGAGGGACTCCATGTCTAAGGGTGCAACCCAATGCAAGTTTAGACAGGAAAAAAGGCCTACAGCTCTCAGCATGCCCCAGCCAGCACTGCTATGCTAGCTGGGGCATGCTGGGAGTTATCGGCCTTTTTTCGGTCTAAACATGCATAGGATTGTGCTGAGTGAGGTATGTCTACACATTCTCATAACGATGAGAATACCTCCTTGAATGCAACAAGACTTTTTTCTGAGATCTGTATAGAATTGCGCTGCTAGGTTGCTATCCTATGCATACTTACTCAGAAGTAAGCAACACTGAAACTCAGTGGGGCTTACTTTTGAATAGAAATAGAGAGGGTTGCGCTGCTTCTCCTGAGTAAGTTTGTGTAGGAATGAATTTGTGCAGTGCCAGACTAGGCAGGTTTACTCAGAAGTAAGTCCCATTCTTCTCAATGGGGCTTACTCTCTAGTTAGTTAGTTAGTAAGTAAGTGGTGGTTTAGGGTTGTAGCCTAAGGCTCTGGTTTTGGGAGACAAGTTGTATTATAGGCAGCACTTTATTAAGACTCTGACTGGAATAACCCCAGCCTGCGAATGTTTACGGCTAACTAAGCCCCACAGTTTACAATGGCGCCGATTCCCAAATAATGTACACACAGAAGTGGTGTCGCTCTATCCCTTTATCGCCTCTATACCTTCCTCCATAGAGATGGCGGAGATAGAGCGACACTATTTTTGCACCCATAGAGAATGAGTAACCGGGGGCGGCTTCCGGATTCAAGCCGGAAGTTTGGGCTGAAAGGCATTTATTATGGGTTATTTATTATCTCTGATTCTTTTTAAAAAAAAATTCTTTCCTTATCGCCACACAGACCAGTGAAGGCCGGGGGAGGAAGAAGAAGAGGAGGTGGGGGGGGGGGAGATCGCAACACAGCCGCGACAACCATAGAGACGGAAATATTTAAAAAAAAATAACTATAGCAACCGTAGAAACAGGCTAGGTTAAAAGGGGCAGGGCTTTTTTCTTTATCTTCTTTTTTTTTTTTAAGAGAAGGGTGGGACTTCCATAACAGGCAACCAATGAGCGCGAGCATTAGTCAATTCCGGGAAAATAGTAAAGCGGCTCGTGGCGGGAGAACGTTATAGCCTCTCGGGAGGAGGAAGCTACGGTAGTGGTGGACACGCAGACAGATATTAGTTCAAGTTACTACAGTACGTCTTTACGTGGGAGGAAGAGTGCGTGCTTCCTATGCTAGAAGGTTGTGGGTTCGATTCCTGGCTTCTCCAGATAAACAGCGAGAAGGTGGTGTATTTATTCATTTATTACATTTATCCCCGCCTTTTTTCCTGCAAGGAACTCAAGGCGGCTTACATAATCCTCCTCCTCTCCGTTTTATCCTCACAACAACCCTGTGAGATAGGTTAGGCTGAGAGTCAGTGACTGGCCCAAAGTCACCCAGTCAGTTTCATGGCCGAGCGGGGACTAGAACCCGGATCTCCCGAGTCCCAGTCCAACACTCTCACCACTATGCCACACTGGTGTAGATCATAGAATCATAGAAAAGTAGAGCTGGAAGGGGTCTATAAGGCCATCGAGTCCAGCCCCCTGCTCAATGCAGGAATCCAAGTCAAAGCATCCCTGACAGATGTCTGTCCAGCTGCACCTTGAATGCCTCCAGAGTGGGAGATCCCACCACCTCCCTAGGTAGTTGGTTCCATTGTCTTATTGCTCTGACAGTCAGGGAATTTTTCCTGATGTTTAGGTGGAATCTGGGTTCCTGTAACTTGAGCCCATTATTCCGTGTCCTGCAAACTGGGATGATCGAGAAGAGATCCTGGCCCTAGGTTTTGGTCTATGACCGTAAATAAATCATCATCATCATCATCCTGGCCCTCCTCTGTGTGACAACCCTTCAAGTACTGGAAGAGTGCTATCATATCTCCCCTCAGTCTCCTCTTCTGAAGGCTAAACATGCCCAGTTCTTCCAGTCTCTCCTCATAGGGCCTTGTTTCCAGTCCCTTTATCATCTTTGTTGCCCTCCTCTGAACCATCTCCAGTTTGTCTGCATCCTTCTTAAAGAGTGGTGCCCAGAACTGGACGCAGTACTCAAGATGAGGTCTAACCAGTGCCGAGTAAAGGGGAATTATCACTTCCTGCGATTTGGAAGCTATACTTCTATTAATGCAGCCCAAAATAGCATTTGCCTTCTTTGCAGCCACATCACATTGCTGGCTCATATTCAGTTTGTGATCTACCACAATTCCAAGATCCTTCTCACTTGTAGTATTGTAGAGCCAAGTGTCCCCCATTCTGTAACTGTGCATTTGGTTTCCTTTCCCTAGGTGCAGCACTTGGCATTTATCCCTATTAAATTTCTGTGAAGCTTTTGGGGGTTCCTGCATGCATGCACGCGCACACACACACACACACACACACACACGCCTCCTCATGTGTGGACTGGGTGGGGCCAGTTGAGGGGGCTGGGAGGAAACGAAAGCCTCGGATGGAATGAATGGCGCCTGGAGAAGATGGCCTGGGGTTTTCATATGTAGATGGTTCGAGCCATAAGTCATGAGTTCCCTTCCCCCTGCCTGGCCAGGTGAAGTTCAATTTGATTGGCTGAAGGCAGGAAAGCTACAGAAAGGGGGAGGGGGAAGAGCTATTTCCCCACGTGTAGCCTTTGTGTCTTAGTCCCTTGGTCTTTGGTAGCGTGCCTGCCCGGCGGTTGGAGCCATGGCAGCGCGCCAGCGAGGGGCCCAAGCCTTTAGCCCCCCCCCCCCCCAGGAACCGACCCCAGGCAGCTCCTGGTAAAATTAGCTGGTTTGAGGGCTCTAGTAAAGGCAAGCCTTGTGGGAGTTTTACCCATCTCGGACCTGCGGGTAGATGGAGTAGTTCCTCGGGTGGCAGGGCTGTGCTGGATCTAACCCTGGAAGAAGATTGACCCTCAGGTAACAGGTGTGTGCCTGAGAGATATTAAGGAATCAGGTTTTATTGTTTTGCAGCTTTACTGTACTAAAGTGTCTCTTTATTTTGTGTGCTTCTCTCATTTCCCTAATCTTGTTGTAAAATGCTACCAGAATAAACCTTGTCTTGGTTTTACCCCACATAGTGTTTGTGGATTGCTCTGTGAGTTCAGTATCTACATCCAAGTTACAGAATTAAAGGCGAGTCCCTGGACAGAGATCCAAGTAGGATTGCAGACAGCTGAGGCTGGCAATCTGGTATCTTGAGATCTCAGGGGGTCTTGGTTCCTTTGGAGTAGGAAAGGGTGGGGGTCTGGCGGGCCAGCCAGCCCCCCCTTCCTCCACAATTTCATTCTGTTGTTTTAGATGAGTCACTGCCATTCAGAATAGACTAGAATACCTAATATTCTAATAGACTAGAATATCCCTCCTGCAGCTTGTGCCACGATGGGTCGTGTCGTCTGGGTTCGGATGACCCAACAAGCCATCATGGTACAAACAAACCCTAGAACAGACTATTGTGACTTAAGCAATGGTGAGTCACCACCATTGCTTATGGTGTCGGTTGAGGCACCACCTCGATTCCTCAGAAGCTGGCAGTGCCTCGCACCTCCCCTTCCCAGGAACGCCCCCCCCCCCCCGGATCCAAAGTCAGTCTTCCAGCCTCGGTTCCCAACGGCACAGAAAGAATTTCCCCGGTTGCAAGCTGGGGGGTGCTTGGATTCCGCACTGCAACCTTGGAAGGGATTTCCGAGGTTGCAGTGGGGAGTCTGACTTCTCCTTTGGCTCCTCAGACAAGGCTGGAGGGCCATAAGACTGTGCCCTTACTATGTTTTTATTTGATTCTTGTTTTTATGCTTAGAACTCTTTGTAAAACATCTAGGCTGATCCCAGAAAGACAGTATTGAAATACAATAAATCTATGAAGTCTGATCCTTAATCTGTTCTCCATGCTACTGGCTCTGGAGATATGTTGTGTGTGTGGGGGGGGGGATGTCATTTAAAAATGCGATTTGCCACCTGCAGCATTTATTCATTTATTTATTATATTTATACCCTGCCTTTTTTCCTGAAAGGAACCCAAGGTGGCTTACATAATCCTCCTCCATTTTATCCTCACAACAACCCTGTGAGGTAGGTTAGGCTGAGAGTCAGTGACTGGCCCAAAGTCATCCAGTGAGCATAGATTTCATAGATCATAAGAGTTGGAAGGAGCCTACAAGGCTATTGAGTTCAACCCCCTGCTCATTGCAGGACACTAGAGGAAGGGTCTCCCATCCAAATAATAACCAGGCCTGACCCTGCTTAGCTTTCCACACTCAGAGCTGAGCCAGCGTAAGCCACAGCCACATGAAGCAGTGCAGCTCAGAATCCTGCTTCCTCAGACTTCGTTCATGCCTCGTTCTGTTGCATAGGAAGATCAGGCCAAAGAAATATCTATCAGGTGACCAGATGCAAGAGGGGCTCGACTTCTCTCAATGCTGTGTAGAAGCAGGGATTACACCCTTTGTATGGGAGGAAGAAATTGCCAATGGGAGATTGTGCTTTTAAAGCAGACTTCTTCTCATAGGCTGTAGATGTCACTCTTGTGCAGGGTTCAATCCACCTTCCCTTGCTTGCCAACTCAAAGGTTCAAACCAGAGTAGGTTGCTGCAGTGCAGACCAATAACCAAGCCCAAAAGATAAACAGGTGGCCTGATCAATCATTTGAGCACCTTTAAATTAGTTGCTGGGAGGAACAAGTCAAATCCAGCAACAAAGAGGAGAGGTTGAGTCAACATTGGGACAAGTTCCTTAAACACATGCACACAGAAGAATTGCTGGAATTTGGCCAAAGAGACTTTAACCATATTTAGCTGTATCACAAAATGCAGCCCATTTGCACTCCTCCCTAAACATGTACTAAACGTGTTTATGATATTTCTTTATTGCACAAGTGGATCCAGATAAAACTTGTGTCAACAGATGAGGGGAAATATGGGTTGAAGGGTCAATGGGCCAGGAACGGATAAACAGAACTAGGAATATAGTAAACTCAAAGGAAAGGATTTCACACTTGCTGAGAACACCTTGGGATTAACTGCAAAGGCAACTGTGTCACCCTGTGGTAAGTGTAAAAACGCGACTAAGCAGCCCCAGACTAAGCACCTCTGGTCTGCCGCAAGAAATACGTGTTCAGGTGAGCTGCAATGCACCAGAGACTGGGAGAGGGGCCAGCCACAGAAGCGGTCGTTTTAAAGTGACAACTTGGGGAGATGAAGGAGGTAGTAGGGCATAAGCTGTGTATTTAGAAGGTCCCAAGTTCAATACGAGGAGCCTGGGTGTTTTGCTTAAGGGTGTAGCCAGATCTGGGCAACTACTGGATTTCATCTCTTCAAAAATGGGATATCGGCTGTGATGTATTTCTTTGTCCCAGCAGTCCTAGTTGCCACCTGAATCCTACATAAGCACCTTGTAGAGCCCCTTAATCCAATGCCATCTATTTAGTCTCCTCCTGCATGCCATCTTGAGACTGTAACTGAGGGGTGAGAAACACATGGCCCTCCAGATGTTGTTGGACTGCAACTCTCACCAGCCTTAGCCACATAGCTAATGGTGAGGGATGAGGGGAGTTGTTGCCCTCTAAAGGCCATAGGATTGCACCCTAAGGCAGTGTGCCACATCTTAAAGAAGGAGTGCTGGCTAATCTCCATTTAGCAGCTATGACTAGTTTTGCAGCTATTAAAATATTTCCTACCAATTCCACATGCTTGTTTCTTACAACACCATTAACAGCGCAATCCAATGAGGCTGCCCATAACCCTCCAAACCCAGAGGATTATGGGCATCCGAATGAGGGCCGGAGATCTAAATGTTTTTCCTCTGCTCTCGAGGAGGAGAGGCTGAGACACCACCTGGATTCCTCGCTTCTCCCCTCCCGTGGGAATGCCCCCCCCTGAACCAAACACAGTCTTCTGTGTTCAGTTCACTGCCAGCTACAAGGCAAGCGGGTCGGGCGGTCTGCGGCGCCTCAACCTTGGAAGGGATTTCCAAGGTCGCAGCGCTTTCTATGTCCAATCCTATGCCCCCCCCCCCGACAAGGTCTGAGGGACATAGGATCACGCCCTAAGATACCCAAGAAAGATGCATGTAGGGTTCATAGGGTATCCAATCATTCTGTTCAAGTGGGCTATAACTATTTCCCAGACATTTCTAGCAGCAGGGGAGTGGGCTAATGGTGAGGGATGAGGGGAGTTGTTGGCAGGAGGTGTCACTGTGGCGTAACCCCACAATTCAGTTCCCTGGGGTATGTCTGCTTTAATATGTTTAGTGTGTCTAGAATGTTGAACCGAGTGGGTGTGGTTTGTGATGTCTTGGAAAGGGTGCGGGGGAGGAGTATATAAGGAGTGTTTGAGTGATGTCAGAGTTAGTCGAGTCGAGTTGGTAGAGTGGAGTGTTGGTAGAGTGTGTTTGGTGGGGAGAGTTGGGAGTTGGGGAGTTAGGTTAGTTGGATTATTCGTGTCTTGTCTGAGGAGTGAAAGTGTTTAGAATTATAGGGACTTAGGTTAATTATAAAGTGTTTGGTGTAGGCAGGTTTATTTTCTGGAACTAAGATTTTGAGAATTAAAATAAACTTATTTTTATTTTGTTTGCTACCCAAATCCTACGTGTCAGCTTGGCGTTATTAACCTGCTTTACTTTTAAATCTGCACACACACCTTTGTACCCACAGCATCATAAATTTAAAAATAGATCCTTAATATCCAGTATTAATCTTTTCCCGCATTAGTAGGGGAAAGGTTTCATTTGACCCTCCACTCAGATTTTTAAGTGTTGATGCTTAGCCTGAGAAGGGTTTATGCGCGTGGTCCTAAAGTGTAAGGGACCGTGTCGTCGCAGTCACTCTTGTGCAAGTTTCTGTCTGTAATCCTATACTGGCTTACCTGGGAGGAAGTCCTATTGAGCTCAGTGAGGCTTCCTTCTGAGTAGTCACATATAGGATTAGCTTTTGCCTGCGGCTTCGCTCGCGTGATGAAGAGTGACCGTGCCAAGTTTGCAGTGGTCGTCATTTTCCTATAGGCACTATTTGTTCGAAATTCCTTAAGGTCACTGACTGCTGTCTTGAATTGCTTTATAGGAAAGGTCCCCTGGGACTACATAATGGAATCCTAGCTCCCCCAGGACTACCAGCTCCCCTGGGACTTCCAGCTCCCCTGGGACTGCACAATGAAATCCCAGCTCCCCCAGGACTACACAGTGAAATTCCTGCTCCCCCCCCCCCAGGACTACACAATGAAATCCCATCTCCCCCGGGACTTTCAGCTCCCCCAGGACTGCACAATGAAATCCCAGCTCCCCCCCCCCCCCAGGACTACACAATGAAATCCCTGCTTCCCTCCCTGGACTACACAATGAAATCCCTGACCCCCCCCCCCGGGACTACACAATGTATTCCCAGCTCCCCCGGGACCACACAATGAAGTCCCTGCTCCCCCTCCGGACTACACAATGAAATCCCTGCTCTCCCCCCCCCCCGGGACTACACAGCAATGAATTCCCTGCTTGCCCCCTCCCCCTCGGGACTACCCAACAATGAAATCCCTGCTTGCCCCCTCCCCCTCGGGACTACCCAACAATGAAATCCTAGCTTGCCCCCCCCTCCCGGGAGTACCCAACAATGAAATCCCAGCTCCGCCCCGGCTGTGGTTCATATGAACATTCTATTTTGACGCAGGAGAGATTTGCATATACGCTCCTGATTGGCCCCTGTGGCAGTTCATATGAACATTCTATATGTCGTTGGAGCGATTTGCATAACTGCTCCTGAATGGCCCCTGTGAACATTCCAAGTGACGCCATTGGCTCTCATCTATTTTGGGCCGTACAGGCACATCGAGGGTTTTTCGGAGATTTGAACCCACCAGTCTTTGTCCTTGGGTGATGGAGAGTATGCGTGCCAAGTTTGGGGAGGATCCGTCAAAACGTGATGAGGCCTATGCGACAACGGCGCCCCGCACACAGCAGTGATTCAGTCAGGCAGTTATTTTAAAAGTTTTCCCCTTTTCACCCCCTCAGAGAACATTCTAAACGGCTGAGGGGAGATTTGCATACCCAGCCCTATTGGCCCCTGCAGGAATTCATACCAACATTCTAAGTGCCGTATGGGCTATTTGCATAACTGCTCCTATTGGCTCCTGCAGGAATTCTGAGGTGAGGCTGATTTGCATAACTGCTCCCCTGTTGTTTTGCCCATAGGAGATATGAGAGTGGGGCGATTTTGCCCCTTTTTTTACCCCCTTAGGGACGGAATTTCCAAAAGTCCTTCCTTAGTGGGGCTGTACGTCATAAAAGCAATGTCCCTTCAAAATTTCTCGTTCCTAGATTAAACGGTTTGAGCTGGGTGTTTATGAGTCAGTCAAAGACTCAAAATAAGTCAGTCAGTCAGTCAGTACACTTTCTTTTATATATATAGATTGCACTGTCAACCCACCTTTCCTGGCCACCGCGCAAAAGCACTACTCAGAGCATTTTGCTGCAGTGTACGCTAACCAAGCCCAGATGATAAGCAGATGGCTGGATCAGTCACTAGAGCATGGGGAAAAAAGGGAAGTCTAGCAATAAAGTGAGGAGGCTGAGTCAGCATTGGGACATGTTCTTGAAACTCGCACGCACATGGAAGAATTGCTGGAATATGGCCAAAGACACATAGCCAAAGTCTATGTTTGGCTATATTATTAAAATTCAGCCCATTTGCTCTCCTCGCTTTAACCAGGTGAGCTGCTGCGTTCTGTACCAGCTGTAGCTTCCGAACCATCTTCCAGGGTAACCCCACGTAGAGTGCATTACAGTAGTCTAGGCGAGAGGAGACCAAGGCATGAACCACTGGTGGGAGCAGATGATTAGGAAGGTAGGGGCGCAACTGCCGTATCAGATGGAGCTGACACAACGCCGCCCGGCTCACAGCTGACACCTGAGCCTCCATGGACAGCTGGGAGTCTAGAATGACCCCCAAGCTGCGGACCTGGTCCTTCAGAGGAAGATGTACCCCATTCAGTACCAGGTCAACATCCCCTAACCTCCCCTTGTCCCCCACCAGAAGTACCCTGGTCTTGTTGGGGTTCAGTTTCAGCATGTTCCTTCCCATCCAGCCACCCACTGCCTCCAGGCACTTGGACAGGGTCTCAACAGCCAACCTCGGTGAGGACTTAAAAGAGAGGTAGAGCTGCCGTTGGGGGTCTGCTGGGCTCCATTCATTGCAGGCTTTAAGGGAGGGCCTGAAAACTGTCTACTTTACTCTGCCCTTCACCTGATTATATTTCATTGGCCTGGGTTGTAGCTGCAGTTGTATGTGGTAGGTTTTGTTTTTATGCAGGTGTTCGTTGCTTTTTAGGATGCTTGCTGCTGTTGCTGTTTTTCTTACCGTATTGGTTTTTATGATGTGACTTTTATTGTTGTACGCTGCCTTGGGAGGGTCCCTGCTCAGAAAGGTGGCGACGAAATATTTAAAAATAAATCAATAAAACAAAATGTCCCGGGGACCTGCGCTACACTAGAAGGAATGGGAGTTTCAAAGCTCCAACATGAGTACCGTAATTGTGGAGACTGTAACCCAGAGGCAGGGCACATGCTTTTCATTCAGAAGGTTCCAGGTTCAATCCTCCTGCCAGGGCTGGGCCATGGGCAGCAGTCTGGAGCGAGTCAGGGTCTTAGAGTGAGGAACAAAAACTATCAGGATCAGAGGGCACACGAGAAGGGAGAACTGGAGAGAAAGACCAAGATCGCAAGGCATTCTAGAGCAGCCTTTCTTCAACCTGGTGCCCTCCAGCTGTTTGGGCCTACAACTCCCATCACCCCTTGGGAAGCTTAATATCCTCTCCGGCTCTGGACTGACTCTGCCCACACAGGCTGGCCATTGAATCCTCCTGGACAGGAAGGAGTACTGTATAAGGGCTTCCTGTTTCACTAAAGCCTCGTTTGATCAACGAAGTCTTCCTGACCTCTGGCGTGTTTCTGTATCCTTGAGCTGGCCTTCAATCCTGACTTCTGGCTTGCACCATCCATGACCCTGCCTCTTGGCTTGTTCTTCTGCCTTGGCTTGTTCTTCAGTCCTGACTGCTGGCTTGTCCTACAGCTCCTTGTTCCCAGCTTCTGGCTGATCAGGACTTACCATGGCCCAGCCCTAACAGATCCTATCTGCCACTCAGGTATTGCCTGACTGTGGGTTTTGGAAATTTTCTTTTGGGCCAACGTGGTTTCCTTTGCTTTTGGGAGGACTGAGAGAATCCAACCTGAGACACTGGAGAACTGTTACCACCTAGGGTAGACAATACTGGGCTAACTGGACTGATGGTTTGTCTCAGTATAAAGCAGTATCCATGTAAATGTGCTTTTGGGGAGAGGTTGGAGCTCGGTTGCAATGCAAGCAGGGCCAGCACCAAGGGCCGGCATGGGTGGCCACCTGTAGCAGTGGACCTACTGGTAGGAGCTCCCTCGACCTGCAGCTCCTCTTCCCCATGGCAGTCTGTTTGTTCACCTTCCTCTTGCTCTGGCCCAGGCAATTGTTGTGGTGCGGTGAAGGAGGAGCAGTAGATGCCACTGCCTATTTGCTCATTGGCTGCTTGCCTGGCAAGCGAGCAGGTTGTAGCAGTGAGGAGGAGGACCTGCCACAGCAGCTGGTGACAATGCTGGTCAGAAGGTAGACTCACCGATGGGGGAGGCGCTGCCCAAGGGCCCTCAAAAATAGAGAGCTGGCCCTGCTTGCGTGCAGCACGTTCCATGTCCCGACTGCCAATCGTTTGGTGGTTTCCCAGCTTTTGTGCAGGCTTTAATGTATTGTTTTATTGCAGTGTTCTCCAACCTTGGGCCCCCAGATGTTTTTGGCCTACAACTCCCGGCATGCCCCAGCCAGCTATGCTGGCTGGGGCATGCTGGGAGTTGTAGGCCAAAAACATCTGGGGACCCAAGGTTGGAGAAAACTGTTTTATTGTTTTAATCAATTTTAACTGTGCCTTTAAGCTGTCTTGAGTGCCATTTTTTGGTAGAAAGGCGGGGCACAAATCAAATAAATAAATAAAAACCCCTCCCCTGCAGTCTAAAAGGTTGAAATGCCTTTTGCCCCACCCCTTTTGCCTTCAGACCCGCCCACCACAGGAATGTGGCCCCCGAGAGCATCTCTGTAATGGAACTGGGCACTCAGGCTGAAAGAGGTTCTGCACCCGTAATCTAGATTCTTTTTTCTTTTTTTTTTAAATTTTATTTATATTTTTTAAAATGAACACACATACAAAAAAACCCCCCATAAACCTACAAATCATAAACTCCAAGTGCACCCGTCACCAAAACCAATTCTATCCACATAATCCATTATTAATCTATATTCCAAAAATACATCATATCATGACATGGCTTACTCCCTTTCCCCTTTACTAAAACATAATCTAAAAATGGCCCCCATATATCCTTAAAATTATTTTTCTTTAATTGTCCCCTTTTACATTTAATACTACATGTTAGTTTATCATTTAAAGCAATATCCCAAACCTCTTTATACCAATCTATTATTAAATACTGGTATTGAACTTTCCAATTCCTTGCTATCAGTAATCTCCCTGCCGCTAATAAACTTACAATTAGTTCCTTTTTCTCTTGTGAGCACAGAAGTTTCTCCGTTATTGATAACAATGCTAATTTTGGACAGACCTCCAAATTAATGCCAATAATTTCTGAAATTTCTACAAAAAATTTATTCCAAAAATCCAATACGCTTTTACAACTCCACCACATATGACCATAAGTACCAAGTTCCTGACATCCTCTCCAACACAATGGAGCACAATTACTATCTATTTTGTTTAATCTTACTGGAGTCAGATACCATCTCCAAACAGTTTTTAAAAAAATCTCTTTTATCCTTACTGACATATTTCTTAATATACGTCTGCCCCAAATATTTCTCCACCCCGCATTCGATATCTCCTCCTCAAATTCCATTTCCCACATCATCTTAAGCTTATCTTTTTTCGCTTCAATCCTCTGAAACATTTTATATATCTCCTTAGTTAACCCTCTAGAAGAAACATTCCCTTCTATAAGTTCTCTAGACAACACTTTCTTTTCAAATCCAGTAAACTCCCTCTCATGCTCATTTCTCTTCTTCCATTTCTTAGTCCACTGATCTAATTGCATTAAATTTAACCACGAAATTCTATCTGGCCCAATCATTTCCAATATTTGTTGTCTAGTCTCAATTTTTCCCATCCAATCCATTAATTTGATAACCTTATTTTCCCTAAATATTGCCTCCCAGTGCTGTGCATTTTCTGGAAAGTCCTCCATTGCTACGACTGGAGTTAACGGGGATATCCCTGGTATAAAAATCTGTCTATTACTATTCCAAATCCCTACCATATTTTTCAAGAAGGGATTTTCTATTCTTTTTACCCTACTAATAGTTTTTTTTGAAAATAAAAATTTTCCATCCCAATTTCTATTTCCTGCGTTTCTATTTCTAACCACAAAATATTCTTCCTAACTAAAATATCCTTAATAAACCTTAACTGATTAGCTATATAATACCACTTGATATTAGGAAGGCCAAGCCCCCCTTCTTTTTGGGATTTATACCATTTACTCTTAGTAATCCTCACCTTTCCCCCCCATTACAAAAATTATTAATTATTGCTTGCCATTCCCTAATTTCCTTCTCTGATAAACAACTTGGTATCATTCTAAATAAAAAAAATATCTTTGGTAATATCTTCATTTGTATCAAAGCTATTCTACCAAACCATGAAAGTCCAATTTTTTTATATTCCTCTATCTTTTTTTTTTACCTCATTCTTTAACTTTCTACAATTTTGTTCTCCTATTTTTTCTAGCTTTTAAAATATCTATACCTAAATATTTAATCATACTTTTTACCTTAATATTTGATCTTTTTTTAATCCCTTCTAGCTCCTCTATTTTACTATAATTAAACAACATAATCTCAGATTTATCCCAATTTACTTGCAAGCCCGTAACTTCCCTAAACTCCTTTAAATGATTCTCTAACCTATCCATCATTTCCAAGGGATTTTCAATTGTTAACAGAGTATCATCTGCAAAAAGATTAATTTTTATCTTATCCTTTATCCCTATCCCTTTTAAATTACTATCCTCTCTAACTACATTTGCCAAAACCTCCATAACTAACACAAATAAGATTGGGGAAAGGGGACAGCCCTGTCTGGTACCTCGGCCTAGATAAATTTGATCTGTTATACCATCATTTACTACAACTGATGTCGTATTTTGAGCATATAATTGATCAATAACTCCTCGAAACTTTTCACCAGACCCCATAGTTTTTATTATCCTCTTTAATGCTGGCCATTCCACACAATCAAAGGCCTTGAAAATATCTAATGCTAAAACCCCTGCCTTCAAATTATTTTTCTTAATTAAATATATTATATTTAACACTCTTCTAGTCAAATCTGCCATTGGTCTACCTTGTACAAAACCACATTGATCTAAACCAATATACTTACTAACAAAACTATTCATTCTTTTAGCTAATATTGCAGACATTAGTTTTGCATCTTGATTAATTAATGAAATTGATCTATAGGATCCTGGGTCTGCCGGATCCTTATTCGGTTTCAGGATTAAAATGGTCAAAGATTGTTTCCAAGAAGGAGGGATCTCTCCCCCCTGTAAAATATCATTAAACAAATTTTTTAACTTGGGAATTATCATTTTCTTGAAAACCTTATAATATTCAGCCCCTAAACCATCTATTCCGGGAGTTTTACCATCTTTTAATTTATTTATAGCAAACTCAATTTCTAACTCCGTAAAAGGTTGTTCCATATAGTCTCTATCCTCTTCTAATATTTTTATTTTCAAATTTTTTTCAATATATTCTTTAATCCTTACTTCAGAGCATAACCCAGCCGTATACAATTCAGAATAAAATTCATGAAATATTTTTAATTTATCCTTCATTAAATTATATTCCTTACCCTTCTTATCTTTAATCACCCCCACTAAATTTCCCCTCCCCTTTTTTTGCGCAGATCTAGCTAACATTTTAGAATTTTTATTACTATTCTCAAAAAACTCTATTTTCATATATATCAAATTCCTTTGCACTTTATCTATATCTTTATTCTCAAATTCTTTCCTCTTAGCTTGCAGTTCAGCAAATACCTTCTTATCCCTATTCTTTAAAAAAGATTCTTCTAACTCCCTAATCTCTTCTTCTATCTGTTAATATAATCTACATTCTAGACAAATCGGGTTCAAAGGAAGGCAACAAAGATGGCCAGCAGGATGGAAAACAAGGCCTGTGAGGGAAGGTTGAAGGAACTGGGTAGGAACACAGGAAGCTGCCTTCTACTGAGTCAGACCCTTGGTCCATCTAGCCCAGTATTGTCGACACTGACTGGCAGCAACAGCTCTCCAGGGTTTCAGGCAGGATTCTTCCCTAGTCCACCCTGGATGATGCCGGGGATTGAACCTGGGACCTTCTGCATGCAAAGCAGGTGCTCCACCACTGAGCTATCACCCCTCCAGAACACAGAATGCCTCAAAGAAACTGTTGAATTAGGCAGCTTCTTGATGGAGAAGAAAAGAAAATGGCTGACTGGGGATTTGAACCTGGGTCCACCTGGCCATAATATGATACCGTAACAACTAACTACAAAGGAGAGTGGGGTGGCGGCTTTAAATGGTAGTGGTGACAGTAGTTGTGCCAAGTTGCTGAGATTGCTACTTCTTGTAACATTTCCCCACTCTGAATATTGGCTGGGGAAACATAGTTATAAATGGGGATAAGCAATCGTAACCTCTGATACATGTAAATACATACATCTAACTTCTCACACTAGATTCTGGGACATGCAGATGGTCCAATGTCAGAAACAGCTGTAAAATTAACTATTTGCTTGTTTCCTAAAGGCTTACTCAAAATGATTGACGCCAAGATGGCCACTGTGGTTGTTGACAATGGCACTGCTATGTCCAAAGCAGGATTTGCAGGAGAAGATTTCCCAATAGTGGTATTCCCATCTGTTGTGGGCCGGCCCCGGTGTCAGGGTGTCTTGAAAGGCATAGGCCACAAGGACTGTTATGTGGGCTATGAAGCGCAGAGCAAGAGAGGCATCCTGACCCTGAAGTATCCCATCGAACATGGCATCGTCACCAACTGGGATAACATGGAGAAGATCTGGCACCACACCTTCTACAACGAGTTGTGGGTGGCCCCGGAGGAACACCCGGTCTTGCTTACTGAAGCACCCATGAACCCGAAAGCCAACTGGGAGAAGATGACCCAGATCATGTTTGAGACCTTCAACACGCCAGCCATGTATGTGGCCATCCAGGCGGTGCTGTCCCTGTATGCCTTGGCCGTACCACCGGTATCGTCATGGATTCTGGGGATGGGATGACCCACACAGTGCCCATCTACGAGGGTTACACCATGACCCATGCCATCTTGTATCTGGACCTGAACGGCCGGGACCTGACCGACTACCTCATGAAGATCCTCACCGAGAGAGGCTACAGCTTCACCACCACAGCTGAGAGGGAGATCGTGCGTGACATCAAGGAGAAGCTCTGCTATGTCGCCCTGGACTTCGAGCAGGAGATGGCCATGGCTGCGTCGTCATCCTCTCTGGAGAAGAGCTACGCGTTGCCTGACGGGCAGGTGATCACCATCGGCAACGAGCGCTTCAGGTGCCCCGAGGCCTTCTTCCAGCCCTCCCTCCTGGGCATGGAGTCGTGTGGCATCCACGAGATCACCTTCAACTCCATCATGAAGTGTGATGTGGACATCCGCAAGGACCTGTATGCCAACACGGTGCTGTCGGGTGGGAGCACCATGTACCCCGGCATTGCCGACCGGATGCAGAAGGAGATCACGGCCCTGGCCCCCAGCACGATGAAGATCAAGATCATTGCCCCTCCGGAGCGCAAGTACTCGGCGTGGATCGGGGGCTCCATTCTGGCTTCTCTCTCCACCTTCCAGCAGATGTGGATCAGCAGGCAAGAGTATGATGAGTCTGGCCCATCCATCGTCCACCGTAAATGCATTTGAGGTTCTCTGCCGCTGTCATTCATAGCTAGAAAAATAGTGCAGATGGTTTAGAAAATACTGCTTATGTTTTGCAAAGTAATTCTCCCCCCCCCCTGTTTTAGGGAACCCTTGAAAAGAAGGGGGTCCATAAATAGGAACAGTCTCCTCTTCCCCCAGTCTGTGATTGTGCTCTATCCTGGCTTTAGAGAAGGGATGGACAAAACGTGGCCCATGGGCTTCACATGGGCCTCCACGAGGCTTTTGCAATCCCTGTTGGGTCCCTGGCTGCCACAGCTTTGGATTCCCAGAGATTCTCCTGGAAACCAAGGTGTGTGCAGCCCGTGCCTTCTTGTTTCCCATCAGAATCGCACTCCCACCACCTGCAGCTTTGCAAACAGTTGTTTGGTGGGCTGGTGGGACCATGATCCTGCCTAGAAACAGGGTGTGTGATCCTTGCGCGATTTCTCTGCAGAAATGGCAGTTCTTTTAGGATGCAAAGTGCCACCTCACCGTGCACCTTGTTTCCCAGCAGAATTGCTGGCAATCCAGCAATATGGCCACTTCTGGCAGCAGAGGAGGTGTGCATCCCACTGTGGGTTCCAGGGGGCAGTTTGCCCCACCACCACACCACCAAAGTTGCCCAGCATATCCCAGTAGGGCTAGGGAAAATATTGGATCTAACTGATCCTGAGCACTAACTACACTATTAGGCAGAACTTGGTTCTAATCCTCTCCTCTGGAGCAACAGAGAGCTTGAAATGTTTTACATTTGTAAGTTGTTCCCTGTGTGTTTACAGAAAATATGCCTACATTTATGGGATGGGCCATAACTCAGTGATAGAGCACCTGCTTTGCACTCAGAATGTCCCAGGTTTGATTCCCCGGCATCTCCAGGTAGGGCTAGCAAAGAATCCTGCCTGAAACTCTGGAAAGCTGCTGCAAGTCAGTGATGACAATGCTGGGATAGATGGTCCAATGGTCTGACTCAGTAGAAGGCAGCTTCCTATGTTGCTATGTCTTCTCTCCACTTTCCAGCAGTTGTGGATCAGCAGAAAAGACTATGACCAATGTGGCCCATCCATCATAGAGCTCCCTGCTGCTGTGTACTCCGTAGCTAGAAAAATAATGCAGAGATACCAAATGAAACGTTTCTAGCTTTCAACCTCTTGGAAAGTAATATTGAACCATTTGTTTCATGATTACATGTCATTTGAGAGTCCTTCCGTGCAGCTCAGATAAAACAAAATGCCTGTATGCGTCTCAACACCAGGAATATGTTACCTGGGATACTAGGATACTGGGAATTAAAATTAATGAAGTGAGTTTCTTGCATCTAAATTAACATATGTTCTTTCCTAGCAGTAAGTTCTACTTTGATACTAGCAGAATTGTTGAGGTCCAAAATAAATAAATAAATAATTAAATAAAGCCTGGGGGGTCTAACTTAAGTTAAAATGTATCTGTACATTTTAGCGCTGCTTTGTGATTTTGGTTCAGCTGCAGTTGGTTTGAGTCATACAGCACATAGCTCTGCATATCAGGAAGGAATGCTGGTCATACACTGGTAAAAACTAGGGGCATGATTTGGATTTGGCTAAATCCTGAACTGACTGGGGCTGATTTGGACAAATTTGGGAGATGTCCAAATCAAAGTGAGGCTCCTCTAAAGAGAATCTTAAGATGCTTGCAGATTCAGGATTTGGAGGGACACAAGAGAGACATAGTGACTGGCTTCACACAACATGATAAGCCAATGGTGGTTTATAAGCCAGGGGTGGCTTGTCGTGTTGTCTGAGCCCAGCCAGAGTGGGTTCAAGCCACTCTGGTTGGGTTCAGGCAACACAAGCCACCCTTGGCTTATAAGCCACCATGACTTATCGCAGTGTTCTCCAACCTTGGGACCTCAGATGTTTTTGCCCTACATAAATATAATAAATAAATAAAAAAACCCGGATCTCCCGAGTCCCAGTCCAACACTCTAACCACTACGCCACACTGGCTCTCACTTTGGGCCAGTCGCTGACTCTCAGCCTAACCTACCTCACAAGGTGTTGTGAGGATAAAATAAAGAGCAGGAGGAGGAAGATTATGTAACCTACCTTGGGTTCCTTGCAGGAAAAATGGGGGGATATAAATATAAGAAATAAATAAAATTAGGATCTTATGGTTGCCTATCTAGCAGGAATGGTTGGCAGAGCTTAGCTAATCATGTCTGGTAGGCTTCCTGTTCTCCCAGGAGCTCTCTGGTCAACCATGGCAAAATCTTACTATTTATAATATACTGCCTAGCAATAGCTCTACTTCCTTTATCTTAAACACACATCTATGCACCTTGATGTTTCGGACTCAGTCATAGCTCCTACACATGACCGTCAGGAGGGCTTTTCGCAAATGCAGCCAGGCTTACAGCTACCGGTAACTTCAGAAAAACCCTTGTGAAGGTCCAGCTCCTCATGAGGGAATGAGCTTTTTACTTCCAATAATTACTCCATAGCAAAACAAATAACCACCAGTAGCACATACAGTGCATAAATTTTATCGATTAAAAAAAAAAAATTAATTATTTTTTTTTTAAATTATAGATTTACATACACACACACCCCTATCTAGCTATCTATACACAGATTCTAAAATGTGAAACGTTTTGGTATAAAACAACAGCTTCAGTCACAAATAAGGGTGTGCTACAATACCACTTATAAACTGAGCCAGACCCACTCAGGAACTGGCCAAACCTCACTGGGGGAACATAGATTAACAATCAGCACCTATATTCATCCATTACACTGATACCGGGTTTCAGCTGATCAATAAACATTGCCTCTTTAATATTTCTCCTTTGGGGGCTCCCTTCAACTGCTAGCACAGAGAACTTCACTAAAGTTGCTCTTAAAGCTAGCTTATAGCATATATAGCTAATCATTCTATACTTGCAGTTAGCATACACAGATCATTATAAATAGCACTCTTGTGAAATACAGTGAATTCTTATCACCAATACACATTGCATTCATACTTTGTGATAAGCATGTGCTTTGCATGCATCCAGTCCCACGTTCAATCTGCTGTCGAAGGAGCATGGGTAGTACAGCTGTGGAAAACCTGGATGCCTGTTGCCAATATCAATGCTCAAAACATATTTCTTTATTTCATTTCTATACCGCTCAATAGTCGAAGCTCTCATGCGGTTTACAACAGTGTTTAAAACAAGGCCAAAATACAATAAAACAACCATACAATTATTCTATAATAAAGAAAATTAAAAACAGTTTAAAAATTTTTTAAACGGTGGGCTTCCAAGTGAACATGGAGCTTTGAAAGCCGCACAGAAATTCTGTGGGCAGCTGGTACAGCGTTTCCTGGCCAGAGAATGTCTCAGGCTGGGGGATCTACTTCTCATTAGAGAAGCGAAGATCTGAGGTTACCCCCAAATTATCTCATAGGGTCATACATTGCTTTTTGTCTGTCTTATGACGGATAAAGGCGGCTGGTGACTTGAGGTGGGGGGAAACGGCGCTGCATCCAGAGACCGGTTTTACCGATCATCAGAAGTATGCATGTTCGCTTCCAAAATAAAGGAGTACATCTGGAGTGGCTAATTTGGAATCTTTCTGCAGCAGAGGGGGATTTATAATTAACTGTAAGTAGACTACTATGTTTATCTGGGAGGCGAAAAAGATAAGAGAGGAAACCTGAAAGGAGGTCTATAAATCTTATATGTTTGGAAATGTCTTGGAAATATCTATATGCGAGGCAAGATGTTTGCAGTTGCAGCATTCTTAAACCTGTGGAACGAAATGGAGAGAGAAATTCTAAACAGATTGGAAGTAAGAATCCAGACTTTGAACGTAAATCTTAAAGTGGATCAATCAGAAGAACAACGTAAGACAGATTTCTTTACAGGACCGGCAGAGGAGAAGACAGAAGAAGTAAATAAGGACTTGGGAAACTTACCAGAAATTCACAGAGACTTTGAAGTTTTAATTGGATTGAATTGGCACGAGAAGACAGTTCAGCAAGAAGTTGTGACGCACTTTTTAAAATCTAAGATGGCGGAGCTGGAGACCGGTATGCAGGAGCCCACAAAACAACAGAACAAGCTGATTTCATTTTTGGTTCAAAACCTGGAACTTAATTATTATCCCTTTGACAGAGGAAAGCAATGAAAGAGACTATCTTCATGGTCTTTTATTGGCAAAAGATAAAGGGTTGATGTATACTGAACTACATGTCTAGTTGGAATATAAATAATCTTTTGATTTTAAATATTAATGGCAAAGGTAAAGGGATTGCTTATATGACTTATTTGAATTTTAAATATTAATGGTGATGTAAGAGAAATTATTATAATTAAGGTATAATTATATTTGGTCTGTTTGGAAATATTTATTTAAAAAAATAATTCTTTGTTGTTGTTGGGGGTGTTGTTTTGTGGAGGCTTTGAAGTATTAAAGGGGAAGGTCTTTTGTTTTTTGTTCTATAAGTAGCATGATGGCTTATGTGCTTCTGCTGTTTTGTCAGATGTCACTTATTTCTTAATTTTTAGATTTATCTTTCTTTTCTTTTCTTTTAAAAAAATATCTTGGAGATTAAAAGTGAAGGAATTTCTGCTTAGATAGAAAGAAATAATGAGTAATTGTAATAATACAAATGTGTTGATTTGATGGTTAGGTACTAGAGAGTGCGGGGGGTGGAAATACAAAATGCTTTTGTTATGTGGTCATTTGCTAATTAGTTGATAGTTACTTTTTACTTTTGGGATTCTTCATATACTGTATTTTGGAATTGAAAACACTATTTAATGAAACTAGGTTTTCTTTTTTGGTGTATCCATAAATGTTGAATTTAATAGATTAAATAGTTGATGTATATTGGGGGAGGGAGGAGACCTCTGGTGTTTGTTCCTTTTAGGGTTCTTTTTGGCCATAACTGGAAGTGATTTTTTGTTAACAGAAAAGATTTTAAGAATAACTGTGGTTGATTAAGCTGTGGAGAAGATTGGAAGTCCATTATTGTGTTTGTGTTTGTTTGTTTGTTTGTTTGTTTTTTATGAATAAAAATTAAAAGTTAAAAAAATAAAAAATAATTTTTTTTTAAACGGTTTAGCCTGAGATAACAATATTTAAATACAAAAAAGACCTGTTCCAAAAACCTGACATGCATGCCCCATCAAGCCATTAAAAACAGCCCTAGATGTTCTTAAACACCTCAGCACAGAGGGCTGTCTTGACCTGGCACAGAAAGGATGACAAAGTTGGCGCCAGGTGGGCCCCAGTGGGGAGATCATTCCACACTTGGGGGGGCCACCACTGAGAAGGCCCTCCCCCTGTTGTCATCCTCTGAGCCTCCCTCAGAGGAGGCACTTGGAGGAAGGCCTGGGATGCTGATCGTAGTGTCCAGGTAGATTGTGGTTGGGAGAGGTGTTCCATCAGGTATTGCGGTCCCAAGCCGTGGGAGAACTTGGGAACTCTCAAGTTGGTATGTAAGCTGGAGAAGTCCACAAGTTGGCCTTGAGATGTGGGAATTCTCAGGTATTAGTTGCTTAATAGGAAAACTATTTGAGAGGAACTCAAAGAAGCCATGTGATTTGGTGGGTACCTGGGAGCAGATAGAGAAGCGAAGAAAATGAGTGTCTCTTGTGAGAAGTTAGACATAGACTCTACAGGTACAAGAGGTAAAGATTGCTTATTCCCCTTTGCAACCCTTTGTTTTCCCAATCAATATTCAGAGAGGAAGAAGGGCAGAAGGCATACCTGTAGATGCCTGTGTCTAACTTCTCACGCTAGATTCCTCCGGAATATGCAGATGATTCAATGCGAATAATAGCTGTAACAAATTCCTTGTTTTCCGACAGGCTTGATTACAAATGGCAAACAATGAAAAGGCTGCTGTGGTTATTGACAATGACTCCAGAGCATGCAAAGCAGGGTTTGCTGGAGACGGCTCTCCCAGAGTGGTATTCCCATCCATAGTGGGCAGGCAGAGGCGTCAGAGTGTCTTGGAAGGCATAGGCCAGGAAGACTACTATGTGGGGTATGAAGCACAGAGCAAGAGAGGCATCCTGATCCTGAAGTATCCCATCGCATATGACATAATTTGTAACTGGGACGACATGGAAAAGATCTGGCACCACATCTACAACAAGTTGCGGGTGACCCCGGAGGAGCAACCGGTCATGCTTACTGAAGCTCCCCTGAACCCAAAAGCCAACCGGGAGAAGATGACCCAGATCATGTTTGAGACCTTCAACACGCCAGCCATGTATGTGGCCATCCAGGCAGTGCTGTCCCTGTACGCCTCTGGCCGGATCACTGGCTTTGTCCTTCATGCGAAGCATGGACAAGTTTACCCTGTTCCCGTCTATGAGGGTCGTGCCCTGCCTCAGGCAATCTTGGGTATGAAGATCGGAGGCTGTGACCTGACTGACTATCTCATGAAGATCCTCACTGAGAGAGGCTACAGCCTCACCACCAAGCCTGGCAGGGAGATTGCGGAGGACATCAAGGAAAAACTCTGCTACGTCTCCCTGGACTTCGAGCAGGAGATGGCTATGGCTGCGTCATCATCCTCTCTGGAGAAGAGCTACGAGCTGCCTGATGGGCAGGTGATCACCATCCGCGATGAGCGCTTCAGGTGCCCCGAGGCCCTCTTCCAACCCTCCTTCCTGGGCATGGAGTCGTGTGGCATCCACGAGACCACCTTCAACTCCATCATGAAGTGTGACGTGGACATCCGCAAGGACCTGTATGCCAACACGGTGCTGTCGGGTGGGACCACCTTGTTCCCTGGCATCGTTGACAGAATGGAGAAGGAGATCACGGCCCTGGCCCCCCGGACAATGAAGATTGAGATCCTTGCCCCGCCGGAGCGCAAGTACTCAGCCTGGATTGGGGGCTCCGTCCTGGCTTCTCTCTCCCCCTTCCAGCAGATGTGTATCAGCAAGCAAGAGTATGAAGAGTTTGGCCCATCCATTATCCACAGCAAATGCTGTTGAGGTTTTCTGCTGCTGTTATTTGTAGCTAGAAATATAGTGTCAGTGGCCTAGAAAATAATTCATAGGCTTCTACAAAAGCAGACCAAACTTCCAAATAAGTATTCATTTAAAGGTGGCATCTCTATGCCACCCGTCCAAAGACTGAAAGTGTTGTGAGGTCCTGAATCTATTGCATTATAGGAGGTGAGTGTGGCGTGCCCACAACAGCTTCTCAAATTCCCAAATGTGCCCATGGGTCCAAAAAGGTTGGGGACCCCTGCCCTAGGCTGTGTACAGCCTCTACCCTACACCTCATTTTCAGAACATTTCCCCACAAAAAAACATAGGAGGATAAGCATATCCTTTTCTTGAAAACCCTCAAACTGTGAAGGCTGCTCTTGCACAAAGATGCGTGTACCTATTCATCTGAATCTTGGCGGGCTTGATCCTGGCAGAACGAGCTGCTCTCCCTGCAAATTTCATCCAGTTTTGCCAAGAAATCAAAAAGGTATTGGCAGTTCCCTCAATAAATAAATAAATAAATATTTATAGATGCCTAGCATAAGCCCCAGCACCTATTTTGTCTGAAATTTGGCAGGTGTAATCTGCCAAAAAGTAGTCATAAGGGACTACTTTTCCTACAAATTTTATACTACTCTGACAAAGTGGTGGGGGTGGGAATGTTATAGCCACTTTTTGATTTCCACTTATAGTCAATGGGAGGCATAAACATTTGGATTTCCAAACTGAGATTTGGGTTCACACCCAAGTCAAATCAGACAGCCTCTGAATTGGTCTGAGCCAAATCAGGCCATTTTCCTAATCAAGGTCCGAACCAAATCTTGTCGACAGTGTACATCTGTTCATAGGAGCAGATCAAATGGATTACATATTCCTGACCCTCCTGTGAAGAAGTAGCAAGCCAAGCCACCTCTCAGGCAGGGCCAGCCTGTGGCACTCTCAATTTCTTAATCCCTGCCACCACCTCTCATTTCAAGCCTAAATTTGAGCAAGCGGGAATCCAAGTTCTATGGGGATTTTCCCCCTGGGAGGTATCTTCTTCCACTGGAACTTGGGGTACACAAGGGAAATAGAAGCTCTCAAACAGAGTCTCTTCCTGGCAGATCAAGTCAGGCAAAGTCAAGTCAAGACAGGTCTCTTTAAGCAGAAATCAGGAACATGGCCAGTACCCAATGGTCACTGCTGGTTGAACTAGGGAGATATGTTGTCTCAGCAGAGAGCTGAGGCCATCTGAAGCCTCATGTAGGCTGGCAACACCAGTATTTTAGTTGGCCCCACTTGCTTGGAGGAGCAGGCTGTGCCCTTAAAGAGCTCTTGTCTGATTCTGCAAGCACTGACTTCTATAGTACAGAGAGGATGGACATGTCATTGGATGCTCATTTTCTGAGTCTGAGGAGAAGGTGGAAGGGTCACATTCTCAGGCTGGCAGGGGCCAGGAGAAGGTGCTGAGAGTCCCTCCCTGAGTGGGGCTGGCTCTATTTCCTCCTCATCTTTATCTTCCTCAGGATAGTACGAGGGATGGGGTCAGGGGTCATGACAGGAGGGGGGGCAACTCCTTGCTAACTCCGAGTTACCACGGAGTGAGCTCAGCCTATTTCCCCCTTGTCCCTCTTTGTCAAATGGTGTAGAATTGAAACAGTGGTCTGGTACGCAGGGGAAATCTAAAGTATACATCCAAACTCCAGTTTCCAAATTAAGCTTGATTAAGGTTATTAAGGATGAGTGACAAATCAGACAGGTAGCATAAAGAAAGAAAGAAACAGTTTACTTTCCAAATTGTCTACACTAGACAAACAAGAAAACTCAAATTTACTCACAAGTAAGGATTGCTTATGACGGAGCAGGGGAATCTGTGACCCTTCAGATGTTGATGAACTGCACTCATCCCTCATCATTGGCCCTCACAGCTCGGGCGGATGCAAAGTGGACTGCAACAATATCTGGAGGGCCACAGGTTCTGCAGTGGGCACATTGAGAGATGTTGGCCGCACTCTCACAAAATGGCTGCCATGGAGGGGCTTGCCCATTCACAACCTTGCCCATTCACAACATGCTGCCATGGTAGGTGTGGCTGGTCACAAAATACCCATTTCCCAATAGGCAAACTGGTGAGTCTCAAAGAAATGCAACTCCCCCCCCCCAGTAATGAACTAGGCAGAGGTGGGGTCTGAACCCCCAAACAGAAGACCATTCTTTTGAACCCATATTTTTCTGCTCCCATATTCACAGAAAGCAAACAGAAAGGCTCCAGATATAAGACCCAGAGGCAGGTTTGGAAATAAAGATGGCACTGGAAGCTGACATTTCACTTTGTGGCATGCCAGTCTCCCAGGTTAAAAAAACACAAGTTTAATTTTAAAAAATCTTTTTTTAAAAGATCAAGAGTGGATGGGAGTCTGGCTGGCACCAAGAGAGGTGTCCATGGGCACTATGCTGGAGTTCCAAGCAGTAAGCTGACATGAGACCCTTGTTGCCGATTCTTTTGTATCTTTGGGTACTTCCAACTGGATGCCTACTCTGGAATAATTCCCATGCTAATTGTTCATTCACTTTTTACAATATGAGATTATCATCAAACTGTTTCCCCAACTTTTCTCCACACTTCTTCCATTTCTTTGGGAGCTCACAAATTTGGTTGTTGTGATTGCTGTTGTTGAAAGAACTGAATGGCAGCACAAGCCATAGGTGTACATCCCTTTAGCTACTCTTCAATCTCTAAAGCAGGGGTAGGCAGAGTGGAAGCTGGGATGCACTGGGTGATTTGAAGTAGATGGACAAGGGTTTCTGACTCCCAGTGGTTTAACTGAAGCAGCAACAAAATTACTTTTCCATCTAATTTAGGGTGCTGAAATGAAAGAAACTTGGGGGCACGCAGGATAGGACATTTGGGTGAAAGTTCTGAGCTCAGTCCTGTTCTGGCAGTGAAAACAAATTCCTACTGTAAGCTCAGAGGCAAACTCGTCTTTAATTCTAGGTGTATGTCTTTTGCACATGGCTCAGGTTGGTGGATCTTGGGGTTCTTGTAAAAACCAAAAACAAAGTTGATCCGGCAAGCTTGAAGCCTGTCTACCCCTGCTTTATAGAAAGAACACCTATAAGAACTTTGAAAGTAAGAAAGGGTACCTGATTTTTTGCTTTCCCCCCCTCCTCCCTCCCAGTCACTTTTCCTTTTGTGTCATGTATTTCAGATTGTAAGCCTGAGGGCAGGGAATGTCTTCTTATTAATCTATTTAACCCGCTCTGAGAGCCCCTTTTTTTGGCTGAAGACTGGGGTAAATATGCTGTAAATAAATAAAGTTGCATGGTTTTGAGGACTGCAGTGGAGTTTGTCTGTTGAGCTGTATCACCATGTTAGATGCTGAATTAGGTAAGAAAAAGAAAAAAGAAAAGTCAATTGAAGCCAAATTGGGTAGCTTTACCTAGTAGTTGGAGGGGATGAACCCTCGGAGATTAACAAGAGAAAATAAACCTCTGAGTAAGAGCTGGATTTTATATTGTCAAAAATGGGATGGGGGAAGGGACAAATTTCTGCCCATCCACAGCTACACTAATTCTGCAGCCACATATACTTACCTGGCAGTAACTCCCACTGAATTCAATAGGGCTTACTTCTGAGTAGCCATGTATAGGATTACACTGTCAGGCTACAATCCTATACCGACTGCCCTGGACTTTAGGCCCTGGGCTTACTTATAGGATTGCACTGTATAATAATCCTAGTTTTCCGCATTCGTGTCTATGGGAGGTTCTCAGATCCATAGCGTCCAAAGGAACCCGGGAGTATGGTGCCTGCTTAAGTCTACCATTAGAAGTCTATGATCAAAAGTCCCGCTGCGGTATCAGCAATTCCATATTGACGAATGGCTGCTTCAGAATGCCGCGGGGGAGCCTGGGAATTGCAGTTCTGGCGGGTGGGCGGGCGGCGAGTTCGGCCGCAAAGAGCTCTGCGCTCCCTCCAATCAGGGAGGAGGGTGGAGTTCGATACAGGGCGGCCAATAGACGCGCGGGATTCCGGACGGCGGTGCATTTAAAATAAATCAAGGCGCGAAGTTTCGTATAGGAGATCATTGACTGTTTCCTATTCAGTGGAATCAGTTTTATCCCCGCGCAAACTAGACTCTGTTCCCTGCTTTGAGGTGAGTTTCCTTTTTGTAGGCTTGCTGTTGAAAATTACTAACATTTGTGTTCTCTCTTTGCACCCAGTTGGGGTTCCACAAGGTGGATGCAAATTCCTAAAACTGCAACCCTGTGTTTTTTTCCTCGGAAGTCAGTCGTACTGTTTTCAACAGGTCTCGCTCCCAAGGATTGCAACCTAGATTACCAGGACTTGGTCGCCGGGGGAAAAAAAGGGGGGGTGCCTAAGGTGAACAGGTGTGTGCTGCTGGGTACCCCTTATTATTCTGTTGTTATGCTCATGTTGCTTCTTGGATTGATGAGAAGCTGTAATAGTTATTTATTTATTACATTTCTGTACTGCCCAATAGCTGAAGCTCTCTGGTTCACGACAATTAAAACCATGAAATACATTACATAAAGTATGAAATATAGAAGTAAAACCTAGCAGCAGTACAAAGATTTAAGCTCTAAGCCACCTTTCCCCAACTTGGTGCCCTCCAGATGTTTTGGACGACAACTCCCAGCATTCTTGACCATTGGCCATGCTGGCTGGGGCTGATGGGAGCTGAAGTCCAACACACACCAAGAGGGCACCAGGTTGGGGAAAGGCTGCTCATGGCCATAGTGCTTAACCCAGGGTTGGCTTCCTTTGGATGGAGGTCGCCAGGGGCTTATTAGTATCGCGTACTTTTTGCTTTATTTACTAATAATACAACTTGAGTCCAGATAGGGGCTTGGCTTACACCTGGTGGCAACCTGGTGCCCTCAACATGTTTTGGACCATTGTCCCTAACCATTAGCCATGCTGGTTGGGGCAGATGGGAGTTGTAGTCCAAAACGTCTGAAAGGCACAAGGTTGCCTATCCCTGGCTTCAATATGAAGCTGAAGTCCTCTGCTCTGCTCCCATACCTGGCCGCCATGGAAAGCCAGTGTGGTATAGTGGTTAGAGTGCTCGACTGGGACTCGGGAGATCTGGGTTCTAGTCCCCACTTGGCCATGAAGCTCCCTGGGTGACTTTGGGCCAGTCACTGACTCTCAGACTAACCTCCCTCACAAGGTTGTTGGAGGATAAAATGGAGAGGAGGAGGAGGAGGATTTTGTAAGCCACCTTGCGCTCCTTGCAGGAAAAAAGGTGAGATATAAATATAATTTTTAAAAAAGATGGAGACAACCAGTACCCTAAGATCTTACAAACTTTGTTCTCCATGTCTTTCTTCAGTCTCTTTGCAGCTGCAGCCCTCCCCTCTCTGTCTCACCCCCCCCCCTCTGGATTACTACATTGTTAGCTGGGGAGGAAGTCATGTCCTCTTGCAAAACATCTCTTTCCTGCAGAGGAGTGTCCGGCTACTGAGAGCAACCGGCCAATCTCTCTAACAAAAGGAAGGGACTTGGAGACTGCCTCTAAAGTTCCAGCAAGGTTGCCAATGCCGTTCCTCCTCCTGTCCACCCCACTCTCAATTTACAACATCATCTAATTTATTTTGATTCATACATTTAATAAAGAGGCTTCAAGGCTAGCTCTACTTCCAAATTGAAGGCTTAGCCTTGAAACATACATTATCATAATACTGCTCTTCTCTCCCCACCCTCCCCAAAAAATTCCGCCAGTAGCTGGGATGCTTCTCTGGGTAGCATTTTTTTTCCTCCATGCAAAAACCATCTCCAAACATGACATGATCTGAAAGTGAAGGGGAACAGAGAGGAGCCGTATTTCAGTGGTAAAGCAAGTTTTACAACAAGAGGTTTCTGGTCCAATCCCTGGCATCTCCAACCACGGCTAAGAAAGAATCCTGTCTGAATCCCTGGAGAACTGCTGCCAGTCTGTGTTGACAATACTAGGCTCAATGGATTGATGGACTGACTGACTAGATTCAGACAACACGATAACCCACACTCAAGGGTTGAGTATGGGTTATCGTGTTGTCTGCACCCAGCTGCGCCAACCAGCCATGGTTTGTTAACCACGAACAATCCATGGTTTGTTGTTGGGTTGTGAACTGTGGGTTGTTCACCAGGTGTTTCTTCAGTGTATTTTCTCGGCGACTGGTCCTCAGTAAAATTAGCCCCACAGTCACTTACACCTACTAACTCGACACCTTGAGTTTGGCTCTTGTTTCGTCTGAATCTCAGTCCATGTATAAGTTCAGCACCTTTCCCGAGTTGCCGCCACCCATCATTTGAGCCGGGCCCACCAAAATTGAGAACCCCTCCTTGAGAGTGATTACTTGCATATGATGGACAACGTCATTGCCTTGCTCTTATGAAAAGCTGGCAATGCAAAGGAAATTCTACATTCTACAGGCTGTGCTGCCTTATCAGGGAAAGAAAGATGCATTCTCTGTCTCGAGATAAGTTAGCAATGCCTCTGTCACTCTCTCCTGCATGGGGTGACATGTATTCGCATCACACTGAACAGAGCCAGTGTGGCGTAGTGGTGAGAGTGTTGGACTGGGACTCGGGAGATCCGGGTTCTAGTCCCCGCTTAGCCATGAAACTCACTGGGTGACTTTGGGCCAGTCACTGACTCTCAGCCTAACCTACCTCACAGTGTTGTGAGGATAAAATGGAGAGGAGGAGGATTATGTAAGCTGCCTTGGATTCCTTTCAGGAAAAAAGGTGGGGTATAAATATTATCTCCTTGACAATTAATCATAGAATAGTAGAGTTGGAAGGGGCCTATAAGGCCATTGAGTCTAACCCCCTGCTCAGTGCAGGAGAACAGATGTGGGCAGCCCAGGCAGTCACCCATCCAAGCACTGACCCGGCTCATACCTGCTTAGCTTCAGCATGTGGCCTGCGTGATGTGCTCTCGACGCCGCATGAGAAGGCAGTTCTCTACCACAGAAGTCACTAACGCTTGTGGCACATCATTATTTTCTCTCCATGATGCAATGTGAACTTTGTGTAATCCTGGAGTGTGGGTAGCTGTTGCCTCATGCAAGGAGAGTTGGTATCTGAAAGTCTAATGCAGCTTTCCCCAATCTGGTGCCCTCCAGAAGTTTTGGGCTACACCTCCCAGCAGTCCTGACCATTGACCATGCGGGCTGGGGACTGGTGGGACGCAATCCCAAACATCTGGAGGGCACCCGGTTGAGGAAGACCGGTCTAATAGTTGCCCATAATATACGTACCATGATCCAGTGGCAACCTGTGTAGCACCTGCTCTTGGATGAAAGGGGTGTGCATTCTTCATTTGAAGTCGCTTTGAACTGTCCAATGTACCATAAAGAAGTAACAAAAATGGCCTGGGTATCCTCCCGACCCATATTGCTCTGAAGCTGGTTCAAATTCCAAATCAATTAATTCCAGAATGGTTGGACTTGACACCCCTGTTCTTAAAAGCTATCTCATGTCTGTACCATCTTGCGTTTCCTGCAGATTTAACTCAAGATGGCCGATGAGGAGATTGCTGCTCTGGTAGTGGACAATGGCTCTGGAATGTGCAAAGCAGGGTTTGCGGGAGACGATGCCCCCGAGCCGTGTTCCCCTCCATCGTGGGCCGCCCCAGGCATCAGGGCGTCATGGTAGGCATGGGCCAGAAGGACAGCTATGTCGGAGATGAAGCGCAAAGCAAGAGAGGCATCCTGACCCTGAAGTACCCCATCGAACATGGCATCGTCACCAACTGGGATGACATGGAGAAGATCTGGCACCACACCTTCTACAACGAGTTGCGCGTGGCCCCGGAGGAGCACCCGGTCTTGCTTACCGAAGCACCCCTGAACCCGAAAGCCAACCGGGAGAAGATGACCCAGATCATGTTTGAGACCTTCAACACACCAGCCATGTATGTGGCCATCCAGGCGGTGCTGTCCCTGTATGCCTCTGGCCGTACCACCGGGATCGTCATGGATTCCGGGGACGGGGTGACTCACACGGTGCCCATCTACGAGGGTTACGCCCTGCCCCATGCCATCCTGCGTCTGGACCTGGCTGGCCGGGACCTGACCGACTACCTCATGAAGATCCTCACCGAGAGAGGCTACAGCTTCACCACCACAGCTGAGAGGGAGATTGTGCGTGACATCAAGGAGAAGCTCTGCTATGTCGCCCTGGACTTCGAGCAGGAGATGGCCACGGCTGCGTCGTCGTCCTCTCTGGAGAAGAGCTACGAGCTGCCTGACGGGCAGGTGATCACCATCGGCAACGAGCGCTTCAGGTGCCCCGAGGCCCTCTTCCAGCCCTCCTTCCTGGGCATGGAGTCGTGTGGCATCCACGAGACCACCTTCAACTCCATCATGAAGTGTGACGTGGACATCCGCAAGGACCTGTATGCCAACACGGTGCTGTCGGGTGGGAGCACCATGTACCCCGGCATTGCCGACCGGATGCAGAAGGAGATCACAGCCCTGGCCCCCAGCACGATGAAGATCAAGATAATTGCCCCTCCGGAGCGCAAGTACTCGGTGTGGATCGGGGGTTCCATCCTGGCTTCTCTCTCCACCTTCCAGCAGATGTGGATCAGCAAGCAAGAGTATGATGAGTCCGGCCCATCCATCGTCCACCGTAAATGCTTTTAAGGGTTTCTCTTATTGATAGCTACAAAAATGGGGCAACTGATTAGAATTTTTTAAACCCGTTGCACAGTAATACTGGACCGCTGGTGTGATCACGTGACGGTTCCTCTCTAAGCAGTTCAAACAAGGTACCTGTGCACCTTGAAATGCCTCAATCCTGATGAATAACCACCTTTCCCTTTCTAGCTGCAGATTTGGCCTGGCTTCATTCCAGTTCAATTGTAGCCGTCTTAATGTTGCAAAACCTAACAAGCTTTTGATGTGTCTGTGCCCTTTGTAAGCTTCATATGATGATAATAAAAAGCTTGAGGATGGAACAAGAAATCCTTGTGTGTAGTTCCTTGGAGAAGCTACCTCATTATCAGATCACATATGTTATATACAGAATATCTCACTATCTATTCCTAGTATTCCAGATATAATTGGGAAAGACTCGGTGGCCGTGCTGGCTGTGCGTGATGGGAGTTGTAGTCTAATACATCTGGAGGGCACCAGGCTGAGAGAGCCTGGTATAAGATTGTGCTGAGCTAGATGGACAAATGGTTTGATCTGGCATAAGTCACCTCTCCAGTTGGGTTGGAATTGGATAGTAAACTTAGCTCTGCTAGGAGAGGGAAACACGCTGTCTGCCAGTAAGAACTGATCATGGCAGCAAAGCAAACTCTGCCATGGGAGACTGAAAGCCTGAGATGTGCCGCTTTAGTACTGCTCAGTGGTTTTGCCTGATCAGAGGTCTTGATTGGGTGACTAAGACTCGTGATTGATTAAATCAAACTGCATATATTACAGCACATCACATCTTAGAGACATCTCTTTGTGGTGCAGCCCTAGTGCACAGTAATTTGAGACAAAAGGGTGTGGATGCCTCTTAAGATGTTTGCCACCCGCAATTCATGTAAGTATCCATCTACGGTACTGCATGATTGATTGGGGTCACCTTTTTCTTTTTTAGGTGGCCAAAATCGTCTTATCAATTAAACCTTTTGGCGTTTTTAGTTCTGTAATCTGGACTTCTCTTGAGTGGCTGCTGGCATAGCTCGTACCAGTTTCATAGTACTGTTCAGCTACTTATCAAAGTGATTGTAGGATTTTATTTTATTTTATTTTTATTTATTATATTTATACCCCACCTTTTTTCCTGCAAGGAACCCAAGGCGGCTTACCGGTACATACCAATCCTCTCCATTTTATCCTTACCCTGTGAGGTGGGTTAGGCTGAGAGTCAGTGACTGGTCCAAAGTCACCCAGTGAGTTTTATGGCTGAGCGGGGACTAGAACCCGGATCTCCCGAGTCCCAGTAAGAAATTAACATTACAGCATGGGCCATCCCATGGATCACGGGTGGGGAACCTCCGGCCCAGCAGGGATTCCCTTGTACATTGCTGTGCCCACCCCTAATCGCAGAGGCATAGATGGTACAGCATAGTGAAAATTGCTTTGACATTGGCACCATTTGACAGTGACGGCAGCACTCGCATGAGTGTTTTCCCTTCAGAGGGGGAATATAGTACAAGAGAGCCCAGTGATGAGACGAATGCTGCAGTTATGTCAAGGGTCCCACTTAGACGTGGCTTGACTGCTGTATTCAGTTTCATACCTATCATGCCGCCAAGTCAACAATCGATCTTGGCCACTCTTACAAAAAGGTACAATACTAGGATAAATATAAAACATGAAACCGAGCGAGTGAGTGAACAGGGGTGTGTCCTAGCTCTGCATGAAACTATTTCACTATTGTGGCAATTTCCTTCCATTGAGTGGTGTCACGTCTAATGCTTTGTCTATAGCAGGGGTGGGCGGCTTCAGAAGATCAGAGAACCATGCTCACCCCTCAGACCCCCCCCCCCCGCAGCGCTGATAAAAATGGCACCTGGAGCAGCTACAGAGCGCAAAAAGGCTCAAAATGGGTGACTTTGGGCCAGTCACTGACTCAGCCTAACCTACTTCACAGGGTTGTTGTGAGGATAAAATGGAGAGGAGGAGGACTGTGTAAGCCACCTTGGGTTCCTTGCAGGAAAAAAGGCGGGGTATAAATATAATAAAAAATTAGCTTGCTTTCACTCAAAGGGCCAAAAAAGCTTCAAAGGGGCAGCTCTAGCTGTCATTTTTAATTTTTTTAAAATTCTGGTCTGTATTGAGTGGATACTTGTATATGAAGTAAACACTGGAATTAAACTGGATAACCTCAGTGCATGTATACTATACGGTTGCTTCTATAGGTAAGCAACACCTTGAAGCCTGGGGATCTCCCCCCCGCCCCACATACTTTAAAAATATGTTCCTTTTTACTTGTGGTATACAAGTACAGTATTTTTCCATGTATAAGACTATACTTTTTCCTAAAATCGTTAGACTAAAAATTGAGGGTCGTCTTATACACGGAAGTAAGCCAAGGAGAGAACCGCGCAGTTGCGAAACTGCCCAGTGGGGGGCGTCTTATACATGGAAAAATATGGTAATATATCAACTTCAAGAGTGCACAACTACATCAGGAAAATGGAAATGGTGAGAATTCCCTATGTTCAAAATTAAGTACTTCACCCCCCTATGTATCAACTGTGGCTACACCACCATGTGCTGTAATGTGCAAACAGGGCCTTTTATCTCACGTCACTGGGTTAGAATAAGAATTCCTCACCTACAAAAGGGACTTCTCTTTGATGGCCCCTAAGTTGTGGAATACCCGCCCCTCTGAGGTGCATTTAGTACCTACATTGTATGCATTTTGTCAGCAAATCAAGGCACACCTCTTCACCCAGGACTTTGGAAGTGGATGAATGATATGAGATCAAGTTGTTTTCAGGTTTTCCCCATGTGCTGAATGTGTGTTTTGGATTGAGCTCTTCATGGTGCTTTTCAGTTTGATGGGTATGTATCATGTATGTACCTCACCCTAAGACTATACGGTGAAGGATGGGCTATAAATTTAAATGAAAAATACATAAATAAAAAAGAAAGTTTCCAATCAAAAAGGGTGGCAAAAGAAGGGGTGGGAACGGGAAAATGTGCAGTTATTCTAAGCACAGTAAATAATTCAGATGTCCCTTTGTGGGTTCCAGCTTCCACTGACGATAATAAACCTTCGAGAGAAGGGAGCAAAGGGAAACGCGTGCGCACGCGCGCCCCCCCCCCGTGGGACTATGAGATTTGTGAGTGAGACACTATTAGCCTTTCCTCCCCTTCTCGGCAAAGCCAACCACATTAACACTGCCTGAAATACTATTTCCAAAAGCAGTTTCCAGTAAACTGCAGCCACTTCCCTGCCGATATCCCGGCCTCTAGCAACATTGGGGCAAAGCCCCCGTATTTGCTGCAGGCAACTGACTCCCATAATGCCTCTGTGACCCCCTGAAGTTGTTGCCGCCCCTTCCCTGTTTTTGTCTCCCTGATAGTTCATTAACTCCCTGCTGGCTCCAGCTTTTTTTTGGGGGGGGGAAGATGTTGTCAATGCCTTATTCCCCTGCCCCCCAAAAACCTAGGCCCGCCGCCTTACTGCCTCTTTTCTTGCCCTCTCCCTGTAGGCCCAATCCGCACCACCAAGGAGGGGGCAGAGTAAGAGGAGGCTGCCGCTCCTTATTCTAATCGCCGCTTGTGTGCTCGGACTGGGCAGAGGAAGAAGAGGCCGAGATGGTGAGGAGGCAAAGCAGGCAGGGGGGCTCCGAGGGTCAGCAGCAGGACCTCAGAGCGGGTGTGCAGGCCTCATCATTCACCCAATGACACAACCACTGCAGTTATCTTAGACCTTATCAGGAGCCACAAAGCACTACAAGTGCCAAGACGACTTCAAAATGGCTGCTCTGGGCACCATTTTGTTTTTCACATTTACAATTTTGGGGGCAGCCGCGGGCCACATGTTGCCCGCTCCTACTCTATATATGTGTATGTACACACACACATATATATGAAAAGACCAGCTTGTGTGGGAAAGAGCAGCTGAAATGAACACCGGGCATTTCCAAGTGGGAATCATAGAAAAGTAGAGTTGGAAGGGGCCTACAAGGCCATTGAGTCCAACCCCCTGCTCAATGCAGGAATCTAGGTCAAAGCATCCTTGACAGATGGCTGTCCAGCCGCACCTTGAATGCTTCCAGAGTGGGAGAGCCCACACCTCCCTAGGTAGTTGGTTCCATTGTCTTATTGCTCTGACATGTCAGGATTTTTTTCCTGACGTTTAGGTGGAATCTGGGTTCCTGTAACTTGAGCCCATTATTCCGTGTCCTGCAAACTGGGATGATCGAGAAGAGATCCTGGCCCTCCTCTGTGTGACATCCCTTCAAATACTGGAAGAGTGCGATCATATCTCCCCTCAGTCTCCTCTTCTGAAGGCTAAACATGCCCAGTTCTTTCAGTGTCTCCTCATAGGGCCTTGTTTCCAGTCCCTTTATCATCCTTGTTGCCCTCCTCTGAACCCTCTCCAGATTGTCTACGTCCTTCTGAAAGTGTGGTGCCCAGAACTGGACGCAGTACTCAAGATGAGGCCTAACCAGTGCCAAGTAAAGGGGAATTATCACACAATGGAGTGTTCCTCTTCAGGGTTTCAGCCATGCATTCTTCCAGCATGATCTATTCCATCCATCCATCCTCTGCCCTGCTTTCTCGAGCCTCTTCCCCCAACAGTCAATCAGCATTCCAGACTACTGAACAAACTCAGTCCTCATTAGGCTGTTCGTGGGGGAATCCCCCCCCTTAGAATTTTAAATGGGAAGTTGTTTGGATGACTGGGGGTGTCCACTATTTTGCCTACATGTCTTAATTTAGGGAAGGGGCCATAGCTCAATGGCAAAGCATATGCTTTGCACGCACATAGGAGGTTCCAGGTTCAGTCGCCAATGTCTCCAGGTAGAGCTCTGAATAACTCCTTGGGGAGCTGCTGCCAGCCCAGTTTTAAACCAGCCTTCCCCCCAACATGGTGCTCTCCGGATGCGTTGAACTGGAACTCCCATAATTCCCAGCCCATGCTGGCTGGGAATTATGGGTGTTGCAGGCCAACACATCCGGAGGACACCATGTTGGGGAAGGCTGGGATAAAGTGAGATACAGGCAAAATAATGGATGTGCAGGAGTTTCATGAATGTAGTTTGTAACATATGAAACCAGTATAGCTCTGTGAACAAGAGGGTAGTATCACAAATGAGGCACAAGATTCACAAGGAGAGGAAACAGTCATTAAGATAATTACGGTACATGAAAGATAGAGTGTAAACTACTGCAGTAGTTTACACTTAACACTGGAAATTAAATATTACACCTGATCAGAAAGAATGAATGACCTCCTGAGTGTACCTTGATAAAGGTAATCAGTTGCTGGACTACAGAGTTTGTCCAGATTCCGTGTTGTATCAGCTCTAACTATGCTGGGAGAAATGAATGGTATACACGCCACATAGATGGCTTAAGCATTCACTTCATGAGAATATAGTCTGTTTGGCATGTATCATCTATATGCTTTTACCTCCAAGGAAAAGACATTGAGAGTACTCAAGCAACTAGTTTAGTACAAGAAATGCACTACACATTTGTACTTTATTAGCAGCACATTTATTTGTTCTTTGACCCAGAAATCAGTAACAATAAAGTACAGAAATGCACTATTCCAACTGCAGAAGGCAATCCTTTATTCGAAGCTTAATATCTGTGGATAAAGAAGCAATCATGGGTCAACCATAAAGAGAGTCAACTTGATTCATGATCATTAAGATGGTCATTAACTAGACGTGGGAATACAATGGACAGGGTATTGCATAGACAGAAAGATGGTTAAAAAAAAGCGTAAATACTAAAGATTTTGCAAAAGAACAGAAATTAGATTAAAAATGAAGCAAAAGATGTTGATCGACCACAGCAAAACAGGTTGGCTACCTAGACCCTTAAAAGCATTTACGGTGGACAATGGATGGGCCAGACTCATCATACTCTTGCTTGCTGATCCACATCTGCTGGAAGGTGGAGAGAGAAGCCAGGATGGAACCTCCGATCCACACCGAGTACTTGCGCTCCGGAGGGGCAATGATCTTGATCTTCATCGTGCTGGGGGCCAGGGCCGTGATCTCCTTCTGCATCCGGTCAGCAATGCCGGGGTACATGGTGCTCCCACCCGACAGCACTGTGTTGGCATACAGGTCCTTACGGATGTCCACGTCACACTTCATGATGCAGTTGAAAGTGGTCTCGTGGATGCCACACGACTCCATGCCCAGGAAGGAGGGCTGGAAGAGGGCCTCGGGGCACCTGAAGCGCTCGTTGCCGATGGTGATCACCTGCCCATCAGGCAACTCGTAGCTCTTCTCCAGAGAGGACGACGACGCAGCCGTGGCCATCTCTGCTCGAAGTCCAGGGCGACATAGCAGAGCTTCTCCTTGATGTCACGCACGATCTCCCTCTCAGCTGTGGTGGTGAAGCTGTAGCCTCTCTCAGTGAGGATCTTCATGAGGTAGTCGGTCAGGTCCCGGCCAGCCAGGTCCAGACGCAGGATGGCATGGGGCAGGGCGTAACCCTCGTAGATGGGCACCGTGTGGGTCACCCCGTCCCCGGAATCCATGACGATCCCGGTGGTACGGCCAGAGGCATACAGGGACAGCACCGCCTGGATGGCCACATACATGGCTGGTGTGTTGAAGGTCTCAAACATGATCTGGGTCATCTTCTCCCGGTTGGCTTTCGGGTTCAGGGGTGCTTCGGTAAGCAAGACCGGGTGCTCCTCCGGGGCCACGCGCAACTCGTTGTAGAAGGTGTGGTGCCAGATCTTCTCCATGTCATCCCAGTTCGTGACGATGCCATGTTCGATGGGGTACTTCAGGGTCAGGATGCCTCTCTTGCTTTGCGCTTCATCTCCGACATAGCTGTCCTTCTGGCCCATGCCTACCATGACGCCCTGATGCCTGGGGCGGCCCACGATGGAGGGGAACACGGCTCGGGGGGCATCGTCTCCCGCAAACCCTGCTTTGCACATTCCAGAGCCATTGTCCACTACCAGAGCAGCAATCTCCTCATCGGCCATCTTGAGTTAATCTGCAGGAAACACAAGATGGTACAGACACATGAGGCAGTTGTTTAAAGGACAGGGTTGGGCTTGTTTTAGAAAAAGTATTTATTTAGCTGTCAATTTCTAGACTACTTTTATTCATTCATTCAATTTGTACCCCACCTTTCCATAGAGAAAATGGCACCTAGGTCAGCTACCAACGATAGGAACAAATACTGTAGGTGACACAGATAAAATAGACATAGGAAACACAGAAAAAAGTATTTCCCATACTCAAAACCCTCACAAGGCTTAGTGTTTCTGTATTAATGTTTATATACTACTTAATATAAGATACAAATAATTATGTCTGTAAAGTAAAGCAAAACAAATATGGAAATACAAATATGTGAGCTCATGGCCCTTCCAGGGGTTTCCAGGGGTAGGGAGGTAAATTAGGGTGCAATCCTATGGCATGTTAGGACAGGAAGAAGCCCTACAATTCTCGACTCCAGTGCTGGGAGTTGTAGGACTTCTGTCTAATTTGCATCCTTAGTCTATTGCGGCAAACACACAACAGTACTGCAGCAACATCAGCATTACCGGGTTTGTTAAATAAAATCTATTTTATATTGGTTTATGAAATCCTATGGCTGTTTACTCAGAAATATATCTCAATTTCAGTTGGACTCCTCATCTTCCAGTATTTCCGTTTAGGTTACAGCCTTAAATCGCACTTTGCACTCAGGTTTAGACATTGTCGTCCAACTTGCGGGAGACCCAAACCGGATGAAAAGTCAGGATACAAATAAGAGCAAGTTCCAATTTCAGGAATAGTGGGGTAAAAAGATACTCACCAGGAAAAACCAGCCTGCCTAGCCACACTCGCCAAAGAAAGACCACACCCTGTAACGCTGCTAAACAAAACAGGAACTTCCTCTTCAACCCAGCGCGCCCTGAATCATTTAAATGAGCCACACCCCAGAATCCCGCGCGCCTATTGGTCGCCTCCGCCTCCACCGCTTCCCTGATTGGTGAGGACGCAGAGCTCGCCGAAGCCACAATGCGCTTCTCTCTGCCGAAAGCGCCTCCATTCCTCCCTCCCCGCCTGCGCTAGTACTGCAATTCCCAGAATCCCTTGAGGCGGCAGCCTGAGAGGTGGAGCTTCCGCCGCTCCTCCTCCTTTTTCGGCTTCTCTTCGGCTGCCTAGTAGAGAATGTGAGGGTTCGTTCCTGCAGCACTACAATCCCCACCATGCCTCGCGCGGGCTCGGAGAAGCGCTTCCGGCTGGACGAGGTTGTCGGTTGTAAACATCCAGGTAGGGGGGAAATGAGTGGGCTGATTTGGTGTGTGTGTTTGTTCTGCCTTCCCCTCCCCTTTCTTCCTCTTACCCTCTCCCCTTAAACGGGTATATCTCTGTGGCCAGGGTGGGCGGTTGTCTATCTGGGGAGACCTCGAAGGGCAAGGAGGCAGCGTGGCCTAGTGGGTAGAGCCATAGATTAAGGAGCCCTTGGGATATGGAGGGGGGGGGGTGTCATTCCATTGATTACATTTTAACCTCACCCTTTCTTCAAGGTAGGGGTGCAGAACCTTAGCCTTCCCGGGCTCCCAGTCCGGCCTCCCCCCCGCCTTCCCGGGCTCCCCAGTCCGGCCTCCCCCCCCCCGGGGTTCCCAATCCGCCCCCCCTCCCGGGGTTCCCAAGATGGCCTCATCCCCCTCCCTCCCCAACCAGGTGGCTCCTGCTTCCCCCCTCCCCAACCGATCATTTGGTGGTTTCTTGGCTTTTGTGCTGTCCCCCCCCCCTTCTAAAACGTGGAAATGCCTCTCCTAAGGCTTAGATGGCAAATGGCAAGAAGGCAGCTGCCGATTTGGGGCAGGGGCTGAGAATAGAGAGCTGGAGACCCACGCATCAGTTTGCCCCAGGGGGAGGTGGCCTGTGCAGCCTGCCCCATCCTGGGTTCCTCCCAGCAACCACCCCAGGGAGCTTCTTTCTTTCCTCCTCGCTGCAGAGCTTGGAAGCTACAGGAGAGCCCATAACTCGGTGGTTAAGCTTATGCTTGGCATGCAAAAGGTCCCAGGCTCAATCCCCGGCATCTTCAGGCAGGGCAGGAAAATCTCCTGCCTGAAACCCTGGAGAGCCGTTGCCTGCCATTGCCAACAGTACTGGGCTAGATGGACCATGGGCCTGACTCTGTGTAAGGTAGCTTCCTATGTTCCTGTGTCACTGATATTAAAAGCCCCATCATTTGCTGTCAAATGCCCAGGAGTAGACCTTTCCCCTCAGGACTGGAACCCTTGAAAGCAATGCAATGTAGTGGTTAGATTGTTGGACTGGGACTATCCGGGTTCTAGTCCCCACTTGACCACAAAGCTCACTGGGTGACTTTGGGCCAGTCACTGACTCTTTGCCTAACCTACCTCACAGGGTTGTTGTGAGGATCAAATGGAGAGGAGGAGGACCACGTAAACTGCCTTGGGTTCCTTGTAAAGAGGAAGAAAAGGCGGGATATAAATGTAAAAATAAATCAATCGATATCAGCAGTCATTAATAAAATCACAATAAACTCTCTCTCACACACGTAACAAGTGATCAGGGCAGACTGGTGATAGATGTTGCATGGGGGAAGGGGGTGCTGGCAGTCCTGCTGGAGCAGGCTTTGACGTGGCCTTTGCCTGTCTGCTTCCCTCTCTCTGTGTGCTACGTCCGGGTTCAGAGGCAGCCTGCATTGAATATTAGCTGCTGGGGAAGAGCCCCAGAAGAGAGCTTCTTGCCTTCCATGTCCTGCTTGTGGGCTTCCAGGGATCTCTGATTGGCCCCTGCAGGGCAACAGGACTCTGGACCATGTGCTGATCCAGCAACCAGGCTCTTTTTGGCTTCCTTCTACAGATTCCACTTGGAGTTCAGACTGGGGCCTCACTGAATCAAGTCCTCCCGGGGAAACGGGCACCATGTCCCTCTCTGAGTGTTACATTGCAGTGAAGTTAGCAGACCAGCCCCTGGCTCCAAATCCATCCTGCGGCTGCCGGAAACCGAGCTGGGAGAGTGCCCGTTGGGCGGCTGCAGCATCTCGTACCTGAAGCAGCTCATCACGGGAAAGCTACAGGAATCTGTCCCCGACCCGGAACTCATTGGTAAGCTGCCATTTTAACTCTGTAGCGTGTCTTCGTCAAAGCTCGAAGGCACGATCCTGTCTGTCGCCGAACTGGCTGTGAACTGGGTAAGTTTGCAAGCCAGGCCCTGTCGAAGGGGCACGGCTAACCGGAAACTGCCTTGCACGAGTGCAGTGGCTGTGCCTCAAATCCTCTCTCTAAAGATCTATGAATGAGTCTGCCTAGGGTTCCGAATTTCAGTAGTACCAAAGCGCTGTGTGTATGCCAGGCACTTGTGTACAGTGCGGGGGGTTGGGTGGGTAATTCTTTCAGTGGATTAATTATTTCAGAAGGATCTGTGTACAAGCTCCGGTTCTGATGCAGAAAACAAATTCTGGGCCAAGCATGTGTTCAGAGGCACTCATGTTCCTCAGTTCTATGTCCACCTCCCTGAGCAACTATTTTGCACCTGGCTCCAGTTGGTAGACCTTGGGATTCCAGTGAAAAATGAAGTAGATCCTGCAAGTCTGAAGTCTACCTACCCCTGGTCTCCTCTGACTGGCACTGGCTGTCCCACGTTCCCGGGCATAGATCTTTCCTGTCACCTGCAGCCTGATCCCGTTAACTAGAGATGCCAGGACCATGTGCATGCAACGCAAGTGCTCCACCACTGAGCTATAGACCCTCTCCTTATGTTTGGGAATTTGCAAGAAGCCTTTGCCTTTCAGCCCACAGTGGGGAAGCGAGGTCCACGTCATATTAGTGACAGTGGTCTTGAACAGCCCATGTCTCTCGGGAAACGGAGAGTGTCACTGGTGTCTCCTTGGCCCGCGAGATCAGTGTTTACTAGTGTGCGTTATCCTCCATTACAAGCTTGAGCTGTCTTTCAGATCTGATCTACTGTGGCCGTAAGCTGCGGGACTGACCAGACGCTTGAATTCTACGGTATCCAGTCTGGCTCCACAGTCCACGTCCTCCGCAAGTCCTGGCCTGAGCCAGAACAGAAGCCAGGTAGGGGCAGCACTCTGTGAATCTCAGCATGGACAGTTTTGGTGTTTTGTGATGGCCCTGGACAAGTATTTTTTGGTTTGGGGGGAAAGGAAAGGAACAGGTAATGCAAAAACAGTAACAACCCAAACCATCCTTCTTTCATCTCTGCACACCGCCCTCTCTTGAGGGAGTGGCCTGATTTTGGGTGGGCTGGGGGACATCCAGCCACCCTAAACCTAATATATTTGCCTCTCCCAGCCAGATCTTCACCGGCTGCTTGAAGCCAGTTCTTTGCCGATTTCACCATATGTTGTCTTTACAATTTTAAAAACCTTCTGCGCCCATAAAAGCTAGAAGTTTGTTTTGTTTTTTCAATTGAAAGCTGAGATTTTCTGCATGCCGGGTAGCACCGCATCCAGTTTCAAATCCAGCCCGTGGAGATTGGCCTTGCAGGTACAGATCTGGGCCCAGTCTTCTGGCCCTGGGCTCTGGTGGATCGCCCCAATGGGAGTTGTAGTCCAAGCTGTCTAGGGGAGCGCCAGGTTGGGGGGATGGCTGCCCTAAATGCTTTAACTCTGCCGGGCCCCCGTGTGTTGCTTCTTTGCCGAGTCATTCTAGCGCAGGGCTCTCCAACCGTGGGTCCCCAGATGTTGCTGGCCTACAGCTCCCAGCATACCCAGCCAGCGTGGCTAATGGCAAGGGATTCTGGGAGCTGTAGTCCAGCAACATCTGGGGACCCAAGGTTGGAGAGCCCTGCCCTAGCGGATGTCTGATCGCTTGCCTTTCTCCTCTCCAGAGCCGGTGGATAAAGTCGCGGCGGTACGAGAATTCCGGGTCCTGCACACCACCTTGCACAGCAGTCCCGTCTTCAGGGATTCGGTGAGCATAAGCGGCATTGCCCTTCCTCTGCCCTTTTGCCCCGCTCCATGGGAAGAGTCAGTACGGGCAGCCAGGGATCTCAGGAGTAGTAGCTTGAGGCTTCCTTGCATGGCATTGCCGATCTCTCTCTCTGTTTCCCATGCAGGTCTTCAAGATGCTGGCTAATAAGGAGTCCCTGGATCAGATCATTGTCGCTACCCCGGGCCTTAGCAACGACCCAATCGCTTTGGGTGAGTACAGCCAAGCACGGTTTGGTGTGTGGGCAAGGATGCGATTTCTCTCATGCTTGTCTTACCTGGTTGAAGCCAGGGACTCACCTGTGTGACGCCACTCCTCTCGCCTCCTTTAATTCCCTCCTCGAAACCAGCCTTTTTCCGTGAAGCCCTTACTCTCCATACTTCACTGCAGCTTTTCCCAACTGTGAGTCTGTCTGCTGGACTACAACTCCCAGTGGCTTACGCTGGCTCAGCTTGTCTGAGCGTGGAAAGCTAAGCAGGGTCAAGCCTGGTTATTACTTGGGTGGGAGACCCCTCCTCTAGTTTCCTGCATTGAGCAGGGGATTGGACTCGATGGCCTTTAGGCTCCTTCCAACTCTATGATCTATGGAATCTCTGACCATTGTCTATGCTGGCTGGGGGCAATGGGAATTGTAGTTCATGAGGAGCTGGTGGCCCAAGATTGGGAAAGGCTGCCCTACTGGAATAAACCCAAACGACCCGCAACTGTGAAATACCGTATTTTTCGCTCTATAAGACGCACTCCCCCCACTAGGTGGAAATGTCTGTGCCTCCAATGGAGCAAATACAGTAATACCTTGGATTACACGTAACTTGGTTTGAGAGCATTTTGCAAGACAAGCAAAATTTTTAATATTTATTTATTTATTTTTGACTTGATATACAAGCGTCGTCTTGCAATACAAGTACTGTAGTACGGCTTAAATTAAAAATCTCTGTACAAATTTTTTTGGGGGGATTTCGTTTTGATATAAGAGTGTTTTGGATTACAAGCACCTTTCCGGAACGAATTATGCTCTCAATCCAAGTCATGACTGTACAGTAAAAAAAATATATTATCTATTTATTTATTTTTTTACTTTCCTCTGCTGGTTGCGAACAGCGGAGGACTCCTGCGCAGGGCGGGGGAAGCCCCACCTCTCAGCTGTTTCTCTGTGGAACAGCTGATTTAAAAAAAAAAAAAATATTATTATTTTATTTTATTTTTTAATTTTTTTTACTTTCCTCTGCTGGTTGGGAAGAGCGGAGGACTCCTGGGCAGGGCGGGGGAAGCCCCCGCCTCTCAGCTGATCCCCCGTGGAGCAGCTGATTTTTTTTTAAAAAAATTATTATTATTATTATTTTATTTTTATTTTTTTTTACTTTCCTCTGCTGGTCGGGAAGAGCGGAGGACTCCTGGGCAGGGCAGGGGAAGCCCCCGCCTCTCAGCTGATTCCCCGTGGAACAGCTGATTTTTAATAATAATAATAATAATAATTATTATTATTATTATTATTATTTTACTTTCCTCTGCTGGTCCGGAAGAGCGGAGGACTCCTGGGCAGGGCGGGGGAAGCCCCCGCCTCTCAGCTGATTCCCCGCGGAACAGCTGATTTAAAATTTTTATTTATTTTATTTTTTTTGTACCATGCGGTAAGTGCGTCTTATGGTCCGGTGCGTCTTATGGAGCATAAAATTCGGTAAATGCATATCCTTCGCTGTTTACCTCTTTCTCCCCATTTCCCTCCCTTTCCTCCATTGTCTTCCCTCTCTTGACTTCCTGACTGCAGGCTCCTCAGAGCGGGGACTTGCGCACTTCTGTGTTGTGCAACCTCGTGTGCGTTGGTGGCATAAATAATCAGGATCTAGAATTCGGTGGGCTCCCTTGCTTCTCTCTTGTCCACCAAGAAAAAATGGTTCTGGGACTGAAAAATCTGAACGTTTGTGCATGGGATCAGTTATGCAAGAGGAAACCGACGTTTTAATTTTTACTTTGTTTATTCATTACAATAACCAAAGGTCCCCGGGTGGGGCACAGATGGCAAGTTTAACATGCAAGGGGTAGTTTCCAATGTTAGTCCTATGTAGAGTAGACCCACTGAAATAAATGGGACTTAAGTTGGTTGTAACTAACTTAAGTTGTTTAAAGAGTGGTCCTATGGCCCTAGGATACTTTGGATTCCCAGACCTGAGGTTGGAAACAGAGCTCCGACCTCAGAGCTGGGAATCCGTATTCCGATCCCACCCCCCTTGCAGGAAGGAACCGGGCTGGCTGCCTCCCCGAGGACCGGGAACTCAACCTTGGAGAGGGGTAAAGGGGGCATTCCAGGGGGACATGAGCAGCCTCTGCAGCCTCTTTCCCTCCCCCCCCCAAGTGCCCCAACTGGACTGCCCCAACTGGACTGCCCAAAATGGCTGTCTAGTGAAAATACAGAACAGGAGGTGCAGGGATGTGGAGATCGCCCGGGTTCGGGGGCTTATGAGCATCAAGGGCACAACCCATAGGATTGCACCCTTAACAAACTTAACATTGTCCCTGACTTAAGTGTCATTCCTTTCAGTGGGTCTACTCTACATAGGACTAACATTGGATACTGCCTGTGGCGGTGGTAATAGACAAGTAGCAGCGGTAATAATAATAATAATAATAATAATAATAAGCACAATAAAACCACCACCACCACATCATAAAACAGAGTAAAGCCAGCAGTGAGAAAAGGTGAGAGAACGTGTCATTAACCGCGCTTTGAATCATACATAGTCTTCCCAACCCGTAGGAACTGGTTGGCTTTTCATGGGTTCCATATTTCTTGGTGGACATTACAGATTTCTCTCATTGCTTACAATGGTTTCTTTGTCTGACAGGTGTCTTGCAAGATAAGGACCTTTTCTCTGTCTTTGCTGACCCGACCATGTTGGACACGTAAGTTTGTTAAACAACATGGACCAGAGTCCAGATGTCACCCATAGTTAAATATTGTCTCCCCCCATACACACGTTTGCAGCGAAGGAGGAGATTGCTCCTTGGCTAACGTAGACACGCAGGTTCCAGTAGGTCTTCCAAACTATTCCCTTATAGCTGATAGATGTTGGAGTTGACTGACCCTGAGAACTAAATACCCTATTAGGCACGACTTGGTTCTAATCCTGGCCTCTGGAGCAACAGAGAGACTGAAATGTTTTGCATTTGTAAGTTGTTCCCTGCGTGTTAACAGAAAAGATGCCTACATTTATGGGAGGGGCCATAGCTCAGTGGTAGAGCACCTGCTTTGCAATCAGAAGGCCCCTGGGTGATCCCCAGCAACTCCAAGTAGGGCTAGGAAAGAATCCTGCCTGACCCTGGAGAGCTGCTGCCAGTCAGTGTCGACAATATTGGGCTAGATGGACCAAGGGTCTGACTCAGTGGGAGGCAGCTTCCGATGTTCCTATTCTCCTAAATAACTGCCTGCTCTTTAATCAGAAGTTCTACTCAGCCTCGCTTCTCAAGTTCTACCAGGCCTTGGTCAGACTATTTCAACCTTAAGGGCTAACGGCTTGATTTCCACCTACCCAGCAGAAAAGAGATCTGAGATTCTCACGATGCTGAACGTTGCATCTGGTACCTATTTCTCTGTGCAAAGTGCACCTGAACCATACAGAGCCTTGTTTCCTCCAGTTTTGTGTCTAAACCGGAAAGTTCAAACTGATGAACTTGGATTGGAACTGAACCCACATTTTGTAACGGATTGACTAAATTTTAGGTAGAACATCCGGACAGTGTGAGCTATTCAACAGCAGAACAGACTGCCTTGGAAGGTGATGAACTCTCCATAAGAGATTTTTAAACAGAGGCTGGATGGCCATAGTAGACTAGATGACCTTTCAGTTCCCTTCCAACTCTATGATTCCATGACTCTCTAGTCATGACTCCCCACCCAGCCGCTTACCTGCTCTCACCAGCTCTTTTTCTAGGCTCATCCCAACCCATCCCGCTTTGGTGAATGCCATTGTCCTGGTCCTCCACTCCGTGGCAGGTAGCACGCCCTTGCCTGCTGGGGAGACCTCCTCACGAAGCATGCCTTCCAGCTCCTACCGGGACATGCCAGGTGAGTGAGACATGCTACAAGACGGCGTGCGGGTTATTACCAGCTGGGCTAGAGAGGAACAGAAGCTGGTGTTGCCATTGCCGCTGGTAGCAGTCACACTTTTATCCAGCGCCAGAGGTTTGCTAGGCAGCCTGGTGTAGTCCAAAATATCTGGAGGGCAACTCCCATCAGCCCCAGTCAGCATGACCAATGGCCAGGGAGTGTGGGAGTTGTAGCCCAAAACTTCTGGAGGGAACCTGCGGCCTGCCCGAGCTGTGTTGCAGCCAGAGTGGAGCTACTGAGAAGAGGGAGGTATCGGCATGCTTGTGGGAACCCCAAGGTTTGCAGAAGTAGAAACAATCTTTAGGGGGAGGGAACCTTACAGGGGTAGCCTCCCCCCCCCCCAAAAAAAGCCCAGTGAGAACTGTCCCTGCTCAATGGCCACAGAATACTGAATGGAATTGGGGGGAAACGGAAAACCAGAGGGAATGGAACGGAGTATCCTGGAATGGAATATCCCGAAAAAGGGCATGGCTGGCTGTAACAGATCGTGCTTCATTGCAATATCTTCTCTTGGGCAGGTGGCTTCCTCTTTGAAGGTCTCTCCGATGATGAAGATGATTTCCATCAGGTAATGTCACAGGACCCAAGAGTTGGGTATCTGAAGCAGAAGTCTGGAAACTGACGTGATCTGCAATATACAGTGGCCATTTAAGCCTCTCTTTATGGGGGTCTTTTTTTCTGTCCTGTTGAGGAGGGGCAGTAGCTCAGTGGTGCAGCATCTGCTGTACCCCGGTGGCATCTCCAGGTAGGGCTAGGAAAACCCCTGCCTGCAACCCTGGAGAGCCGTTGCTGCCGGTCAGTGTCGAGAATACTGGGCTAGGTGAACCAAGGGAATGACTCGGTAGAAGGCAACTTCTTACGTTCCTGTGATAATCCCATGATAATCTCTCTCTGATGCAGGGGCTTCTTGGCAAAGGTCACGCCATCGCATAGTGTTATGCTGTGGGGTTGTGTACATGGCAGCCAGCATCTGGATGTGGCGTCGGCCACATCACTCTTCCATGCAAGATAGGCCATAGGAATTGATGTGCTTTAGCCACAACAGCACATTGCCTTGAAAAACAATGTGAGGTGGAAATTGACGTGACTTGAGAACTTTGTGAAGGAGCCATCCATTCCTGAGAGAATATTGCAACCCCCCACCCCTTTTTTAAAAATGCCTTTTGGTTTTTTCAGCAGGAAGCAGGCATCTGATACCAAAGTCCACATTCTTGAATCTCCCATGTTCAAAAACAGCAGTGTGCCACTGAAAACTGGTTGCTTGGGATCAAACAGCAAGAGAGGGCCGTTGCCTCCGTGCTCTTGTGTGTGGGCTTCCCAGGGATATCTGGTTAGCCACTGTGGGAAACAGGTTGCTGGACTAGACAGACCTCTGATCTGATCCAGCAGGGCTGTTCTTATGTCCTTAAGATTCACTGAATCCAAGCAGTCAGGCACACCCAGGCCATGATTACAGCATGCCGCTCTCCATCAGTTCTGTACTTCTGCGGTGTTTTCTATGTCACTTTTGTACCGTATCGTACTTTCACAAAGTCTCTAGGCAAGAAAAGCAGTGAGGGCTAATTAGCGTTGTCCCATGTGATCTTGATGCACCGATATATATTTTTCCACCACCACCCCACGTACAAGGAGGATCCCATTCCATGAAGCCGTATAAGAATATCCCAGATCTCTTCTCTTCCTTTCTGGAGAGGATGTAATCCTGTCAGTGGCAGGTGGGGACTCCTTTAGAGCAGTGTTCTCCAACCTTGGGTCCCCAGATGTTTTTGGCCTACAACTCCCAGCATGCCCCAGCCAGCGTAGCATAGCTGGCTGGGGCATGCTGGGAGTTGTAGGCCAAAAACATCTGGGGACCCAAGGTTGGAGAACACTGCTTTAGAGGGAACAAGTGGGACCTCCAACAAAATGTGGCAGCATGGGTTTCCCTGCCTCCCCAGTTTTCCATCCCACCAAAAAACAACAGTCCATCAGTATTCTCTTCCCACTGAGCATCCTCAGTGGATTTCCCTGCCTCCCCAGTTTTCCATCCCACCAAAAAACAACAGTCCATCAGTATTCTCTTCCCGCTGAGCATCCTCAGTCCTCGTTGGCTGTTTTGGGTCCCTGGCCCTTTGGGGGGGTTTCCCTAAGTATTTTTTGTGCTTCTACAAACCTTGGAGTCCTCCACTGATACTCCCTGCTTGTGTATGGGTGGTGCTGTTCTGGCTACATTAGCAATGCAACTTGGAGAACTGAGGCCATATCTCAGTGGCAGAGCTACCTGCTTTGCATGCAGACGGTCTCAGGTTCGATCCCCAGCAGTATCTCCAGGTAGGGCCGGGAAAGAATCCTGCCTGAAACCCTGGAGAGCCGCTGCAGGTCAGTGTCGACAATACTGGGCTAGATGGACCAAGGGTCTCGCCCAGTAGAGGGTAGCTTCCCATGAGATCACAGTTAGTATGTATGAAGGAATTGTGTTCATGTGAACGCGTCCGGTTGGTTGAGAAATAACAAGCGTGACTCCCTTTGAAAAGAGCCGGGGTTTCACAACCCCTCTCACTTCAGTGCCTGCCTCGATGAGAAGAGAAATCAGGGCAACCTTCCCCAACTTGTTGCCCTCCAGATGTTTTGGACTACAACTCCCAGCACCCCTGGCCGTTACCCATGCTGGCCGGGGCTGATGGGAGTTCAAGTTCTAAACATCTGGAACGCCCCAGGTTGGGGGGACGCTTGCGTTAGGGTGTTCCAGTGCAATCAGCTGTTTTGTGTGTGGGCAGTAATGAGCAGGAGTCCTTCTCTTCCCAACAGAGCACAAGGACCACCCCTTCCAGCAGCACGTCGGGGTCCCGCCCAGCATCCCTGGGCTACACTGGGGCGGCTGGCCCCCGGCCCATCACCCAGAGTGAACTGGCAACAGCCCTGGCCTTGGCGAGCACCCCAGAGAGCAGTTCGCACACTCCCACCCCCGGGACCCAGGTAAAGTAGAAGCACAGCACACTAGGCTGGCCTTGATGGCCATCCTCTCGGTCCAGGCAGCTGAGAGAAAGAGAGAAGGCCTCTGCAGGGAGTGATCTCTGGGGCACGGCACTGCCTTGATTGCCGCAGGAGCTCAGGGCAAGCGTACCTCCCCCTCCCACCTGCGAGCTACAGATTGTGGGGGGCCCTGGTATGCATATGGAAGGACATTTGCAAATCATCCCAGAGACACACACTCAAACGGCCCGGGAAGAGCAGGTAAGACCCAGGGAGCTCGGCAGAACCCACCTGCAAGTACATTTCTGTAGGCGCCCTGACGATGAAAGAGATCCCATCAAAATTGGGCTATTCCAACGAACTTCCCAAAGGGAGCTTCACTGGATGGGATGGGCCAGGAGTGGGGGAGCCTGCGGCCCTCCAAGCGATGTTGTACATCTCCCAACCATTGGCTGTGCTGGCTGAGGCTGATGGGAGCTGGAGTCCAACAACCTCTTGGAGGGGCTGCAAATCCCCCGCTCCCAGATTAGACAGACTCCCTTGCCGATGGCGCCGTTTCCATAGCCACTGCCTGCGGCATGGTGGGCACTCCCTGTCAAACATAAGCGCAATCTCTTGGCCAGTCTTTATCCTCACTAAGGCCTGCAAGGCACGAGAGGAAGTTGTTCTTTCGGACCGGTTCCATCAAAGCGGACAATCTCTCCCTGTCCTACGCAGCAATGATTCCTCAGGGGGTGGGGGGAGATCTGTTCGATGGCTATCCCAAGTTTCGACAGGTTTTCCCCATCAAGGTGCAGTTATGCGCACATTTACCCAGGCCTGTGGCTCACGCTGGCTCAGCTTGTCTGAGCATGGAAAGCTAAGCAGGGTCAGGCCTGGTTCTTACTTGGATGGGAGACCCCTCCTCTAGTTTCCTGCATTGAGCAGGGGGTTGGACTCGATAGCCTTGCAGGCCCCTTCCAACTCTATGATCCTATGAAATCTATGATCCCGATGGAGTCCGACTGCCCCCTCTGGGCTGCCTGAGAAAGTGTCTCCCGAGTGAGCTTACAAGCTCCTGTGTGTGTGTGTGTAATCCGCCCAGATAACGTTCGTTATTGGGCGCGTTAGAAATGTAGAAAATAAACAATGAATACAAGTTCCATCCGTGATGCGCAGCTGGTAGTTGGAGGTGCCGTATTTGGGTCCCTCCCTGGAGCCTATCCCTTGCGCTGTTCAGATGCGGTGGCCTGTCCCCTTTGGCAACCCTGTCCTCTTCCCTCCAGGGGCATTCTTCAGGCACATCTCCCATGTCCTCCAGTGTCCAGTCAGGAACACCCATCACCAACGACCTCTTCAGCCAGGCCTTACAGCATGCCCTACAGGCTTCTGGGCAGCCGAACCTGCAGGTCAGTAACCCACCTCCATCCTTTCATCCCACTTGTGGCGGGGGGGGGGGGGCTTGCTTGCTTGCTTGCTTATTTATTTATTTATTTATTTATTTATTATATTTGTTATATTTACCGCCCATCAGCCAAAAGGCTCCCTGGGCGGTTTACAAAGAAACAGGATAAAAATAATATTAAAACCAAAAGTGTCAGACCAGAGGTACAGTAGTGATAATAAAAATGGGGATAAAAATCTAACCATTAAAATATTGGGTAAATAAAAAGGTCTTCACCTGGTGCCTGAAGGAATAAAGAGTAGGCGCCAGGGGCACCTCCTTGGGAAGTTGATTCCAGAGATGGGGGGCCACAACTGAGAAGGCCCTTCCCCTGGTAGCTGAAGGGGGCTTTCTGAGAAGGACCTCCGAAGAGGATCTCAGGGTTCGGGTAGGCCCGTATGGGACGAGGCGTTCCTTCAGATGCAACTGCGATCAGGGCAACACGCTGTGCAGGACAGCAGGCCGCTGACTGGGCAAAAAAATCTTTCAAAGAACCGTCCCCCAACCTCCAGTGAGATCGCTGTCCCCGTGCTGGAAGAGAATTTCCTCCCCTGCAGGCCAGCAGATCAGCTGGGCTGCAGGGGAAAGTGGGCGGGGCTCCCACATGCTGCAGGCCCCTCGAGGAGCAGCCATGGGTCACATGTGGCCCACGGAATATCAGAATATCTCAAAGTGGACGTATCATCGGCTGCCAATTTCGTGGGGCTCTGCCCACTTGAGTGATGCATTACCTGTATGTGGAGCACATATCCAGGGCTTTGCACTTGGGAAAAAGTAATCGCACCCCAGGGTTACCCAAAATCCACACTTTTTAAAAGAGTGCTTTGTGATCTGTATAAATTATGGAGGTGAAGCAAAGCTTGCATCTGTCTGCCTTTCTATTGCAGGGATTTTGACAATGCACCTCTCTTCCGCTCCCCCCCATTTCCTACCAGTGAGCTTTCTGCCAATTCCACGTCTGGCTTTGGAGATTTCAGTGCTCACGTGCTTGCAACTCTATCTTTAGGATATAAGGACTAGAAACGTTGTTGTTGTTAATAATAATGAAAGCTGAATGACTCAGGAGTCTGAATTCTGCACCAGATATACAGTCCTGTGCTGCTTCTGCTGTTGCCCAGACTTGCAGAAGATGCACAGCTCTGAGTATAGCATCCCCAAATCACGCAGGATGGGATGAAAGTCTGTTGTCAGTGCAGGGGGCTTGCACTGAAGGCCACAACTTGTGGCTTCTCAAGCGATGCACTTCCTGCCCCTCCTAAATTTTTCCTGTTCTATCCCAAGGGCTCTTGGTGGGTCATGGTATAATCTAGTTATATTCTGTCCTCTTTAAGCATCTTGGGTGTGGTTAGGTTAGGGGACTAGTGACTTCCCCAGTGTATTTCTTCGTGATGTTTTTTTAATCCCACCCCACGCCCTTTTGAGGACGTCCAAATCAGCGTGCTGCTTAAGCCACGTGGCTGTGCACAGGGCCGCCCGGGTTGCTTCATAGCTGGACACGGATTTCCGTGTAGGTTTCCCATGGCTAAAGCCCAACATTCTTTAGTTATTCTCCCCTAAGAGCCTGCCCGTACTCTGAGATCTTCCGGGGAGGCCCTTCTCTTAGTTCCGCCAGCATATAAGCGACGCCTGGCAGGAACTCGGCAGAGGGCCTTCTCGGTGGTTGCTCCAACACTCTGGAATTCCCTTCCCAGGGAGGCTAGAATAGCACCTTCCTTGGTGTGTTTTCAAAGGCAGGCAAAAACTTTCTTGCTCTGGCAGGCCTTTGGGGAATAAATTTGGACCTATGAGAAAGCGATGGATTTGCACTATTCCTATAGCTATTCTTGTTTTTAGCTTTGATATTTTATATAATTTTAATACTATTGCTGATTTAATTATATTTTTAACTTTTGTATTTCTCTATTTATATGTTTTAACTGTACAAATTTTAATGTTGTAAAGCCACCTTGAGCCCCCAAATTGGGGAAAAGGCGGGTTATAAATAAATATAATAATAATAATTAACAAGTTGCACTGGTTGTCTCACACAGCAACCCTGTGAGGTAGGTCAGGCTAGTCACCTTTGTGGCTGAGCAGAGATTTGGATCTGGTTCTCTTGCACCGAGACCCCCAACTCTCTTGTCCCCCTGACGGTGCCCGGCTGGGTCGGAGCTCAGATAACGGCGTGCTTTCCCTTCTCTTTGCTTGCAGAGCCAGTGGCTGCCCCAGCTGCAGCAGCTGCGGGACATGGGCATTCATGACAACGAGCTCAGCCTCCGGGCCCTGCAGGCCACCGGCGGGGACATCCAGGCAGCGCTGGAGCTCATCTTTGCTGGAGGAGCCCCCTAACGCCTCTCTCCAAGAGGCCCTAAACCCCAGGAGGGTATTCTATGTGTCTCTGATCCCTACACTACCGAACGCGTCCTTGGATACATCCCGCCACAGCACCGTGCTCCATCCTCGCCTTGAGCAGCCCGGAATCTTCCCTGCGACTACCTTTTTGTGTCCGAGCCGAGCGGCCAAAGGACGATGATGAGATGGGAGCTCTTGGCGCTTGACGAAATTTTGCTGAAAAGGCAAACACATCTAGTAACCAGGCAGGGCCAAAAGGACCCTGGAGCAGATCCCAGTATGCCCCTCTGGAAGTGATCAGGCCCTGCCCGATCTGAAGCGGTTGCAGAGAAACGAGCATCCCCTGCGTTGTCCTATACAGCGTGTGTGTTTTTCCTTCCTTTTCTGTGGTTGTTTTCTTGCTGCTCTCCAAGGTTCTGCTGGGTTTGTTGGACTCACAAACCATTTCAATAAAGCTGCCCTTCCTTAAGTGGCCTGTCCTTTTGCTGTTGTTGTCATTAAGGTTTTGAGGCAGTGAGCCTCTGATGCTTAACAGACAACTGACAAGTGCTTTAAAACAGAGGTGGGAAGAATGTAGATCTCCAGATGTTTTGGACTCCCAGCTCCCAGAGTTCCTGACCATTGGCTATGCTGGCAGGGGCTTCTGGTAGTTGCAAGTCCAAAACATCTGGAGATCTACCTTCTGAACACCCCTGCTTTAAAACATGGGTGGGTATGACTTCAGGCTTGTGGAATTGACTCTAGTTTAGTTTTTAGTTTAGTTTTTAATTTTTAATTTAGTTTTTACTTTAGTTTTAGGTTTAATTTAGTGTTTAGTTTTAGGTTTAGTTTATTAGAACCCAACTAGAGCCAGTTGTAAAATGGGTGTGGGTAGGCATAGGCTAAGAATTAAGGAACTGGGTGCCTCTGAGCACACGCTCAGCCCAGGAATTTGTAATCAGTACCAGAACCAAACCCACGAGTCCTTTTGCACAAAAATCCACTCCAGGTTTTCCCCCGACAGTTCTTTTGCAGCAACCTAATTGTGGGGGAACTTCGTTTCCGTTATTGGTATTGTTAGACAGCTGGCAGGCAGAAACTTTTGCTGATCTGGTAGAGCCTGATCTACCTTCCGCTCGTGAGTGGAAGTCAGGTCACACTTAGAGGAGAGAGAGTAGCTCACCAAAGAGTGCATGCCAAAGGTCCCAGGTTTCTGAAAAGCACTCAGAAACCTCAATCTGTACAAAATGCAGCGGCATGTGTAACACTGCTGTTGTGTCAACTCTGTTTGCTTCCGGGCACAATTCACAGTGCTGGTATTATCCTTTTAGCAATCTTGGATGTGTCTACTTGGAAGTAAGTCACACTGAGTTCAATGTGGCCTATTCCCAGATAAGTAGGTAGGATTGTAGCTAAGGGCATAGGTGTGATTAGTTTATTTTAATTTTAAAATTGAATACAGTAATACCTCAGATTGCAAGCATAATTCGTTCCGGAACCGTGCTTGTAATCCAAAACACTCTTATCAAAGCGAGTCTCTGGCAGGCGTGAGCAGGGCCGATTTTGGCCCGCTACGCCCGCTCGAGGCGAGCGGTTACATCCCTACGGTTGTATTGCAAGACGTCGTTTGTTTATCAAGTCAAAATTTATTAAAAAAAATTGCTTGTCTTGCAAAACGCTCTCAGACCAAGTTACTTGCAATCCAAGGTATTACTGTAGTGGTAAAAAAAAAAAAATAGAAGATGAAAAACGAAAGGGGCTACTATGTTGCAGGTGGGGCTTACAGGCCGCTGTCCTAAACATACCAGGGCGTAAGCACAATTGAACACAGTGGGAACTTGTTCCTGAATAAACATGCATAGGATTGTGCTTGTAACTGACTCCTGGATATGGAACAGTTGAAGGCTATTGGAAAAGAAGGGTGGTTTAGACCTTAAGGGTGCAATCCTATGCATGTTGAGATTGAAAAAAGGCCTACAACTCCCAGCATGTCCCAGCCAGCATAGCTTGCTGGGGTATGCTGGGAGTTGTAGGCCTTTTTTCAGTCTCAACATGCATAGGATTGCACCTTTAAAAAATAAATAGAAATAAAAGTGGGTCTTGCAACAAAAAGTTGCAATGTAGAACGCTTCTGTTCAGGGTACAAGCCAGCCATGCCTTCTCTCCAGAAACTCCATTGCATTCTGTCCCACCGGATTTTTCTTCCTCCCTTCTCCCAACAGTCAGCATTCCATGCCCACTCAAGCATGCTCAGTCCTCGTTCACCTGTTTGTGGGTTCCCCCCTCTTAGAGGTGGGTGGGGTTTTTTGGTGGTGGTGGGTATTTCTGCAAACCTTGGGGTTCCCCAGGCTTGCTGCTACCTCCCTCTTATGGGGGGCTGGTGCTATTTTTGGCTGCATAAAGACACTTGGAGAATTGAGTTTGTTATGTGGGATGTTTGGAGACAGCAGGGGGCGTTCTTCCCACATAGTTTCTGCAGTGCTCTCTCTCTCTCTCTACATCTCTGTGTGTACACAAAACTGTATTTAGGGGATTAAAAACATGCTTAAAAGGGGGAGTTACATTCCGCAGAGATCCCTGTGTTCATTTTTGGGTACCACTGTTCAGATGACAGCTTGCCGGCAGTGTCAGTAACGGAATTATCAAATCCGTTCCGTCTGCGTTCGGTGGATTGTCCGGTGCCTTTCATTCCATCATCTTCTCGTCGACGGAATCGGATCCTGCACGAATGCATTTGTACACATTTGCACAATTTTGCACTAAACGCAAATCCACACTTCCAGAAACCCCCCCCCCTTCCAAAATGCACATTTTCACACTTTAATCTATGGGGAGAGATGCACATTTTCGGCCTGTTTTTATTTTATTTTCCTACAACTAAATTTGCAGAAAATAACAGGAAGTTAAAAAAAAAAAAAAATAAGACCCACGAGTCTCCGGAATCCGTGCAACTTGGGAAAAGCTGGTCTGCTGCGGGATCCATGGGTCGGATTCATAGAAATCCAAACTCATTTGAGTCCGTCGTGGATGTCTCCGAATATCCCTAGTTCCTGAGTTGCTGGGGTGGTGGTGCTTGGACCAGATGCCTCCAGTGGGCCTTCCTCCCTTAGTGGGCCCATTTCCTTGCCACTGTCACTGCCACCTATTTGCTTACCCTCTCCTGGGACCAATCTCCACCCCACTCCCAGGGGAAGAGGATAAGGTGAGCAGAGGCTGCTGCTGCTGCTGCTGCTCCTCACTCTTGTTAGTGTTCAACAATGCTGACCCATGGCACTGGCCCTGCTTATCGTGCCATCACTAACGAGGCCCTGTCCATGGTACCCAACGATCAAAAAAGGATCAGCCAGAAAGCAGGGCCTCTTAATTCCACATCCAATGTTTGCACGATTTCTCTCCCATTTCCCCACCCCCTTTTTCCCCCTTCATACCATAGCCTTCCAGTTCAATGACCCTTTATTTTTAGAGTGCAAACAGACAGTGATTTTTGTGGCATGTGGGAGAAAGAAATGAGAGCTGTTGTGTGATGGGGGTGGAAATGATGAGGCAGTCTGGGAAAAGGATCCTGCTCCCTTGCAGCCTTAGAGCTCTCTTGCAGAGGAGTGGGGAGCGGTGCAGCAGATGGGGAGAAGGGGATAAAGATGGGGAGAATTTCGTTTGGTCTGTGTTTTTAAAAGATGCCAATCTAATTTGCCCTTCTCAGGCAAATCTGTGTATCGGAACATGGTTATCCTTTGGACAGTGAGCTTCTCTGAATTTTGCGATGCTGTTCTCAGCTCAAAGGTTGTGTACAAAAATACGTACGCTGCGGAAAGTTTATTTATTTATTTAATACATTTTTATACCGCCCAATAGCCGAAGCTCTCTGGGCGGTTTACAACAGTAAAGTTGCATCCAAAACAGTGTGCATTAGGGAAAGCTGTGTACAAAACCCATATGACATTATTTATTTATTTATTTCTTATATTTATTAATCGTCCATCTGGCCGGTCACCCGGCCACCCTGGGCGATGTACAATTAAAATACAATAAAACAATACAATAAAATATAATAATTAAAACAATATAAAAAATTCTTTTAAAAACCTAACCCAACCCATATTCCCTGCCTGAACAGCCATGTTTTTAATGCACGGCGGAAGCTCATCACGGAGGGGGCATTGTTGTGATATGTATCACTTTACCAGCTGTAGCACATTGTTTACACATGGAAGGGACAGAATGGCGAGGTAAACAGGTTTGTTATGTCTTTCTGGAATCTCGTGTTTTCGCATGGGAAACTAGACTGGAAACAATATGAGCTAGTCACATGGTTTGTATGTTCTGATGACGTGCTAACTTGTTTTCTGTCTGAAGCCATCTTAGAGAGAAGCTGGACTGCTTTCTCTCTTCTTCTTGGTTCTTCTTGCTAGACTTTGTTACTGCAACAATGTAACGTCTTTGCTGAGGTGGAGTGAAGCTCAACTTACTCCACTGGATGTAATGCTTGCTATGCATTTATACTCTGCACATGGACTGTAACTAGGAAATGTATACTCTGTAGAACTTTACTTGCTAAGTGAATAAACAGGTAGAATTAGACCTGTGGTGTTACAGAGTGTTTCCTGACTCCATGGATTAATCTGCAACGGGGAAGCTGGAGGCAGTCTGACAACAGGGCAGACTGGGCTGGTTAAACTGGCACAACACGCTGCACGCTGCGCGCGGGGGGAGGTGAGATCTGGAAGATCTGTGTGTGGAATTTCAGGGGTCTGCTAGCACACAGACAGGATATTAAATCTCCCAACCCGCACACACTCTGCTAACACTCCAACAGGCATGGCGAAGGTCACTAGGGAGGGAGTTCCATAATGTGGGGGCCTTCACAGAAAAGGCTCTTCCTCATTAGGGGAAATTCCACACCAAAACAAATGTGATTCTTTCCCCATGCATTTCTGTTTTTTAATTATATATATATATATATATATAGACACAGACTGGAAATAAGACTGATTTGCCCATCCCTTGTAGGGGAAGAGGCGGGCAATGACCTTCTCAAGAATTATTTGTAATTCTGCTGGGAACAATTAGTGGGATGCTGTGTGGAAAACCAGCATGAAAACAAAAGGCATGGAATAATCCAACGTGCGGAGCTCTTTCGCTTCGGAGAAGTGCCATAGCTCAGCAGTCGGGCACGTAGTTTGCATGGAAAAGGTTCCCAGTTCAGTCCCCGGCTTGCATCTGCACATTTTGGTAATTTATTTATTTATTTATTATATTTATACCCCGCCTTTTTTCTTGCAAGGAACCCTAGGTGGCTTACATAATCCTCCTCCTCCTCCTCTCCATTTTATCCTCACAACAACCCTGTGAGGTAGGTTAGGCTGAGAGTCAGTGACTGGCCCAAAGTCACCCTGTGAGTTTCATGGCTGAGTGGGGACTAGAACCCTGATCTCCCGAGTGCCAGTCCAATACTCTAACCACTACGCCACACTGGCTCTGGACTTCAGATTTCAGACTCTGGACTTAATAGTCTTACTCTTTAGATCACCCTTCCCCAACCTGGCACCTTCCAGATGCTTTAACTTTAATTCCCAACAGGGATGGAGGGGCAGAGATAAGTTACAAGTTACACAAACCAAGTTATTAAAATCTTATCTCACAGAGGTGTTAAAGTTTAAAAGGAAGTCAAATTCCTCTCCCAGGGGTAAATATAAGACCTGAAGCATATAGGTGCTAACCTCTTAGCCACAAGCCCATGCAAATACTTCAGGTGTGCAAATTCCGTTCACAGTAAATGGTTACAGGTCACACTTCAAAAAGCTTGTCCTTTAAAATAGAACCCTGTGAAAGCATGCATGGCTGATCACAGACCTGTGGCTCACGCTGGCTCAGCTTGTCTGAGCGTGGAAAGCTAAGCAGGGTCAGGCCTGGTTATTACTTGGGATGGGAGACCCCTCCTCTAGTTTCCTGCATTGAGCAGGGGGTTGGACTCGATAGCCTTGTAGGCTCCTTCCAACTCTATGATCTATGAAATCTATGAAAGGCCTACACTGTTCTACTGGGGTTGAATTGAGGCCAAAGATCTTGCTTTTTTTCTACTGTGTGCTACATTGCAAGGCTGGTGTTGTATCAGAGGTCTGTAGATTTATTTCTTTATTTAAACTGTTACCCAGACTCTCAAGAGTCGAAAAGTATAGATAAATTTAAAATTTCTGAGGCCTGGGGTGATAAAATATGTCGCTCAGTTAAAAGGCTGTGTGGTTTTGTGTATGAAATAAAAGTTCATTTTAATCTGGTTTTGGGAGCACAGAAAACTAACCATGTGCTTCTTAAACAATGCTTAAAATGAGAAATACTCATTTTAAGTGTGCTTTCGCCTGTTTTTTCCTTGTAATTAGCTGTAAGCAGCTGGCAGTTTGATACACTTCTGAATCCAATCACCTGATCCGGGAGATAGCGGTACTCTAGCAGAGTTGGGAATTGCTGAGAGACAGAAAAAAGTGCAATAGCAGCCTTTAATTTGCTGCACACATAGGAAACCTGTAATTAAAAGAAGAAGATTGTTTGCAGCCCATTTTGCACGTTTATTGGTAGGGGGAAATTAGATGTAGCCCTTAACAACAGCCGTGTAAAGTAGACTTGTGTCCAGTTGTGCTTAAACTAGAACCAAAGGGAGGGGTGTAGGGAAAGAGTACTCAGACAGGGCTCCTTTAGTTTTAAACTGTGGAAGGCAGCCCCGCAGAGCACCCCTATCTCAGTATAGTATTCAAAATCTAGTCGATTTTAATCCTCATTGGGCAAAGGTAAGCATTTTGGTTTTTTTTTTAAATCATAAAATAAAGTTTCCAAGGGTTAGCAACATTTCAGATCTGAACTAAGGGAGTCCTTTACAACAACCCTGCAAGGTAGACAAGATTAAGCACTTTGTAAAAGTAATAAGTTGCAAGTTTCCAACAATACCACAAGGTAGACATGCTTTAAGCTTGGCGGGGCAAGCACCACTAAGATGTGTGAAAGTCGTATAAGGGGCCCCAAATCCCAGGGCAGGCCTGGGAATGAACGACAAGTTTCATTTCACAAACAAACACTTTATTTATTTTGTGAAACACAGACAAACTTAGAACTGAGAGTATGTGTAAAGCTAGTCTAGAAGATGGCAGAGTCGGGGGTAAGTCTGAGTAAGACTGCATGTTTAATGGTCTTGCATTGTGTAAAAATCATAAAATGAGGTTTGCGAGGGATTAGCAGCAAAATGAGTCTTTTTACAATAAGTCTGTAAATTAGACACGTTTTAAACTTGGTGGGGCAAGCATTACCGGGTTTTAGAAGTCCTACATTGTGTCAGGATCATGGGGTGCAGTTTATTTATTTATTTATTTATTTATTATATTTATACCCCGCCTTTTTTTCCTACAAGGAACTCAAGGCGGCTTACATAATTCTCCTCCTCCTCCTATTTTATCCTCACAACAACCCTGTGAGGTAGGTTAGGCTGAGAGTCAGTGACTGACCCAAAGTCACCCAGTGAGTTTCATGGCCGAGTGGGGAATAGAAACCAGATCTCCCGAGTCCCGGTCCAACACTCTCACCACTACGCCACACTGGCTCTTTAGGAAGAGTTGGATGGAGGGGCAGAGATAATTTACAAACCAAATTATTAAAAACATATCACACAGACAACTGGGGTGTTAAATTTAAAAAGAAAGTCAAATTCCTCTTCCAGGGGTGAAAACAAATGATTCCCCCCCCCCCAAAAGTAAGGCCTGAAGCATTTAGGTGCTAACCTGTTAGCCACAAGCCCATGCAAATCCGTAGGGTATGCAAAGTCCTGTTTCCAGTAAATGATTACAAGTCACACACGAAAACCTCAACCTTTAAAACAGAGCCCTGTGAAAGTATGCATGCCTGACCAAAGGCCTATACTGTCCTACAGTGTTAGGGGTTGGGGTTGAATTGAGGGCATGTAGATTAAAAATTATTCATACCAAAAGTTTTGCTTGTTTCTACCCCGTGCTGCATTGCAAGGCTGTAGTTGTATCAGCAGTCTGTAGCTGTTGTTTTCAAAGTTACCCAGGCCCTCAATAATTGAAAATTATAAATTTAACATTTCTGAGGTCTGGGGGGATTAAATCTGTAGTTCAGTCAAAAGGCTGCATGGATGGAGGTTGAATCGGGGAGAAAAAACTGGCTGCTGGGGAATGCTGGGAATTTCTGTCTGAACATGCATAGGATTGCACCTTAACTGTAGCCTCTGCAAATACTTACCGGGTAGGTATTACAAAGAACGCTCTCCCTCCACCTCCTCAAATCCTCCAGCTAAAAATAAAACAAAAGCTTAAAGGTAAAAGTTCTCTTAAACCAGCCAGCATTTCAACTTGTAATTTAGCAAATGACAAATGCCCTCAAAAGAAAAACCCAACAACTCCTTAGCATAGCTCTCCTTTTCACAAGCTAAACTACGGTACCACACATGTGTGGTAGTTGTGGGAGGAAAACGGAATTAGCAAAGAGCACAGAACATTTTGCAGACCTGGAATCTATGTCTCTGGACATTGGGCTTTTCTACACAAGGCATTTATTGTGTGCTCATCATTCCCTACTCACGGTTGTTTACAGGTTCTTTAGAGACGATGTTGTGATCTTCCAGTTTCACTTCTTTGTCTAACCAGCACTTTCCGTGAGTTTTTTTTAGAGCAGGGAAAATGCAGCATTTAATTGTGAAAGCAAAAGAAAGTGCAATTTCCTCATGTGTATTTGCACTATTCTGCTATACCACGGTGCCACCTAGAGGTTATGTAGCAGAAAAGCAGGAAAGGAAACATGCCTCGTGCAGTGCTCTGATCTCAATTCTGCAACGAAACTGAAAGTAGATACAGTCAGCGGATTAACAGCCTCCTGCAGAGAAGCTCTTTAAAAATAAACACATCCTCATTGCAAAACTGCCTACGTTAACATAAACTTAAACCATCTGTACTACTACTACAGTTTATGTTAAACAACAACAGCAATCCCCTTGAAACTCAAAACATGAAATGTTTAAATCAAAATACACGTTGAAATACTGGCCTTCTAGCACAGTTGCAGGAACTTCAGGAACACAATTTGGGACAGTTTCTGTGGAAAAATAGAACAGCTTTAAAAAAACAAACAAACTTTTTTTTGGGAGTTTTTGGAACTTTACAATATACCCCTACAGAATACTTGGTGCTGTTTGGTCAGTTGGCTTGGTGCTAAAAGCACAGCCACCATGACCACGTATTTCTATAATATTTTTTTAAAAAGGATTTTTATAGTCATACCAGTTCGGGGGCGGGGGGGAGAGAAGTATACTTGTTGGAAAAATGTTGCCAGTTGCCACATGTCCAAAGAGGGGGGGGAGAGGGAGAGCCTAGCCTAGCATTATTCTTTGTATTTCATAAATTCCATAGATCATAGAGTTGGAAGGAGCCTACAAGGTACAAGGCTATCGAGTCCAATCCCCTCCTCAGTGCTGGGTTGTCATTGAAATGTGGATTATCTTGTTGTCTGAACCCAGCTGTACTAACAAGCCATGGCTTGTTAACCACAAGCAAGCCATGAAGAGAACCTATGGTTTGTTGTTGGGTTGTGGACTGTGGAATTGTTCACCATGGTTTGTTATCTCGGCTGGTTCAGAGAACACGATATAACCCACAGTTCAACGACAACCCACACTCAACCCTTAAGTGTGGGTTATCGTGTTGGCTGAACCCAGTCGTTGAAGATGATCATGCATTTAACATAACATGCAGTTTTGCCCCGTGTTTTCATTCAGAAACCAAGCGTCTAGTTTTAAGGGAACTAAGACCAGCTTGATTTGGAGACCATGGGAGGAGAGGGGGCGGAGGTGGGGCGATGAATGTCTGTGTACCAGATGCTGTGATGGCTCATTCAAGTTTCTGAAACAGAAATTGTTTTCTGTAATACACAATGAGGTGATGCTTTCTCCACCCAGTGGAACTGCCAGCATCAATAGTAATTGATATGATGCAGTTAACTGGAAACAGAAAAGCCAGTGTGTCTATATATCTTTCTAAAATAATTTTAAAAAAAGACTCAAGGCGACTTACAACAGAATTAAAATATACAATTAAAAGAGCCAGTGTGGTGAGAGTGTTGGACTGGGACTTGGGAGATCCGGGTGCTGGTCCCCGCTCGGCCATGAAACTCACTGGGTGACTTTGGGCCAGTCACTGACTCTCAGCCTAACCTACCTCACAGGGTTGTTGTGAGGATAAAATGGAGAGGAGGAGGAGGAGGATTATGTAAGCCGCCTTGGGTTCCTTGCAGGAAAAAAGGCGGGGTATAAATATAATAAATAAATAAATAAATAAAATACAAAATTTACAACAGCTGCAACCATTATCCACTAAACTACAACCATCCCAGAAAACAACTAACATATCAGTGACAACCATAAACAGTTTGACCAATGCATTACAGAGCCTCCACATATGCCATCAAACGCCTGGAAACAGAAGGAAGTCTTCACCTGGAGTCAAAAGGATGACAATGTGCTCTCCAGGTGGGCTTCACTGGGAAAGCATTCCATAATTGGGAGGGATGCCACCGCCAAAAAGGCTCTCTCCCTTGGTGCCACCATCCTCTGAACCTCTTTCGGAGAAGGCTCTCAGATGTTGATCATAGCGTACGAGGAGGTGTGTGTGTGTGTGTGAGAGAGAGAGAGAGAGAGAGAGAAGTGGGGGGTTGTTTGCGTGTCACGACAAGCCACCATGGGTTAATTAACCCACAGAGCATTGCGATGTGTGCCAGCCGCCATTTTGAATATGCAACCCACGGTGGGCGGGTGCCGTGGCTTGTCATGCTGTGCTAACCCAGGTATCGTGGGTTATGCGAGGGTTAAACAACCCTTGGATAACCCATGATGCCCGGGTTCACACGGCATGAAAAGCCACAGTGAGTGCTTGCATGTTCAAAATGGCGGCTGGCATGCGCGGCAACCCACTGTTGTTTAAACAAGCTACGGTGGGTTGCAGTGATTGTGTGATCCGGGTCCGCGTATCTATATATATTTTTGTGTGTGCGTGTGTATGTATAAATATGGAGTGGGGGAGAGTTCTAGTTCGTTTTAGTTTTTCAAGATTAGGGAGTTGTTTGTGCCAGAGTCAACCAGAGCTGGCTCTGTAACCTGCTGCCAAAGCCAGGGTTTGGAACTGGAATTGGATCGGTGACCCCGAGGATAGCTTCTGGGCCACCATCCCCATAGGAGCCTGCCCGCTCTCTTAAGCTTTCAGGCAAGGTCCTGCAGCTCCTCATCCTGTGGCCTTTGGAGGAGAGCCAGGTGGGGAAATGGGACAGGGCCTTTTCAGCCATTGCACTCTGAAAGGCCAGGGAAGCGTGTGCCCTTCCAGATGCTGTGGGATTCTATCTCCCATTACCCCTGACCATTGGCGATGCTGTCTGGGGAGAGGCTGCTTGGAGTTGGTAGTCCAACAACATCTTGAGGGCCACAGATCATCCGCCCCTGCCTTAGGGGGTTCAAACGAGCCCCCTCGTGCATTTAAAGCAGACAAGAGGGGGGCTGCGCTGCCTAGTCCCTGTCCTGCCGTGCATACACTAGCCCCGCCTCCTGATGGCCACATGTTCGGCAGCCAGTGGAAAGGATCCCTATGCAAAGGGGAAATCCTGGGCCAATCAGGATCCCCACCCTCACGTGGAGGAGGGGCTCTACACCTGTATGTCAGTGTACAGGTAGGATCCCGGACACCTGTGTTTTCCATCGCTCCCAGCCAGCATGTGTTAGCTGGAGATAATGGGAGTTGTAGTCTAAATGCATCTAGAAGGCACCAGGTTATCAATAATGGAGAAACTTCTTTGTTCTCAAGAGATAAAGGAACTACCGTAATTGTAAGTTTGTTAACGGCGGGGAGATTATTGATAGCAAGGAAATGGAAAGTTCAACATCAGTATTTAATTATAGATTGTACAAAGAGGTGTGGGATATTGCTCTAAATGATAAATTAACATGTAGTATTAAATGTAAAAAGGGACAATTAAAGAAAAATAATTTTAAGGATATATGGGGACCACTTCTAGATTATGTTTTAGTAAAGGGAAAAGGGAGTAAGCCATGTCAAGATATGATGTATTTTTGGAATATTGAATAATAATGGATTATGCGGATAGAAGTACTTTTTGGTGACGGGTGCACTTTGGAGTTATATGGATGTGTGTGTGTGTGTATTTATTTTATATAATGTATGTACGTAATTTTTAAAAAAAGGGGGAAAAAGAAGGCACCAGGTTGGGCTAGCCCCTCACTTCTGGCATTGCATCAAAATTCTTGTTTTTGGGAGGGCATTGGGGGATAGCCTCCGAACATTTGGGATTAGGAGGAAGAGCTTTGGGAGGCACAGGGCGTAACGTTGCTCTTTCTAGTTCCCATGTTCAGGCTGTGCAAAAACAGCACCATCCACGCACATCAGGAAATAAATTTGCAGACAAAAGACAAACAAGCTTTAAGTGAGGGGGGAGGGGGACCGAAAGCAGTGGGGGAGGGGAGAATCTCCAAAACAGACCAAGGAGGCAGGCAGGGCCATGGGATTTGATGGGGCCCCGCGGGAAAGCCATCCAAATACTGGGAACAGAGTGGCTAGAAATTGATTGAATCCTGAACGGGGAGCACACCAATGGCCACTTTTTGTGGCACGTCCCATGTGTGACCACTAAGGCAGGATTCAGCCCCATCTCTCATCTCTTTGAATGTGATAGGTAGGAAGGGCAAATGCATTTAATAACCTTGGGAGAACAAGTTGTGATGTTTCCATCATGCATGATTACATTTTTCCTACTTTGAAATGCTAGCCTAGTTTCGGCCTTGTGTGTTTCCTGCCTAAGGTGTTGCCTAAAGCTCTGTTTTCATCCGTGGTGGTATGTTTCCATTCTGCCAATGAGGCTGCATCTTGGGGGTGTAAAATTGACATCTGTGCCTGTAATGCGTCATGTGAACCTTTGCGGGGAAACGACTGAGATAGGGTACACTTGCCGGGCAATTTTTTTTATTTTTTGTTTTTTGCAAATGCCGATTCTTGTAATGCAAGAAGCTTTGGTGAAGATTATTTCTTGGACACTGACCTGGAGGGCAGAATCATAGAGCAGTCACTAACATACAGTATGAGTGGGGCAGGGTGGGGAACAACCACCGCCTATTGAAAGTTGTGGAGGAAGGGCTGGCTGACCCGCCACACCCCACCCTTTCCTACCCAAAGGACCCAAGACCCCCCGAGATCTCAGAGTACCAGATTGCCAGCCTCAGCTGTCTGCAACCCTACTTGAATCTCTGTTCAGGGACTTGCCTTTGTCTGTAACCTGGATTTAGATGCTGAAGCCACAGAGCATTCCCAAACACCATGTGGGGTAAAACCAAGAAGGTTTATTCAGGTAGCATATTACAACAAGAATAGGGAAATGAGGGAAGGACACGAAAATAGAGAGACACTTTGGTACAAACAATAGAGCTGCAAAACAATAAAACCTGATTCCTTATATCTCCCAGGCACACAGCTAGTTACCTGGGGGTCAGTTCTCTTCAGGGTTGGTTCCAGCACAGCCTTGCCGCCCGGGGAGACTACACACCTACCCTAAGGTCCGAGATGGGTAGCCCTCCACAAGGCTTGCCTTTACCAAAGCCCTCACTCAGCTAATTTCACCAGGAGCTACCTGGGGTCGGATCCTGAGGCCGCCTGAAGGCTTGGACCTCTGCTTGGCTTGCTGCCATTGATCCGCAGCAACCATGATGCGATGACCAAAGACAAAGACACAAAGGCCACCCCTTGGCAATATCTCTTTCCCCCCTCCCCTCCTCCTTTCTGTAGCTCTGCTGCCTCTAGCCAATCAGGATGAACTTCACCTGGCCAGGCAGGGGAAGGGGACTCATGACTCATGTCATTTGCATTTGAAAGCCGGGTCACTGACTAGACTGGCTTTTCAGGACTTTCAGGTGCCATCCAGAGGAACTATGCACACCCCACCCCCCCAGCCTCTAGCCGGTTCACACATGAGGTGTGTGTGTGTGTGTGTGTGTGTGCAGGCGTGTGAGCGTGTGTGTAGGAACCCCTAGAGGCTCTTTTCTTCACAAAAGTGCCCCAAAGCACCTTCGGGATCAGGACTCACCAAAAGTATTTTATTGAAAGAACGGGGCCTTTTGCAGGAATATAACTTGCTTTGCCGGGTGCTTCATCTTTCACAAGCAGGTAATGCGATCTCCCACTTTGCTACATTTGACTCTCTATGGCAGTGTTCTCCAACTTTGGGTCCCCAGATGTTCTTGGCCTACAACTCCCAGCACGCTGGCTGGGGCATGCTGGGAGTTGTAGGCCAAAAACAACTCTGGGGACCCAAGGTTGGAGAACACTGCTCTATGGCATCCTTAGTGCAAATGTTTGTTCCAGCCCTGCCCTGCTGCATCGGGTGGAAAATCTGAGCGCAATATCTGCTCTCATTATGGTTGGCTCTAGCAATAAAGGGTGTTGATCTTTCAGTAGTATTTCATGAAATTTCAGGAAATAACAAAATAGATTGGCACATTCTGAGCAATGATTCGGTCACTGCCCGGGAAGCACTGAGAGAGATTCGAGAAACAACAGGTCAGTTCCTGCCCCCCCCCCCCCCCCGTGTCCCACCCCTGGATTCACACCTAATGTCAAGGTCACAGTGGAGTTCTTAGAAATGAAGTGTGACCATCCCTTCCATTAATCAGAACAGGGGCCCATCATTCAGCAAGGGGTCAGGGAGTGCATGAGAGAAGGATGGAAGGATGGAACATGGGAAATATATACTTCCCGTCAGAGCCAGGCTCAGAGATTGTCAGCTGCACAAATACATTCAGAATGTGGCTGTGTTCGTTAGCTCTCACACGACTAAGGATGTAATGCTATATGCATGTTTAGACAAAAAAAAGTCCTACAACTCCCAGCAAACACTGGCTGGGGGATAGGTGGAAGTTGTAGGACTTCTTTCTGTCTAAACATGCATAGCATTGTGCCCTTAGATGTCTTCTCCCGAATAACACACCTTCAGGATGGGACAGGTTATTGCACCAAATCAGTCATGCACAGGAATGATCAATGATGCAGCCGTAAAAATAGCAAAAGCCATGATGCAGTGCAAGTGTGAGTGAGACATGTATGTGTGAAAAACCGCTGAGCTCTTCCCCTAAAGCCGGGGCGGTGCTAGGTACCAAAAAGATCCGGGGCTCAGGCCCACAGGATTTTTTTTTTTAATGCTCAAAGGCTCAAATTTGCATATGCTAATTTACACATGCTCTTAAAAAAACACCTGTATCCACATTTGCTTTTTCCCTCTTCCCTCACCATCCCTTTTCCTTTTGTGTTTAAGTATTTTACATTGTAGGTCTGCAATTGTTGACTGTCTTGTTTGTTTGTTATTAATCTTGTGTGTGCATGCATATCTTTAAAGGACCCTGTCTCCTAAGGACTCTGCTATTTGTAAAAAGGGATGTATGGACAGGGGAGAGGAGGGCATTTGATTTTGGGGGGGGGGAACAGCAGAAAGTTTCAAGGGGGGCAGCAGGAGGTGAAGCACATGTGGGCAAAAAGCCAGCTCATCCAGGGGGATCAGATGCAACAGAGATCACCAGGGTCCCTGCGCCTTTCTTTCAGCAAGTGCCCCTGGACAGCAGGGTGGTGGGGCAGAGGACCTCCCAGAGATTTGGGGCTCCAAATGAAAGAATTGGGGCTCCAGCCCTAGCGGGCCACCCCCTAGCATCACCTCTGCCCTAAAGCATCAGCATCAGTCCAAGGGCCTCTCTGCATGAGGGATTTAACCAGCCGCTTTACTGAGGTTTCTTCCGTTTTCATTGCAGGAGGAAAATTGCGTCCTTTACACACGGTTCCCCCCCCCCCCAAATTTGTATTTCTCTGCCTTTCTGTATATTGTTAACTAACCACAAGGTGGCGCTGTGGTATAGCTGTAGTATAGCGCAATTGCGATCTTACACAAGGCTTTCATTCCAGTATGAAATTTAATAGCTAACTCCGCACTCTAAAAAAAAAAAAAAACACACAACCCAGTGAAAATGGCTGGAAAACACGGGAGAGGCCCTGGAGGATGACGACGTCATGAAAAGGCCCTGCAAACTTCCACAAGTGAGGGATCATGATGAGTACACAATGAACACCTCGTGCAGAGAAGCCCCAAGACACGTTGCTGCCTGAGGCAAAGGACAAGAGGCCATCCCCACCCCCCAATTCCACATACAGAAGACAATCAGACTTGCAGCTGAATCTTACTTCAACACTGGTGACAGAAGAGCATGTGTCACTGTCACACTCTGCCTAATGGTAGGGCTGGCCCGGAGTTAATGAGCAAAGGGTAAGATTGAATTAACTGGGGGTGTAACTAGAGCATGACGAAGATCACATTTCCCGAAGAAGACCAGGAAATGGAATCTATCGGTGTTGCTGCCTACCTATTCGGCAACAAAACCCATCGGGTGACTCATAGTGAGCCCTTCCGTCACACACACACTTATGCTATATGGCTTAGGTTAAAGGAGGATATCCCCTTCCTCACCCCAGCGATCTCAATCAATAGTAAGAATTTCAAGCAGTGCTGCAAACAAGACGATAATTTGCAGCCTCCCCCCAACTGGGTGCCTCCAGATGCGTTGGGACTTCAGCTCACATCGTCTGTGCCCGCTGGGGATGATAGGACTTGTAGCCCAGCCCATCTGGAGGGCCTCAGGTTTGGGGAAGGCTGCAGCAATGCATGTGGGGAGTCTTATCACCTCCTCGCCCGCTGCCCAAAAGCAAGGTCTCCTGTTCTCGCAGAGTCTCCGGCACTTTTAACTTTTATGAGCTGCGAATGTTTATTTTCCATCTGAAATCCGAGGCGTGAAATCATCCCTGTTTTATCCGCTCCATTTCCTCTTAATCTCTTGGTCTTCCGACACATTTTGAAGGGTTAGGCTTCCTCAGGTTTCTGTGCAGAACATTTTAATGTTCCTATGAGTGACTGATGTCCAGCTCTATCATACTCCCGTGTTTGGTGATAGAAACACTGAATGGGGAGGTGATAACTTTCAGTGCCCTTTTGCTGTGTAGGAACTAGGAAGATGTTTATTCTCCCCTGCAAAATCTTCCAAGTTCCTTCCTAAAAGGATATATTGTGGATAGCGATGTGAAAAACAAGTTAAAACAAAACATAACCCTCTGAAATGCTAGCTTGGGTAATCAGTTTGGGTAATCAGGAGTGGGGTTTTGTGTAGAAGGATGGCATGGCGGTACTCCACAAATTCCTTAATTGTAAGTGTATGTCTTTTGCACCAGGCTCCATTTGGTGGAACACAGCATTCTAGTAAAATAAAAAATAGAAATAAAAAAATGACGTAGATCTTGAGGTTGGCCCTGCTCCTACTCTGGATTTAAACTGCCTGTGTAAGTAGGAACTCCATTAAAGGAAATGAAAGAAAAGAAATATACAACTTCTGCTTGATTATTTCCCTCATTCTTCAACTTCCTCTGTCTTAATCTATCATGAACAACAGTAAAACTTGAAAGCGTCGTTATCACCTCATTCTCTTGCCAGAGCAAGGCAGATCCATCATCGTTTGTGCCCTGAAAAAAGTCCCTGAGCTGCGCTCTTCTGCATTTTCCACTACACTGACTGTCTCTCTGTGTGTGTGTGTGTGTGTGTGTGTGTGTGTGTATACACACACACACACACACACACACTTTTAAAAATAGTGGGTTGCATGTTGTTTTTATTTACATTTCTTACAGCGCGAACCTATGAGGCTGCCCGTAACCCTGCAAACTCAGAGGGTTACGGGCATCCTATTGAGGATGGGAGAAGCATGGGGGATAGGATATCCGCCGTGCTCCCCTCACCCTCAAAAGCATCTAGACAGCTGATTTTGGTCGTCTAGATGTTTTTCCTCTCCTCGTGAGGAGGAGAGGCTGAGGCACCGCCTGGATCCCTCAAAATCGGGTGGTGCCTTGCTCCTCCCCTCCCCGCCCTAGGGGAACACCCCCCATGGGTGAGCCAAACAGTGGTCTTCTGTGTTTGGTTCCCTGCCGCATGGAAAGAATCGCACCGACTACAAGGGGCGGTGGTGGGCGCTCCATGGTGCTATTTCAGCCCTGTCTAAACATGAATAGGATTATGCCCTAAATGGTTTTAAATTTTGTATGTTAGAGATTTTAGATTACATTTTTATTAACTTGTATTATGATGTGTATTTCTTGTGAACTGCCCAGAGAGCTTCAGCTATTGTCTCTTCCAAATTTTAATTTTATTGAAAATAAAAGATAAACAACATAACAAACAATACAAAAACAATACAACAATAAACAAAAAACTACAAACTAAAATGGACTTCTGATTTTCTCAACAACCAACCTAGGTATCAATACCTACTCATACTCTATAGGTACAAAATAAAATCTCTTTTTTCTATTGTCTAAAATTAATCATCTTATTGATCATTTCATTTCATTTATATACCGCCCCACAGCCGAAGCTCTCTGAGCGGTTCACAATAGTTTATACATCAAAACAACAATAAATACAAATAGTTTAAAAAATTAAAAACCAAATTTAAAAACACAGTTTAAAATAACAGTCCAAAAGCCAATAAAACTGAGCCTACAGGTGACACACCCCCCGTGCTATTCCAAGCTCCTAACTATTAAATGCCTTGGCATAGAGGGAAGTCTTAACCTGGCGCCGAAAAGATAGTGAGGTTGGCGCCAGGCGGGTCTCAGTGGGGAGCTTATTCCATAATTGGGGGGGCCTACCACTGAGAAGGCCCTCCTCCTTCTATCAAGCCTATAAGTAAACCATTTTTTTCTGATCTCTATAAAAAGTCTAATAGAGGTTCCCAGTCTAAATTAGATGTAACTGATATCTTTTCTATAGTTAAGGCCATACATTTAAGCATCTCCGCCCTTCATCATTTATTTCCCTCACCCATTCTTGTAATGAAGATAAAAATTAAACGTTCCCACTCAACGATATTGGGCATTTCCACTCAAATATATTAATAAAATTCCATAACCTCTTTCGAACTGATTACTGAATCACAAGAGGGGAGAGCTTCGGCTATCGGGCAGTACAGAAAATAAATGTGGCTCACGCTGGCTCAGCTTGTCTGAGCGTGGAAAGCTAAGCAGGGTCAGGCCTGGTTATTACTTGGATGGGAGACCCCTCCTCTAGTTTCCTGCATTGAGCAGGGGGTTGGACTCGATGGCCTTCTAGGCCCCTTCCAACTCTATGAAATAAAATCAGCCAGTGTGGTATGTGTTGGAACAGGAGACTGGGGTTTAAATCTCTACTCAGTCATGCAGCTAACTGGGGCAGTTCTCTCATCCCCCCTCCCCCAAAGAGAATCCACATTACTGTGATAACACCGACCTATTTTCTAGGGTTGTTGTAAAGATCACACAACATTACTATCTAGGTCGGAGAAGCACTCAAACCAAACCCACCGCCCTCCAGAGTGCTGGACTACACCTCCCATCACCCTAGCCAGCCTGCTGGCGGGGGATAATGAGAGATGTAGTCCAACGAGTCTGGAGGGACGCCGAAGGCCAGGAACCAATAGCTTTAGTTGGGTTGCACTATACAACGGGAAGCCTCACGTTGGACCCCCGCCACCCCGCGCTCTCAGCCAGCCCAGGTAAGTTCATGGCATGGGGGTGATTTGGCGGGAGGGCAATCGCCATCTCTCAGCCTAACCTGCCTCACAGGGGCGTTGTGAAGATTTGTTGTTTTTTAAGGGTGTGTGTGTGTGCGGTGCGGAGAGAGAAACGACGCGCAGAAACTCTGGCGCTCAGGATTCGTCACTTGCCGCGGCCGCCGCACCTGTTCACCGGGGCGTTTTCATTTTGGCTGTGGCCTCGCCCACACATTGCTCCGCCCCTCCGCCCCGCCCCGGATTGGCCGGCCCCGAAGTACCGATCATGTATTTATACTTCGCTCCGGGGCTCCGGCTAAGAAAACCTAAGCCAAATTGTGCATTCTGCCTCCCGGTAGAACGTAGGGTGGGGGGAGATGAGTTCCGAGGGTCGTCGAGCTGCCGTTCTTCTTGCCGTGGGGGCCAGTCAGCTGCTGCTGCTGCTGCTGCTGCTTCTGCTTCCTGCAGCCTCCGCTGCGTCTCCGACGGCGAGTCCCAGAATTGTCACATCCTCGCGGGGTAAGGCAGGCGCGCGGGGGGCGAGTGTGCGTGTGCGTGCGTGTGCGTGCGTGTAACGCGCCCCCCCCGCGATCTTCCGGCACGGCTGGAGCGAAACGCACCGGGGCGCGCGTGAAATTGACGCGCGAAATGTACAAGAGAAGAAGGTTTAAGACATCTGGCGCGCCGGCTTTGGGAAGCCACTTTAGGAGATCTTTGCTCCGTCCGCGCGCGCAGTCATCGTGGGAGCGGCTTTTTGGTCCAGGCTCGCTCTTGATGTGAATTGTTGGGATGCTTAAAAAAGAGGGGGGGGGGATTAAAACACACACACACACACACACACACACACGAAATGAGGTGTCATTTACCTGCCGTATAGTCTTCAACCGGGTTTCAAAGCCGTACTAGAATGACGGGGCAAAGGCGGGTGGGGGGAAATCAGAGTCCACCCACCCTTTTTCCTCAGCTACTGTTCTTAGTTGGCTGGGCGGGGGGCGGCGGACATAATTTGGCTGAAGTTGGGGACAGTTGGGCTTGTGGATTTCATTAAGCCTCCCAATACTTCGAGTCCTGTTGTAGGTGAGCTTTTAAAGATTTAAGGAGCAATCCTATAGCATGTTTAGGCAGAAAAAGTCCTACAAAAGTCCTACCCAGCATAGCTGGCTGGGGGATGCTGGGAGTTGTAAGACTTTTTTTTCTGCCTAAACATGCATAGGATTGCATGCATCCTTATTTCTTTAGAATTAGACATCGAAAGATCTCTGACCATGCTTTTTTTAACTTAAAATATTTCTTGGCCGCCTTTCAGGGCAGAAGCCCTTCCAAGGCGGCATAGAATAATACTGATAAATGCTACGACCCAATGCCCACTTACCTGGGAATAAGTCCCATTGAATTCTGTGTGGTTTACTTCTGAGTAGGCATGCACAGAATAGTGCTCAAAGAAGAGCACAATGCATGGGATAGAAGGATGGGATAAAGAACAAGGATTGTGCTCTAAGGCACAAGTTTCAATCTTGCCCATGCCATGAGAGGTGCAATCCTAGTAAAGCCCATGGCTGGCTGAGGCATGCTGGGAGTTGTAGGTCTTTTTTCTGTCTAAACATGCATAGGATTGGGCCTTAAGTGTCCTTGGGTGAGCTGTACTCTGTTGGCCTTGGTTACTTTATTTGCAGTATTTTTATTTTATTTATTTATTTAATACATTTTTTTAAAAAAAATACCGCCCGATAGCCGAAGCTCTCTGGCCAGCTTACAACAATTAAAACCATAAAATACAATGCAATATAAATATAAAATTTAAAACCACAGATTAAAAACAAACAGCAAAGCCAGCAGCAGCAGGTCAAATTACAATAACAGAGTTAAAAACGACAAGATTAAAAAGAAGTCTATAGTATAGGATTGTTGTAAATAGCCTTCCCCAAGGAGCTCAGGGCAGTACACATGCTCCCCTGTTTAACCTCATGACAACCCTGTGAGGTAGGTGAGCTTGGCTGGTCCAGGGCTATCCTGTGAGCTTCCTGGCTGTGCAGGGATTTGAACCCAGGTCTCCTCAGTCATAGCCCAGCACTCTACTACCCTTGTATACTGTTTGTGAAGTGCTTTTGAAAAAAAAACCCAAAACTAAATGAGATGTCATTTACCTGCTGTATAGCCTTCAATTGGGTTTAAAAGCCGGTTCCTTCCATCATCAGATTGCCTGTCTCTGGTGACTATAATTAGCCTTTGTCCTGGTAATCAAGTATATATGGCAGTGATGGCGAACCTTTTTGAGCCCGAGTGCCCAAACTGCAACACAAAACCAACTTATTTATTTCAGAGTGCCAACACTGCAATTAAACCTGAATACCGAGGATTTAGTTTTAGAAAAACAACTCATACAGTTGTCCGAACTAATTAACATCTTTTGTCTTAAAAGAAAAACACAATAACAGAGCTTTCAATGATACAAACAGTTTTTTGTTGGCTTGAAGGGAATTTATACAAACTTTTTAAATAATTAGGCACATGTATTTTTGGATAAGGGATTCTCAACTTGTAATATGATTATATGCCAGACTGAAATTGTATGGGGCAAGCTTTACCCCGGGTCCTTTCCCTGCTTCTACAGGTGTCGGATTAGTAAAAGTAAAAGTCAACCTGTACTAGGATGAGCAAGATAAACAAGAAAACTAAACGTGCTTAACACATTTTAAACACTTTATGTCTTGGACTGCAAACACTGCATTAGGTAAAAGTTTGCATTGGGCATGCTTTTGCACAATTAATGTGATTTTTGCTATTGCATGCATGCTGATAATTTGTCAAACTTTGGCTCATACTCTGTTAGTTTGAGAGCAACACATGCAGCACTCAGGTCAACTGTTAGGGTTTTACATCCAAGCCATGCTCTGTGCATCATTCTTCAAAATCTTGTAAATGTGATAACAATGTAGAAAAGAATTCTGTATCAGGAATTCTAGAATAAAATCATTCTGTTCCACACTGTGAGAAAGAACAAAATCATTAGTGTTTTGCAGAAGGGGACGGTCTTTTCGCGATCTGGTGACCAATGGCTCGAGTGCCCACAGAGAGGGTCCCTGCGTGCCAGCTGTGGCACCCGTGCCATAGGTTTGCCATCACTGATATATGGGAAGCATTTTATTTCTCCTAAAATGTCTGCTTTGGTGGAGTGTGTGTGTGTACATGCATATTGAGATTTTCTGGTACTTTACTTGGGGTAAAGTAGACCCCAGTAAAGTAAATTGGGTAAAGTAGACCCCAGTAGAGAACAGATGTAAACCTCCTCTTAGCAGGGAGATAGAATTCTCTGCCATGGCAGGGTGGTGTGGGAAGCATGTAACAACAGGATCCCTATTCTTGGCTTTGAGGATTGCATCTACTGAATACGTGGAGAGAGGCAGTTGGGTCGTGCCCCCTGGCCCTGTTCCTAACGTCCATGTGTTCATAAATGGGATTCTGTGTGTGTACAATTAGGCACATAATCAGGATCACTGTACGGTCAGGGGTATAGAGTTTACGCCTGTACAGTTGTATGCATGTGCAGTTCTGTTCACACCTTCTGTTGAATGTTTGCAGGTCAAGGGGAGGGAGCAAGGGTGTGCTGATGCCTGCTTCCCCTTCAAGTTTCAGTGAACGTGGTACAGTAATACCTTGGATTGCAAGCATAATTTGTTCCAGGAACCGTGCTTGTAATCCAAAACACTCTTATATCAAAGCGAGTCTCTGGCGGGTGTGAGTGAGGCCAATTTCGGCCCGCTACGCCCACTCGAGGCGAGTGGTTACATCCCTACGCTTGTCTTGCAAGACCTTGCTCATTTATCAAGTCAAAATTTTTAAATTTTTTTGCTTGTCTTGCAAAACACTCTCAGACCAAGTTACTTGCAATCCAAAGTATTACTGTACTTGAAGACAAGAATGGGGCCAGCTTAAAAATGCACCAAAGAGCCCCTCTTAGCTGAATGGTCATCATTATCCAGAGAAATGACGGAGCAGCCCTTGTGCCATATTGGCAGATCCCTTGATTAGGAAAGGAATTGAAAATTAGGAAAAGCATTGCAAATAAAACTGCCAAGCTCATACCCCCCCCCCCCCTTATACAAATCTATAGTGTGACCTGCACTTAGAATACTGTGTACAGTTCTGGTCACCGCACCTAAAAAAGAACATTGTAGGGTTGGAAAAAGTGCAGAAAAGGGCAACTAAATTGATCAAGGGGCTGGAGCGACTCCCCTATGAGGAAAGGTCACAGCAGCTGGGATTGTTTAGCTTAGAAAAAAGGCAACTAAGGGGAGACATGATAGAGGTGTACAAAATTATGTCTGGTGTGGAGAAAGTGTACAGAGATACATTTTTCTCCCTCTCTCATAATACTAGAACCTGGGGTCATCCCATGAAGCTCCTTTTAACTCAGGGCTGGTGAACCCTGAGATTCCCACTCAGAGATTGGGAGATTCAGGGCAGATCGAATGAAGGACTTCTTCATACAGCACAGAGTTATACTATGGGATTCACTTCCACAGGATGTGGTGATGGCCACCAATTTGGATGGTTTAAAAAGTGGATTGGACGAATTCACGGAGGAGAAGGCCATCGGTGGCTACTAGTCTTGATTGGCTATGTGCTTCCTCCTGTATCAGAGGCACTGAGGCAGTATGCCTAAGGACTCCAGTTGCTGGGGAACATGGGCGGGAAGGTGCTGTTGCACTCCTGTCCTGCTTGTGGGTTTGGCTCTTCTTATGTTTTTAACATCGTGGTGGTGATGGTCCAAGGCATTTTGAAGGCAGTTAAAAATATATGGCGTATTTACTTACTTGCTGCCCTTTCACTGCACCCTGCAGTCTGCCAACTAAAGCAGGCTGCCTCCCTCCCTCTAATAGTAGGGTGGCTACTGCTGGAGTTGTGTTCCTCCCTTGCCAGGCTCTGCTGCTTAGGGTGTGTGTGTGGTGTTAGTTCCTTTGTTAAACCAGGGGTGGGACGATGTCTGGCTTGCGGGAGCTACTTTTTTTCTTTTTTTACGAGAACCCCAAGATCCACCAATTGGTGCAAAAAGCCATACACTTTTGTTGTAAAGAATTCTGAGCTCAGGAATTTGTTCTGAAAAGCAGAACTGCATGAAGCTCACAGTCGGTCCGTCTGTGCATGCATCTATTTCTGGTCATCCCAATTCCCCGCCCCCAATCCCAGCAGTATAATTTAGGGCAGGGATGCAAAACATTAAGTCTGGGGGCTAAATCCAGCAGATCTGGGGGTCCCAATCCATCCCTCTAGGTTTCCCAGATGGCCATGTCCCCTTCCTCCAGCCCCCCTTCCCCCCAATTGTTCTGTGATTTCTCTCGACTTTTGTGCAGTCCCCCTGCCGCCTTCCAAAAGGTTAACATGCCTCTCCTACTTCTTCATGACTGGAAGTAAGAGCTTTAAGTTAAAATATGCTGGTATATTTGGCCTCATTCCTTCTGCTTTTGTCCCTGCCCACCACTGGAATGCTGCCCCTGAGAGGCTTATCTGAAATGGAATTTGGCCCTTGGGCTGAAGAGGTTCTGCACCCCTGATTTAGTATATGTGTGTGCGCGCACACGTGGGGAGGAGGATTCATTTGGTTGCTGCTACTGTTAAAGAATGGGAAGTTAGAAATCAACACTGATCTACTGCACATAGCTCAGATCTACCAGTAGATGCAGGTTTACCTTTTGCCTGCCCCCTGAGACCTAAATGATCCGTTCTCTAGCCACGTGTTCGATCTGAGAATGGGCAATGAAAATGGCTCTGCAATGATGGCAAAGGGGGAAGGAACAGTTGGCTGTGAGGGCAAGGAGTCAGACTGAAGCCAGCACACAGCTGTATGCTGCCTCATGCAGGGACAGGGCACCAGCAGGTGAGGAATGTCATTGACATGGTCATGGACTTATTAACACAACCCCCAGATAATTTTTAGAGAAGGAAAGCAATCACTGGCTGGGTTCAGACAACACGATAATCCACACTCAAGGGCTGTGTATGGGTTGAGTGCGGGTTATTGTTGAACCGCGGGTTATTGTGTTGTCTGAACCCAGTTGCACTAAACAAGCCATGGCTTGTCAACCATGAACAACCCATGAAGAGAACCCATGGTTTGTTATTGGGTTGTGAACTATGGGTTGTTCATGGTTAACAAACCATTGTTTGTTAGTGTGCTTGGGTTCAGACAACACAATAACCTACGTTTCAACAACAACCCATGGTTCAACGACAACCCATACTCAACCCTTGAGTATGAGTTATTGTGCTGTCTGGACTCAGCTGCGCTAACAAGCCATGGCTTGTCAACCACGAACAACTCATGAAGAGAACGCATGGTTTGTTGTTGGGTTGTGAACTGTGGATTGTTTGCCATGGTTTGTTATCTTGGCTGGTTCAAACAAAACAATAACCCATGGTTCAACAACAACCCACGGTTCAACGACAACCCACACTGAACCCTTGAGTGTGGGTAATCATGTTGTCTGAACCCAGTCTTGGGGGCTTTGGATTGTGTGTGTGTGTGTGTGTGTGTGTGTGTGTGTATGTGTGTGGGCATTGGAGGTGGCCTGCCCAGCCACCCCTATTGTGATGATGGTTCCCTTTGGGACAGTTGACATGCCCAATTAAGTACATTATTGTATTTAATGTGTCTGTATTCTTGTTTAATTAGCAGCTGCAGGGGGCGAAGGGGGTGCAGAGGCTGGTCATTGAGATAGGTACATGGGGAGGGGGATTTAATCTGACCCCTGTACCTTGGTGCTGAAAAATGCCAGTAGCAGCTTCACTTTGAGGGAGGGGGAAGATCTTTGTTGGGATCATGGCATGAAGGAATGAGTTAAACTCCTCTCCTGACATGCCAAAATCCTGATTGCTTCCCTCTCTATGGCTGCTGTTAAAAACAAAGCACACACTTTAAATGCCATCTTGCATTTAACTTAGTGTAATGTGTTGCTTCCCCCCCCCCCCGCTTTGTTCGGCTATTGGGGTGGTGGTGGTGCATGATCTGGTTAAAATTCAAGGGAGTCAGGGTGGGACTTGGGGATCTTATTAAGGGCCCTCTATCTGTGTCCCCCCCCCCTCAATAATCCATTCGCCGGCTGCCACTTCCTATCAGATGAGTAGTCTCCGTTGGCTGCCATTTCACTGGAAGAAATTCCATCACAGATTTTCGCAGAGAGTTTTCAGCTGCGCCCACACCAATTGTTGTTCTTCCCAAAAAAAAGAGGAAAAGGAGAAGTGGAAGTCATAAGGTCTGAAGGAAGTATGTGTGCGCGGGGGCTGAGGAGACTGGAGCTGACAAAAGCACCTTCTTTTTGCATAGCTCTTTTTGTTTTGTCTGGGATCAAACGGCTTGCATGTCCAGAAATGGTTTCTGCTTTTGCTTTCTTTCTTTCTTTCTTCCTCCTCCTCCTCCTCTTAGCAGGTGTTGTTGGCTCCAGTGAGGGGGGAAAAAACTTGGGTTTGGTATGGCTGGTCAGAAGATGAGGAATCTGAGGAACTCATTCTGGAGTGATGGTTGGGAACCGGCCCGCTCAGTCCTCTCCGCCAGCACGTTCCGAGAGAGCAGGTCATCTGGAACTCAGGGATGTAGCCAGGAGGGATGATCACACCTGCCTGTGTTCTCCTTCAGGTTCTGCTTCTGTGCTGATTCAGTGCATCCGATCCACCTGCGTGCGTGCATAGCCCGCTGTGATTCTCCCACCCTTCCCAACAGTACATGCAGCAGTTGCTGACAGGTGGAAATAACAGCCGTCAGAGCCAGGTGGGCCAGTCTTGCATGGAAAATATGGCCTCCCCTCTTTCCCATGCCACAAGATGTCTAGCCTCCTCTGGCTTGGCAATGTGGGCTCAAACTGGATCAGCACCGGAAGGACCTGCTCGGAGGGCCCCTGCTCTAGATTCTGTCCTGCTGGAGCGCCTGATAATAAATCAGTGTTGCTGACAAAAATGCCCGTTGTGTTGAGGACACTGTTCGGCGAGGAGGACTGGCATTTACGAGGAGGGACTTGAGCTTGGTGGTCGAGCGGCCACTTTGTATGCAGAAGACCAACGCTGAGCATCCCTAGTTCAAGGAGGGCTCCGGGAATCTCCCCCATGTGGCCAGATTCCAATTCCCATCGGCCTTGGCCAACGGTGAGGGATGGTGGCAGTAGTAGTTCACCAACATCTGGAGGGGCCGCAGCAGGTCCACCAGCCCCCAGTTACGGTAAAAGGAGCAGGTAGGAGGTGAAATGAATGGCCCTTCTCCAGTGGAAAGAAGAACCAAGTCTTCTGTAGGTCAGCAGTCCCATTGGCGGTCCTGCCAAGCAAGCTCAGGGGGTGTGTCTGTGTCTCCGGATCTCTCCCTTTCCATTTCGGCAAGGCTTCTAATCTCTGGGGATAATTGCCACAATGAAGCCACAAAAGTTTAAGGCAGTCAGTTCTGTGATGCATTGTGCTTCAGGCGTAGGGAGGGAGCTGTATCTGGTGATAAGACCTGCAAGATGTGGAAGGAATTGCATAACCCGAGGAACAAAGTCTGAGTAATGCTGTGGGGCTTTAAGTCTCAGAAGGATGTACGTGCCAGAATAAACCTCGTATTTCAGTGAGCAGCTTATTACCTAATTCCTTACCTCATGCCTTACTCTATTGTTGCAGGCCGGCTTCACACAAAAGTATTACTGCCCCATAAAGAAAGCGACAGGTGTTTGGTTAGGTTTCACCCTGGACTACCTAGGGAAGTGTGGCCAATTATGTGTGTACAGGGGGAGAAAGCTCCCCTGACAGGGCTGGAGACTGGAGTTGCTGTGTTCTGTGTTCTGCAAAGCCTGGCAGAAGAACTGAGTGCAGAATCCTAAGGGCTAGAAACGTGATTTTTTTTTTTTTTAAAAAAAATGTGGCAAAGAAAGATGGGGTGAAAGTGCAGGGGGAGTCTGCGCAGGCTTTCCAATGGGCAGATGGTGGGATTTGGTGTGCCGCATAGCTCTGAAAGTCACCTCAACTGATCAGGTGATATAATTCATTCTGCTTCTAGTATGGTAATTTTCCCTGCAATGGTAGTCACGAAGGCGCGTGTGTGCCTACCAGAGAGAACACAACTCTGGTCTGATAGTAGCCCCCCTTCCTCTAGGACAGGAACTGACTGCATTGTTGTTGTCTTGCAAATGTTCCGACTGGGGGTGATGGTTTGCCCTTCCGCACATTGGTGTGCCTTCAGGGAGTGCTGGGATCCTCCCCAAAGGTTTATAGACTTGCTGTAGGGGTCTGTCATCCAACTCCAGCCAGGTCAAGGATTCCTGGGACCTGGCCAGCCGCATCTGATTCTATCTGCTTCCCCATGTTCCCTGTGCACTGCCCCCCCACCAGCCCTGGGAGATGAGAGGGGAGCAGGACCATTCCATCAGCCCAGCTGGCACGCTACTTACCGTAATTTTTTTCGTCTTCCTCCCCATCCCTTTTTTCTTGTGTGTCGGGTCTTTTTAGATTGTAAGCCACTCTGAGAGCCTTTTTTTTGTTTTTTTGGGCTGAGGAGCAGGATAAAAATACTACAAATAAATAAATAATAAATAAATTCTGTTCCCACGGTGGCCAACCAGCTTCCTGTGGGAAGTCCACAAGTAGGGCATGAGTGCCACAGCACCTCCTCCCACTCACATTCTCCAGCCAATTGGTATCCAGAAGTACACTGCCTCCGATACTGGAGGTAATATATAGTCATCATGACTAGCAACCACGGTCTGTATGTAGCAATAATGAAGATGAGGCCGGTGGTTAGTGCATGCCTTCTTTTAGGGAAATGTTGGACATAACATATTTTATGTAAATGTATCTAGCAATTTACAGTATCTGTTTCAACATGCTTCCTCCTTCGCTTCTCTGTAAGTGCCACACATTTAGCAACCCTGTACATAGTTGGTATCCTGCTATTGACCGAACGTTTGCATTTGGTGCATCCGCGAACCACTTCACTCTGTTTTTTTTTTCCTTCCTTGGTTACCTCTAATAGATTTGTGACAGTGTGACATGGGCAGCCCAAGCCTATGTCTGTTGACTCGGAAGGAAGCCCCCCACTCTCCAGTGCCTCTTACTCCGAAGTAAATTTACTTGGAACTGCGTGTGTGTGTCTCAGTTGCGCTCAACAAATATGTAATACTTGCTTTATGGCAGGGGTCTAGAACCTCAGGCCCGGGGTCCAAATTTGGCCCACCGGGGTGTGTGTGTCCCAATTCGGCCCTCCTTCCCCAGATGGCCATGCCCCCTTTCCCTCAACCACGTAGCTTCCTCCCCATTCTAAAAAAGTTGAACTGCCTCTCCAAAGGCCTACTTCCTGGAGGTAATTTTAAAAAATATTTATGACATTTGTCCCGCCCTGTTTTGCCTTCAGACGGGCCGGGGGGGGGGCTTGGGGAGAAGGCGAGGAGAAGAATCCCTCAACCTGGTTCCTTGCCCCTGTTTTGGACAATGCAGATTAATTTTTTCTGATTGCTCAGTTTCTCTGCTGGATATTGTGCCCTCTACTGTGGCTTTTATGCCCACTAGGGAAAAAAATATGGGTCTTCATCTCCCCCCCCCCCCATGCAGGTTAAAAGCAGTGGGGAATGGTCTTTAGCATAAAAATATACTGGTGGTGGGAAGCGTTAGGAAGCCTCTCTTCTCCCCACTCCCTATGCAAATGTGGTTGCAATACACACACACACACACACACACACACACCAACTTTCACAAAAGAGTCAGGGAACTATGCAAAATGTCTAGTTCCACCCAGTGTGGGGAATCTTAAGTTTTGTTTTGGGGAACTTTCAATTTCTCGTGCCCCCGTATTTCTGTTCCCCCATGTTATTCGAGGGAACACTGTGTCGTGAGTGCTGGAGAGATGGTTCCCTCTTTTTGTCACTTGCAAAATCCCTCTCACCTCATCTTTTAATGTTTCTTAAGACTTCCATGCTAGTTGCAAATAAACAGTCTGTCCAGACCAGCTGTTCTGGTATTTGCCCACATTGTTAAAACTCTAGACTTGCTCAATTTCTTGTGTCTTGTGTGTCCATTTGTGGTCACGAGAGAAGGAACTCCAAATGCAAATATCCTGGCCTTATTGGTAGAAGTGACAAGTGACCTGTTCCCCTTCCAGTGGTGCAGCTGGGTCACTTGAGCCTTTTGTACATATTGTATCATTTAATTTAGCAAGGAGCCTTGATGTATTGTGTTTCTCCACTTTGTAAAAAGCCTGCCAGCAGTTCTGAGTGCCTTCATAGATTTCATATAGAGTTGGAAGGAGCCTACAAGGCTATGACGAGTCCAACCCCCTGCTCAGTGCAGGAAACTAGAGGAGGGGTCTCCCATCCAAGTAATATCCAGGCCTGACCCTGCTTAGCTTTCCACACTCAGACAAGCTGAGCCAGCGTGAGCCGGTATCATTTAAATGGCCCAGCTTTTCCTTCTTCTTCAGTAAATGCGTGCATACAGCTTCAAAGCAACATGTGACTAGACTTGCTGGGGTGATAATTGCTGGGGACACTTTTTATTCTGTACTTTGAAAATAGACATAATCGTGCTTCATTCCCATCCTTTAATGCTGTTGCACTCACTCCTGTCCTGCTTGTGGGTTTCCCACAGGCAGCTGTTTGGCCACCGTGTGAACAGAATGCTGGACTGGATGGCACCCTCGGTCTGATCCTTCTATTCTTAACCATGCTTGTTCCCCATCCTTGAGCAATCTTTGTTGAAGTTCTTCTCTGTGACCTGGTTCTCATGACATTGAAAACCCACGGCGGTTTGTCAGCCGTGTTTGTTTCAGAGTGACTTGTTATGCTGACCAAACCCTGCACGATGGCTTAAGTGTGGGTTGTTAACCATGTACAAACCACCCTGAGAACCCATGGCTTCTTGTTGAGCTGGTTTGCCACATGACAACCACCATGGCTGATCAGGAGGGAGGGAGGATATAAGCTTTCACCTCTTCTGTTTTCATGTCAAAATTTTCCCCATGTCGGTTTAAAAAACACACCAAAACAACAAAACTCATTCTTTTCTTTTCTTTTTTAAACCTCCCCCACACAAGGGGGGATTCCAGCATGAAAACAGGAGGGGAGCGAGCGTAAAATCCCCCCTCCCAAATCACCATGGTCCTGAATTGGGGCCACTGTGCACTTACCCAGAGGTAAGCCAATCATGCATATACACATAGCTCTGCTAGGAAGAGGAACGTCGCTCATCCCCAGCTGCAAGGAGCAGCCAAGGAGGCTATTCTGTAAGAATTAAAGAATAAAATAATAATAAATAAAAGCCTCAGCCACCTCATCCTAAAAAGTAAGGTAAGCCTCCCTCCCACCCCACTTCATTCTGAAGATTAATTCTGCAGACCACAGATATAGATGGCACGGCATATATATGACAATGCAGGTGCTTTGCAAGGCAAGAAAGGGAGGTGGAGGGCGGAGAGAATCTCATCAGCAGGAGTATAGAGGAGTTGTGCCGCAAAGACCCCTGGGATACGTCCTGGGAGTGGGCGGGAGGGCAAAGGGGGAAGGAAACCATGGCAAGCTGGCAAGTGCCTGATCACCCATTGGCAGCAGCGTGACTTAGCGAGCCATTAACCAACCCACCGTGGCGAGTACTCAGCATGGCTTATCGTGAAGGGCAGACGGGCCCTGTGGGTTTTCCCCCTTCTTGATAATAAAGCTCATGCAGGACCACAAAGGTGGGCTGGAATGAGGTTGCAGGAAAGGGTGAGCGAGGTGTCAAGTGAAAGGAGGTCACACGGAGACTAACTTTCTCCGTATGAGCCTCCTCTGAAACTCTGCAACGCTGGAACTTCTCAGAAGCAGCAAATCTTTCCCCGTCGGAAGTGCACTTTCGTTCCATACAAAATGCCCTTACTTCTCCTTCCACCTGACAAAGATTTCTGTCTGCCGATTAAGGGGAAGTAACCATGTAGAGTCAGCCCCCTGTGCAGTTCCGTCTTGCTGACGAATGCTGAGTGGCGGGGCCTTTGCCAAGCTGCCACGGCACAGGGATGGCACAGCTCGAGCGACTCTTGGCGCCCAGACCAATTTTTCTCGCAATCCTGTTTGGTCAACCCTCTCCAGACACGTGGAGGTGTGGGGCGGGGCTGCTGTCTTGCCAGGGGGCCCACACCCGAGCCGGGACGCACTGACAGGAGCCCCCTGGACTTGCTCCTCATCTTCACCACTGCAGCAGCCCACCTGTTCAGCTGCCCAGACAACGGTGGTGGTGGCGAGAAGGAGAAGCGGTGGATGCGGCTGCCCGCTTGCTCACCGGCACTCAGGCTGCCGAGCAAGCAAGTGGCGGCAATGGCGAGAAAGAGGAGGAGCGGCAAGGGCGGCTGGTCACCGTGGCGGGGAGAAGGTGGACTTGCTGAGGGTGGAGGATGTCTTGTCTAAGGGCCCTCCAAAACCCGGAGCCGCATGGGTCGGAAGAAGCCAGGGGAGGGAGGGAATGGAACAGAGTCTCCTGGAAAAGAGACCGAGCCGAAGCACTCCACCCTTCAACATTTTGTTGCCCTTGGTGGGAAATCTGATCATGGATCTCCTCTGAGGGCGCAATCCTATGCAAGTGTCGGCAGACAAAAGGCCTACAGCTCCCAGCGTGCCCCAGCCAGCACATGCTGGCTGGGGCATGCTGGGAGTTGTAGGCCTTTTGTCTGTCGAGACTTGCATAGGATTGTGTCCCGCTGAGTGACTTTGGAGGGAGCAGCCACTCTCTCTCACAGGTGGCTGTGAGGATAAAATAAATGCAGCGGGGGGGAGAACCATGTGTGCTCTCTGCCTGCCAAGCAAGTGAGTGGTACCCAGATGAGAAAGAGGAGCAGGAGCAGGGGCAGGTGGTGACCAGTGGCGATGGGAAGGGAGACTCACTGATGGAGGGCGTCTTGCCCAAGGGACCTAAACAAACTGGAGCTGGCACTGGTGCATCTCTGGACCGAACCTGCTGGCCCCATTCCCTTTTCCCAGCTGGCTTCAGGAGAGAGGAGTAGCTGTGAGACAAATGACATATTCACACCTTAAAAAAAAAAAAAAAAAGTGCTTGAAAAAACTGGTCCTTTTTCCTTTTTCTTTTTTTTAAAGGAAAAGCAGGCATGTAGGATCCGGTAGCATGTTCTGGATCAATCTGGTTTGGGGCCCTACACCAGGTTTCTGATAAAAACAATAAATACCCCCCCCCCTCTATTTGCCCCTCAAAGGATGTGGTTTCTTGCGATCAGGGGGGAAATCACAGCCAGGGGAGGGCAATTATTTTGATTGGAAGCTGGTATGGGCCCACAATCCAACTAATGTTCTGGATAATAGGTGACCTGTTCAAGCATGCTTAAAAAGAAGAAGCATGAGTAGCGTGACTGCATACTTGGCCCTAAGAATGCATCTACTGATGATGATGATTTTTTAAAAAATGGTTTGCAAAAGCTTTCACTACTATAGCTCCCCCAGAGAATTCTGGGAATTGAGGATGCTTTATTAACTGATCCCCACCCCTTCCTAGAACTACAATTCCCAGGAACCCCAGACTTGTTGTAATGTACAGTGTGTAGGCATGCCCTGATAAAACACAGGCGTGATGTGTCTCCCCACCCCCTCCCGGGACAAAACACTTCGTCTGCTCTAGCAGAAAGCTCTAGACAGAAGTACCGCTTCCTCCAGCTCCGGTTTCTTCCAATGCAGTGGTCCCAAATTCTATGAGATGAATTCTATGAGATGAATTCTATGAGATGAATTCAAGAGATGGATTCCATGCGGTAGCCCCAAATTCAAGAGATCTGTTGCACATGCCGCTATACAGCTGTGGTCCTTTGTGGTTTCGAAAACGCTTTTAAAGATCTCTTCTTTTTTTGCCACCAAATATGTCCATACACAAGGCACTGACTCATCTGCTATCTATATTTGACCCTCCGGCAGAAGGAATATGAACATTGTAGTTTTGTCTACTTCCTCTCTCCTCCCTGAGCCATTTATATCTGTGTGCCTAATGTGGGCCTCCCTCCTGTGGTCGTGACTTCGCTTGTTTTTTGCATCACGCTGCGATGCATCATGATGTAACAGTAATAACGCTCGCTGACGTGATGCATTGACTTGGGTTTGATTTACACTTGACGAAGTCAATGCCATGTTCCAAGACTCGTGTGCATTTCAAAGCATGAGCACTGGTACATTTGCTGGGGATAATCTGTAGAGTGGTGTGCTTCTGGCCCATGAGGGGGTCAGAAGCAGCCCTTGGGCCACTGGTATAAGAGTCTATGGGTTCAAGTCATGGTAGCCCGATCGGTGCTCTCCATGACTGCAGTTGGAAATAGCACAGCAGCCCATCCTTGGGGGGGGGGGATAGCCAGCTAAACACTCACCCACCCACCCACCTTAAGACCACAATTGCTAGGCATTCTTAGTGTCGGTTTGTGTGGTGCAGCCGGAGCAGAGATAGCGAAAAGGATCTTGGCTAATGGGTAACGCTGTGGGTTGAGCCCTGTGTCCAATAAGTCCATTAGACGCAGCATTCTCATGGCTGGGAACTCAGTCGGGACAGAGAGAAACTGAAGCATAAACATCCACCCATCCATCCTGTTGCTTGTTTCCACAAAGACAATATCGGTCTTTGTTTGCAGCCTTGGAGGTTTGCTCCTCCGCAACGGCAACTCCTGTTCCTGGAAATAATCAGAAATGCTGTCTGACTCGCTTCCTCCGGAATGTGTAGATCTGCATTTGCGGGGATCTTGGCTAGCGGGGACCCAAGGTTGGAGAACACTGCTCTATGCTGAGGACGTTGGGTATTTTGCTAAAAAGGTTTTGCAGTTGGCCTGTTTCGCAGGATGCTAGGCCACCAGCCATTCACTTGTTCCAGATGAGAGAACCATTTGGGGCGGGGGTTTATGGGCCACCTTTTGCCTGGTCTCTTTCAGTCCCAGGACATGCCTTAAGGACGTCATAAGAGACCCGCTGGATCAAGCCAAAGATCGGTCTGTTCCAGCATCCTGCTTCCCACAATGGCGGTTGGAGGGGTAGGTGGGTCGGGGGAAGAGAAAGGTTAGTTGTCTGCTCCACGACTGGAGCAATACACACGGTCTTCTAAAGCCCCCCACCCATAAGACCATTAAGTCCAGGGTCTAAAATTACCTAGCTGGAGCACTGTATATGGGCCACATTTCTTTTGTTGTGCGTGCACCAGCCAGGGTCTGCTTGAAATAGGCCACGGCTGAGACCATGGGCAAAGTAACCTGTGTGTGGAATGACGCACGTTTCATCCTTGAGTAAAAGTGATAGGATCACACGGATGGCTTCCAAAAGGCCTCTGTGTTGACCTGAGGATTTGGCACTGGCTAATCATTTATGAACATCCCGATAAGTGAAGGTCAGGAAGGTTCTTAGATTCTCGTCGAACAACCTCCTTTTGGCTTTCTGAGAGATCGCTGCTCCCGCTACCTCTTGGCACGCGCAGTTCTCCCGGCTGTCCCACTGTGCTTTCCTTCCTTCCTCCTCCCCCCCCCCCCGATTACACTCCCATTTCTGTGACTTCTTTGTGAAGCACAAAGTATTCTATTCATCTCTATCCTTGCAGTCAATTCTGCTGGGCAATCGCCGCCTTTGTGCAAAGGGCAGGGTCAGAGGGGACATTGGGGACACTGATAAGTTTGACCAAAGGTGACCAATGAACTGAGGCCTAGTAGCATGGCATCCTTCGGGAACTATCTTAATATTTTTTATCACCTGCTCTGAGCCAAATGGCTTGGCTGGACTTGTCAGTCTCCTATCTGACCTTGTCCCCAGGGTTCTTTTACAGGCCACCTCAGAATGGAATAAATTTCATAGATTTCATAGATCATAGAGTTGGAAGGAGCCTACAGGGCTATCCGAGTCCAACCCACTGCTCAATGCAGGAAACTAGAGGAGGGGTCTCCCATCCAAGTAATAACCAGGCCTGACCCTGCTTAGCTTTCCACGCTCAGACAAGCTGAGCCAGCGTGAGCCACAGGCCTGTCATTATAAATACATAGAGCATAAATAGTTTGCACAACTTATGGTTCAAGTACCTCAGGTCTACATATGTTCCAAATGTGCAATCTCTAAATACCAGGGATCCAACTAATGGTAGGGCCGGCCCTGCTATCAGGGACATATCTGTCTTTTCTGGGAAATCACTGTGCCTGTTTTTGTTTTTGCCTACATGCAATGTCTTGTTAACCTTTTTGTTGGCCTGGGCTCGCAGTCACATTGCCCGAGGTTCTGCTCTGCAAAATAAATGAACACTCATTCAGATGGCCAGCGGCTCTCTTCAGCCCGATATTTCAAAGCCAGGAGGAGGCTCTGTGTCCTTGGGTTTGAGAGAGAGACTGTAAACACCAAATTGACCTATAATACATTATCCACTTGTTTAAACATTTTTGTTTGCAAAATGTTGGGAGCTTAGATTGGGCCTGTCCTCGCTCATTCTTTACGTGGCTGGTGAAGACGGTTCTGTTCCATTTGGCTTTTAATGGTTTTTCATGATTCTGCACTCTGGGATAGTTCCAAGATGCGGTTCGTTTGTTTTCGGTGGTTTGTTTTGTTTTTAAAATCTGGCTGTCTGTAAGTTTTAAATGTTTTGTTATGGACATCACGTACAAATATGACATGATATGAGCCCAGCCCCCCCAAAACTTCATGCCCTACAGATGTGTTTGACTCTAACTCTCCCCATCGCCAGGTGGCACAGCCAATGACTGTGCTGGCTGGGGAGAATGGGAATTGTAGTCCAACATATGGGAGGGCATCAAGTTGCGGGAGGCCGATGTAGCCTGTGGAGGGTGTGTGTGTGTGTGGGGGGGGGTACACATTTTACCAAAAAATCCTTGGTTGAAGCATGCCAAAAAATCCGTTTGACCTTCAGATAGCTGAACAAGTAATAGTTCCGCAGAGGCTGAATATTTTTGTTCATTTTTCTCTTATCTTGGTTCCTCCCAAGCTCTGTTAACCTTCTTCAGTTCAGGCTGAAACAAAGCCACATTCCAAGGTTTGTGGATAAGGAAACAAGTACAGCCTTGGCGCTTGGAGATTACTGTTTTGCTTTCTGCTTGTGGAAAAGCAGTGTTTGGAATAACATGTTTCTTCTTGATTTTTAAGGGTTTCTCCCCCACTCCTGGGTAGCAGGTCATGTGGAGGCCAATTAGGGGTGGAGGCAAAACACCACGTTAGCTTGGGTCATCTTCAAAATCTGATCACAGCCTGTTTAATCTTAAAGAATCTACCTGCCCAGTTCCAGGCAATAAACTCTTATCCTATATGCTCTGTCCGAGGTCTCTTCCAATAAATCAATTCACTTGGAAAAGGGGGTTCTTCTGAGCCTGGCTGCAGCTCCACATTCCCCCTGTTTAGGTGCGATGGCTCATCAGAGGCTCTGGAGTCTGCTGTTCTGGGCACTCAGTTAATTGTAGGTTGACTAGAACAGGCACTGGAAGCAGGGGAGGCTGGTGTGACTCCTATTTCGGTGGGGCTCCTTATCCATTGCAGGTTTTTCAGATTTTATTTGGAGCTTCATAGGAGCTATCCATGGTGCTCCATGGTGGTGAACCTATTTTGTGTGTGTGTGTGTGTGGAGTTCAGCACCATGGATAGCTCCCATGAAGCCCAGAATAAAAGCCGCAAAACCTGCAATGGATAAGGAGCCCCACCGAAATAGGAGTCAGTCACCCCTGACTGGAAGGTGAAACATACCCTCCAGCATTTCACAGATCAAAACGGGGGCACCACAGTGAGAGTTCCAAGAGTCCCCTTCCCAAGTCTCCACTGCCTTGACGTATTCGCTGGAGGTTCTACTGTGCCTGCTCTATTGCCGGGCCGGTGCTAGACTCCAGTGGGCCTTTGGCCTAGTGCTGCCGTGGGCCCCCACTGCTGAAGCACCCCGCCCGCCAGCTGCCCCCGCCACTGCATCCCCTCACCCACCTGCTGCAGACCCTCATCTACCCACCCACCCACCCACCCACCCGCTGCTGCTGCCGCCTCTCGCCCACCCACCCTTCACCGCTGACCATCCACCCCCTGCAGCCCCTTGCCTGCCGCCACCACCCCTCTCTCACTGCCACTCCCTTGCTGCAGCACCTCACCTTCCAAACTTCCATCCGCTGCCCCTCGCCCATCTGGCCAACACCATCCCCCTGCCAGTTTTTTTACCTGCTACAGGGCGGCGGCTCCTCGAGGAGGCAAAGTGTCACGAGCTGGCCATGCCTGCAGGTCCCGCATGTGATTTTAAGTGTGTGTGTGTGTGTTTAACTTACATTTTGAAGAGCAGCGATCTGAACCAATCAGACACTACCTTATGCTGGCTCAGCTTGTCTGAGCGTGGAAAGCTAAGCAGGGTCAGGCCTGGTTATTACTTGGATGGGAGACCCCTTCTCTAGTTTCCTGCACTGAGCAGGGGGCTGGACTCGATGGCCTTGGAGGCTCCTTCCAACTCTATATCTATGAAATCTATGAAATCTACCTTTGGAGGGGACTTGGCCAATGGACAGGACCGGTGCAAGGCAGTTTGGTGCCCTAGGCAAGATCAGATATTTAACACACACCCCTTCCCACTTGAGAGCGCTGAATTTTTTTTCAAGGCATTTCTGGCGCCCTAGGCAGCTGCCTAGTTGGCCTAATGGTAGCACCGGCCCTGCCAATGGGGGCACAGAGGCAACATAAAAGCCCCCCTGTACTCAACATCCCAACATGGCATAGCTCCAATGCATTGTGGGAATTTTTTTTAAATGGCACCCTGGTGCTCTCTCAAAATTATCGGAGCATCCCCAAATGGCAAAAACCAGACACAATAGGGATAGAGGTGGAATGTTTTCTGAGGTTTGATGGCATGTGTCAGTTGAGCTGTTCAGCATTTCTCAGATTGTGGGTGGCTTTTTCTCCCATGATTAATTTTTCTGCTTAAACCAAGTCCAGAAGGTGGATTATTCAGCATTATGGTGTTCACCACATTATTCCTATCTGGGCCTATGTGCTGTGTTGACTCTGTGGCTTAGGATGTTTAGTTCATCGTCCCTGGGGAGAAATTGCTGAACAGCTAATGTGGGATCGAGGCATTTTTCTCCCACAGTTCTCAGAACATGAGAACTTGAGGTCACCCATGAAAGTTTAATGGTGGGAGATTTAGCACAGACGAAAGCAAGTACCGTACTTCACACGCAGCACATCGTTAAGTTATGCAATTTGCTACCACAAAATGTCTACAAAACCTGGACCGCTTTAAAGGGGGATTGGACAAATTGATGGGAGGTTAAAGCTAGCAATGGCTACTAGTCATGTTGGCTATATATTACCTCCAGTATCAGAGGTAGTATGCCTCTTGATACCAGTTGCTGGGGAACATGAGCAGTTGGGTGCTGCTGTGCTCCTGCCTTGCTTGTGGGCTTGCCACCGGCATCTATTTGGTTACTCTGCCAAGCAAGATACCTGACTACATAGACCTGGGTCGGTGAGTCTGCGGCCTTCCAGAAGTTGTTGGACTACAGCTGCCTTCATCCCTGACCATTGGCCCTGCTGGCTGGGACGAATGGGAACTGAAGTGCAGCAACACCTGGAATCGCACAGGCTCCCCAGCCCTGTGAAAGACCTTCCATGTGATCCAACGGGGCTCTTGTTAAGGACTGCAGACCAGCTCTGTAGCCTTGGCCATGGCGTAGAACAGCGTCTCTAAAATTATTGGTGATTTTGTGGGGTTCCTACGTGGTTTCAAAAGGAACCCTTAAGTTCCTGGTCAATGTTTTGGGTTTTAAAATGTACTTGGAAACTCTCTCTCCTGTTTTCATTTCGGAAGAAAGAAAGAAGGAAAGAAGAACATGTAGTTCAGATTTCCATACATTCACTTCCGGGTTGGGAAACTGCTTTTGTTCCAGATGACTTCAGGGCATAAATGACTCTTAGTTTTGCCCTTGACCACCGAGACTTAAAGCTCTTTTTGATTACTACTTCTCACCCATCCTCCCTAGACCCTAGAGTAACCCATGGCTGGCAGCCTGATTGGAGAGAACTGATGCATATTTCTCGAATGGCATTTGTGTGTGTGTGTGTGTGTGTGTTCATTTTCTCATGATGTGTAATATCACTGATTAGGAGAAGAACCGCATGCCCTCTTAACATTTTGCTGAAGAACATGGGGGATAAGACCGTCTTTTGTATCGTTGTCAATGAGTATCTCAGAGAATTGTCTAAGGCAGGGTTGGGCAACTTGTGACCCTCTCATAATCCCTCCCCATTGGCTATGCTGGCTGGGGCTGATGGAAGTTGTAGGCCTAAACAGCTGGAAGGCCACAAGTTGCTCATCGCTGGTCCTAAGGTATATGATGCTGTAACTTTGCTGAAGCTAAGCAGTGACAGGTCTGTGAAGTGCCTGCATGGGTGATGAGCTGGGAACCCCATGTAGCCATCTTGAATTCCGTGATGGAAGAAAGGTGGGATATAAGTGTAGTAATAATAGACAACTTGTTCACTCCCTCAAGATCAAATGAGAGGAAACAATGGATATCGGTTTTTATTACATCTATATCCTGCGTTTCCTCCCAGAAGCTCAAGGTAACATGTATACACATACAAACCTAATAAAAGCTTTAATTAAAAACTAGATATATATACAGGCAGTCCCCGAGTTAAGAATGTCCGATTTACAGACAACCCATACTTAAGAACGGACTTCTGGGTTCCCCGGTGCTACGTCGTTTACATAGAGTACATAGTGTGTAGTATACTACGCGATTTGTGTAAATGCCGATTTTAACGTATAGGATGCTATGCTGTTCCGACTTATATACAAATTTGACTTAAGGACATTCTTAAGAACGGAATTCGTTCGTAACCTGGGGACTGCCTGTACACACACACCAAAAAACCAGCAACCAACAACCAGCAAACAGTAACCTGGGGACTGCCTGTACACACACACACCCAAAAACCAGCAACCAACTTTACATGATACATGGTGCCCATCCCATTGAACTTCTCTTAACAGCTGCAGCAAGATATTTGGCTCTCCTGACTCCTGTTTCAACCTTATTTATGCCAGCCAAGAGATATGAAAATGTTTCTTGTAGTCCATCACGTCTGGAGCGCGGCAGATATCTGTTTTGACAGATAGGCTTAAGGCTACTCCCTTGGGGGAACTATCTCAAGGATGCTGTTGGCTAGCCCTTCAGATCTGTGAGCCAAACAAGGGGCTCTGAGGTCTCTGCATTGACTTCTTAACTCTACCCCATGCCCTTGATGGAACAGGGTGTGACTGTGTAGCCTCTGCTTCAGGCACGAAGCACTCATGACTGGCTGTTCAAAGGAGGAGGGTGAGCGGGTTTAGTCTTGAGGTGACCATGTGATTTCTTCCTGCCCTGAATGCAGCCCAGTCATGACAGACCGGCCATTCAGCAGTGCCCAGCCAAGAAACACAATATGCAGCGTTCAAGTTGGTTCTACCTCCTTTTAGAGGAGAGAACCCGGCGTGTGTGGACATGACATCGTGCAGCCTTTCCCCTCCAGATGTGTTGGACTACAGCTCCCTTCTGGCTGGGGGATCATGGGAGTTATACAGTCCAGCAGCTCTGGAGTGCACCAGGTTGGCCAAGGCTGATGGAGGATCTCAACAGTGCAACGTCTTCTGTAGGCCACAGCCCTCTTTGCTCATTAGAAAGGGGCAGCAGGGCCATCAGCTTCCCCGATCACTGCCTCCGACACCCACTCACTAGGCATGGCTGCTCTGCTGGGTGATCAGGGAACATTTTTCCTTGCATGATCAGGGGTCCAGGTCCCAGGGAAACCTCTGCACATAGGTTCTTTCCCCCTCGCAGAAGTCCACATCAAATATGTGGACATTGGATCACATGTGGTCAGGGGCAGCAGATTGAGGGGTGGAGAGTTGTTGGAGGGCAGGGTTGTGTGTGCCAGTCGGTCTGCCCTGCACCCCCTAAGCTAGCCTGCTGCCCTCAGGTGTGGTCGAGGATGCTGTCCCCTCACCTGTGTTGAAGCAAGATTCACCTGCTAGCCCCGACGCCTCTGTGTGTGGAATGGGGCGGTATTGTTGTTGCGACATGCCACCGAGAGCCAGTGTGGCGTAGTGCTTAGAATCTTGGAATGGGACTCGGAAGATCCGGGTTCTAGTCCCCACTCGGCCATGAAGCTCACTGGGTGACTTTGGGCCAGTCACTGCCTCTCAGCCTACCCTACCTCACAGGGTTGTTGTGAGGATAAGATGGAGAGGAAGAGGACCATGTGAGCTGCCTTGGGTTCCTTGCAAGAGGGGGAAAAAAGTGGGATATGAGTGTAATCATCACCATCTTGTCTTTCATATCAGACAGCAACATTTTGGGGGCTGGCCCTGTTGGGAAGATGGTGTGGGAGGGGGAGGTATAACTGCCTTCTCCTAGTGCCATGATCCCAGGGCTGATCCTGCCTTTAGGCAGAGTGAGGCAGCTGCCTCGGGCAGTAGACTTTTGCTGTCATGAAAAGGAAGCAAATTGTTAGTTCTATGTTTATTATCATTGGGTTGGATCCAACCCATTGTATTTGGTTGGCCTTGAGTACTATGCACCTTGATTAGGGGCAGGGCGGGCACATTTGTTGCTAGGCCTCAGGCAGCAAAATGTTTTGGGCAAGCCCTGCAGGGTCCTGATCCAAATTGCTACATACTGGGATATTTTAAGAAAGGAAACAGACATTGGGAAACCTGGTCATATTTAGCTTAGTCTTTGGGCGTGCTGCCTCTGCCATACTCCACAGACAGAGCCTGACTGCACATTTTTGGCTGCTCTGGCAGGAAACAGCTGGCTCTGACTGTCTAGAGCAGGGGTGGGCAGAAAGTAGCTCTCCAGATGTTTTGGAGTTCCAACACCCTGCGTTCCTGATTGTTGGTTGTGCTGGCAGGGGCTTCTGGAAGTTGAAAGTCCGAAACATCTGGAGATCTACCTTCTGCCCACCCCTGCAATAGAACAATCTTCTTAGGGTGGCCATGTGTCCTCTTTTACACAGGACTGCCCTCTTTTTGAAGCCCTGCCCTGCCCAATTTTAGTTTAAAGGTAAAGAACCATAAGAACGGTTGTCCATCAGCAGTGGACACCTGGACAGTAGACTGAGCAGTGCTCACAGCTCAGCTGGTCACAGCCTTTCACACTATGTACTGTATTTCTATTTAAATTATAGTACTTGCTTCTAAATTTGCATCTATACATTTGTTTGTTTAATTCATTTTTATCCTGCCCAATAGCTGAAGCTCTCTGGGCAGTTTACAACAGTTAAAACCATAAAATACAATATAATATACAGTAACTATAAGATTTAAAACCACAGATTAAAACAAATAGCAGAGCTAGCAGCAGTTCAAATTTCATAGATCATAGAGTTGGAAGGAGCCTACAGGGCTATCGAGTCCAACCCCCTGCTCAATGCAGGAAACTAGAGGAGGGGTCTCCCATCCAAGTAATAACCAGGCCTGACCCTGCTTAGCTTTCCATGCTCAGACAAGCTGAGCCAGCGTGAGCCACAGGCCTGTTTACAGTAATAGAGTTAAAAACTACCAGATAAAAATGATTAAGATGATTAAAATGATTAAAATGCCTGGGAGAATAAAAAGGTCTTCACCTGGCGCCGGAAAGAGTACAATGTGGGCGCCAGGCGAGCCTCCTTGGGGAGCTCATTCCACAACTGGGGTGCCACAGCAGAAAAGGCCCGCCTCCCGGTAGCCAACTGCCTCACTTCCTTTGGCAGGGGCTCTCGGAGAAGGACCGCTGATGAAGATCTTAATATATCAGCATATGCAAAGTTTATGCAAATCACTGTCCTCCTTCGTGCTCTTTTTTGGGGCAATGCATTTCCTCTTTTTTGGCGATTCATAAATGGCCACGCTGCCATAAGGGGTGGCAAAGTAAACATGAATTGGGGGAAACTCAAACAGAGCAAAACCAAACCTAAGTAACGGGAGAGAAAAAAAAAAGGGAACATACCGTAACAAACGAATAACAAAACAAATCGGCCTGTTAATGAACAAATAATGCAAAGGAATGCAGGAATGGAATGAGATGAAAAATAATTTCTTGCACACCCCTTCTCAGCTCATGGTGTTAGTGTACATATGACCAACTCAGCCAGCGGCACTGTGGTTGTCAGCGCAAGCTGACTATAAACCACAACTGCCTCTGGCTAAGAGGGTGATGAACTGGGCCTCTGTTAAGATGAATATGTACAAGTACAATGGAACATTTCTGCCTTAATTCTTTCCCCTCTTTTTCTGTATTCCCCCCCTTCATCTTGCCAAGCACAGCTTCTTTGTTTCAAAGAATGTGGTATGGAAGAATGTGCACCTTCAAAATACCATGGCTTTATGGGATTTGCGCAGGGCAAAGGGCAGGATATTTGACAGGGGGCTCTTAGTTCAGAGTTGGCAGCATGGTCTGCCAGGCTGGGAGTAAACTTTTAAAACCTCTTAACAAGTTTGCAGTGACTGCATATGCTTGTGGGGGAAGTGAGTCCAGCTGGTTGCGCATGGCCCCTTCAGGGGAGGAAGCACTAAATGCGACTGTTGTGCTATAACAGCAAAACAATAAAATAAATAAATAAATAGAATCTGTAAGCCTTCTTTCTGGGATATGCTGTTGCTCTCTGCCCTGCTGAATAGGGACATTTTGAGCAGTGACCTTGTGTGCCCCCTGGCCTTTAGCCTTTGCGCAGATAGAGCAGCTAGGCACAAGGCAACTTTCAATCATGTGCGTGTGGCTGGCTTCATTTCCCTCCCTCCTGCAATGCCACTTGTTCAGCACTTTGGACTGACCTGTCTGAGTGACAACACTGCAACTAAAAGCTGCCCTTAAAAACAAACAAACTACGGTACTTGCACGTTGCAAAAAGAGGGATTGCATCACCAAAAAGGTGGAGAGATTTGCATAATTTGCACATGCCAATTTATCAGTATTGATGCAAATTTAGAAAGTATAATTTAAATGGAAATACAGTAAATCTTGACATAATGCAGAAGGCTGTGACACCTGGCCTCTCTACAAGAAATGATCAGACCATCTTTGGAGTCTGAGCAGTAGTTGAACATGAATGTCATTGGAGCCAAGTATTGCGTTTTGGCTTTCACTGGGCAGGAGTTTTTATTTTTTATTTTATTTTTTGGACACCTTTCTCAAAACAGACAAATAAACAAGACTCAGGGCAACTTACAACATAATGAAAACATACAAAACTGAAATCAGCTACAACAATTATCCATTAAAATCCAACCACCCCATAAAGCAACTAAAACATCAGTGGAAACCACAAACAATTTGTCTGATTCATTAAACAGCCTGTCATATATGCAGAGTTGGATTAATGGTCTGGCTTGGTAGAAGGCCTGTTCCTTTGGTCCTAGTTAATAATTTTAATAATATCTTTAAATTACTCAGTTTTTGTGCTGACTTGGTTTTTTGGCTGTGTCTTTGGGGGATCCTCAGGCAAAGGAGCTGGGAAGCTTGCAAAGTTCCAGTGTTGTTGGGGTTTTTTTTGGAACTCATTATTATAAAATTTCAATAACAAAAAAGGAAGAAAAAAGAAAAATGTGTCTACATAGATTTGAATGTATCAATTTCAATGCATACATATGAAATGTATATACGGTATGTATGAAAATACAGCTTTGTCAGAATGATACATAAACTTCAACAAAAGCAGACCAAATATCCAAATAAGTATCCATTCGCAGGTGGTGTCTATATACCACACCTGTTCAAACGTTGAAAGTATTGTAAGGTTTTCAATCCATTGCATTATAGGAGGTGAGCAATTATCCTTGCAGTGTTGTAATATCAGGCTTTTAGCTGTTAGAAGGGTGCAGAGAATCCGTGCGTTAATTTCCAGGAAGCAAGTAAATAATTTAAAAGAGCATGTACATCAGTAAGTATTCAGGAGTGTTCCAATACAAAATTTATCCATATAATTATTACCTCCTCCCAAAAAGAGGCAACTATTGGGCATTGCCCAAAACATATGGTTAAAAGAAGCATTAGCTGTGTTACACCTCCGGTAATTAAGCTGACTTGGACAAACCCTTTTTAAAGAGACATTGTGGCATCATCCAGTGGACACAAAACAAAAGCTTTTGCTGAATAAGACGCAACCCAAGACCCATAGACTCCCTCGCTATTGGAAGCACTTTTTGGGGCCGATCAGGAAAATTGACCCACAATCAATATTTATAGGCAATTTATTACTGGTGAATAAATATGATATACAGGGCCCTAAGCAGGAATGGAATAGGGAACCGGATTGTCCCATTTGGCCTAATCGATGGATCACCACCTTTGCATCTGGATCTGATGCATCTGTGGAACTCAAGTTCCAGTTTTGAGTGATTAGCGGCATTGGCACACTTCTTAGGCTCCATGATCCAGGATTCCCCTTCTTGGTGATCAACGGTGACTCATAGAGCCCAGGGAGGGAAGCTTTGTGGCCTCTTGCAGTAATGATATAATTCTCTCCAGAGACTGAAGAAGGCGAGACTGACTTGCTTAGGAAACAGAGTGCTGTGAAGTGTTTGAGGCTTCAGTTTCCATAGGGCTGTTTTGGGGCGCTTCATTCCCCAGGCAATGGGCATTAAGGAGCGAGTCTTTTGTTTTGGAAGGCAAGAGTGTTATCAAAGGTGCAGAAAACAAGCTTGGCTTGTTTGTTTTTAACGGGAGTTTGATCTTCAGAAATTGGCCAGTTATGTTTTGCATGGCACTGGCGCTAAACCAGGCCTCCTGTTTGTCCAACACAGATGGGTCAAGATCCAAGGCTCCAGATCTGGTCCAACACAGATGGGTCAAGATCCAAGGCTCCAGATCTGGTCCAACACAGATGGGTCAAGATCCAAGGCTGCAGTCAGGGATGGTTGGTGGTGGGGAATAGATACTTAGGCAGTGTTGTCCTTACGCAAACAACTGTCGCTCAGAATGAAGAGCGAGGGCTTTATAGGGCCTGGTGGACAGGGATTGGCCCTTAGCCGGTCAGGTGACGGAATGCTGAGGCAGGCTGGTGTGGCAAGAAAGATGGCGCCCTCGAAGCAAGGAGCTCAGTCTGCTGGTTTAGCAATGGTAATGGAGCCCTGTGGTGATGCTGGAGATAGGGCACTGGCGCCTAACTACTGGGAGCCATGATTGGCAGACTGTGCCCCCTCTATCTGTCCAACACATGCTCTCAGGGGTAGCTTAGAAACTTGGAGTAGGCATAGGTCCCTGTTGCCTAGATTCGGCTTCCTGTGAATCTAGGCCTAGCATAAGGGCAGGATTAATGTCTCTAGATAGGACAGTGTGTGCAGGCGGTGCTAGGTACCGAAAAGATCTGGGGTCAGGCCCACAGGACAAAATAAAAGCAGAAAGGTTCGGGGGGCGGGGAGCGGCAGCAGGAGAAGCACATGTGGGCAAAAAGCCAGCTCATCCAGGGGGATCCAATGCAACAGAGATCATCAGGGCCCCTGGACCTGCCTTTCAGCGAGTGCCCATGGGCAGCAGGGTGGCGGGGCAGAGGGCCTCCCAGAGATTCCGGTTTCCCAATGAAAGGTTCAGGGCACCAGCCCTAGTGGGCCGTCTCCTAACGCCACCAGTCCGCAGTCTTCTCTCATAGATTAAAGTGTGCGTGCGTGTGTGTGTGTGTGTGCACTTTTTAAAAAAAACGCCTTGTCATGTGCATTTTTCTAATGTATGATTTTTCAAATGCGGCTCCCCGCTCCCCTGAACAGCATCACAAGCTCAGGAATGTACAAACTTTGACTGCGGATCGGGAGGCGAGAACTGGTAAATTCTGGTCGTAAATGAAAGGAAGTTCTTATCCGCCACTCTTCAGCAGCTGGATCAAAGAGGAGGAACCAGAGTTGGAAAATGTGCTTTGTTGTTCTTCGCTTTGCCCTCAGGCAAATTGCAATGCGCTGCTTCTATCCTCTGCCCTCTTCCCTGCAAAGAACCCTGACCTACTTCCCAGGCTTGAACTGTGGAGTGTGCCCTGTGGAGCATTCCAGAGAGAACTGATTACATATCTAAAATAATGTAAACAAGAATAGATTTCTGCTAGTGATGCAAGCGCAATCTAGTCTGTCAATCTATTTTTAACCTATAACTTATCTATTTATTTATTATATTTATACCCCACCTTTTTTCCTGAAAGGAACCCAAGGCAGCTTACATACTCCTCCTCCTCCTCTCCATTTTTATCCTCACAACAACCCTGTGAGGTAGGTTAGGCTGAGAGTCAGTGACTGGCCCAAAGTCACCCAGCGAGTTTCACGGCCGAGCAGGGACTAGAACCCGGATCTCCCGAGTCCCAGTCCAACACTCTAACCACTATGCCACACTGGCGGTGCAGTAGCTGGCTGGGGAATGCTGGGAGTTGTAGGACTTTTTTCTGTCTAAACATGCATAAGATTGTGCTGGAAGACATTTATTATTACTCAGCTGTCCAGATGGGAGTGAATGAGAGGGGCAGGAAATGTGGGTGGTATTATCGGCGGCATATGATGAGGTTTTAATCAGGTCTATCCTATTGTTGATTGCTTAAAAACGTTTTAGATAGATGCGTGTCTCTGTGTGTGCTGTCTGTTTATATGTCTGCCTGTAAATGGTTTTTTTATAACGTATTTTTTAAGGTGTCAGTCTTTGTAAACCACCCAGAGAGCTTCGGCTATTGGGCAGTATAGGAATGTAATGAATGAAATGAAAATAATGTACAAGGGAAAAATTGCTTGCAAAAATGCACATCTTAGGCAAAATTGCATGCAAAAATAAAAATAAAAATGCAGATATGTGCACCAAAATGCATACAGGTTTTCATGTGGATTTAAATGCCTCCCCAACCCCGGCAAACTGATGCAGAAATGGGATGGAACAAACATACAGCTAGGAAAAAATGAGAAAGCGAAATATTGACAGATTCATCCATCATCCATCCCTACCCTATAGATGAGCCTTCCTCACTCAGGGCGCCCTCCATAAGAACTTCAGAAGAGCCCTGCTGGGTCAGACCGAGGGTCCGTCTAGTCCAGCACTCTGTTCACACAGTGGCCAATCAGCTGCCCACGGGAAACCCACAAGCAGGGCATGAGTGCAACAGCACCGTCTCACCCCTGTTCCCCAGCAACTGGAGTACATAGACATACTCCAGATGTGTTGGACTACAATGCCCATCATCCCCAGCCAGCATAGATGGTGAGCGTTGTAGTTCAACATGTCTGAAGGGTGCCTGTTTGGGGAAGGCTGCTGTAGACTATTTTGACTGAACGTGCCCCATTGATGCAAGACTGTTCCCCCTCCTCCACTCCCGTATAGTAGTTTTTTGAGGCGGAAGGGGAACATTTGGCAGTCAGTAAAGCCCGTGGGTTAGGTATGCATCAGTGGTCCGATCGCCACCAGCCCCGTGATTTCCCTCCACATAATCTCTGAAGAACCAACCAGCCTTTCTGCAATCGGTGACATGCCGCTGAATTCCCGCCCTTGTTGTTTGTGCTTTATAGGAGAGAAAAGGTTCCAGTTTGACACTGTCGAGAAGCACATCGTGCTTTACCACGAACAAGGAACCTCTTCTGTATTCGTGGGAGCAGAAAACAAGCTTTATTATTATGACTTTGAGAAGGCCACCAACCTTACGGTAAGGAGACTTGGGGCAACGTCCAAACACAAACATAGATTTTTTAGAGTTCAAAAATTACATTTTAAAGCAGGATTTCAAATCCAGCTGTCTGGAAATCCACCGAAATCCGGAAAAGCTTCCAGTCTCATGTCAAACAATATTCTTTTTTTTTTCTTTTTTTTCTTTCTTTTTTTTTTTTGCAACCTCAGGTTAATTAGCTCCTTCTGTGGTCTGGAAAAATGTCAAAAGTGTCAGTGACTAATTGCCCTGATGCAGCCATGTGGGATGGGAAGCTGTTTTGTTTACCACGAGTGCTGGAAAGTTTTAAGCACAACAAGCAGGACCTGCCACAAACTGTTGTAGCGGTGGAGTGCTCCTGTCCGGGGTGTCTGCCTACCAGCCAGTCATACCCTTTTCTAAGATAGTCCATTCCGTTTCCCCTTCCCTGGTTCCACCTCCAACAGGCGCTTTGCATTCTGTCGCCACTAAGCATGCTCAGCCTCAGTCCTCATTGAGTTGTATTTCGGGTGCTCCCCCAGGTTTCCCCGCGCCCATAAATATATATATATTTGCACTTCTGCAAATGTCACGGTTTTCCCCAAGCCTGCTGATATTTCCCTCTTGTGTGTGAACAGTACCGTTTTGACTACATAAGGACCGAGGTGTTTTTTTTTTTTTTTAAACCTCCATCATGCCACCCTCATTCTAAACTAAGTTCCAGTTGTGTGTGTTGAATTCATATTTAATTTGATTTTTAAAAGAATATAAATTACATCAATATAGATCAGGGGTGGGCAACTTCTGGGGGTTCAGAGGCTGCATTGCCCCCCACCCCAGACTCCAGCGCGGGCTGCACCCCTGCTGCCTAATTTGGCAGTGAAATTTGGCAGCACCTCAGCAAAAAAGCACCGATTTTGCTTGAAAGCAAAAAAGCACCGATTTCCCCTGCATGCCTTGTTTCCCCTGCATGCAAAACCTCACTCCCAGGAGGCTTCTCCCCAGATGCATTTTTGCCCCTGCGACAGCAGCAAATTTAGTAGTGGGGGTGCGGTGGGGGTCACCAGAAAGGGCCAGGGGGGCCAGATGCAACCCACAACCTGCGAGTTGCTCACCCCAGGTATAGATTGAAGCTGAATTAAAAATGACACGTGTATCTCTCTCCTCTCCCCTTTCGTTCAGGAGCCTTTTGATGCCGATAGATCGCGGTCTAACTGCAGAAATGAGGTAAGTTTGGAAGAATAGCTGTATCCACCCCCCTGAACATCTTTAGCAGGATGTCCCCTCTCTCTTTCTCTTTTTTCCTCCTTAATTATCCAGCAAGTGGTGAGGGTAAAGTTCTGTCTTCCGGGGTAGAGCACATGCTTTGCTTCCAGAGTGTCTCTAGTCCAGGGGCGGAATTCTAACTGAAGAAGAAGGTCGGCCCCCACAGATAACGGGGCTACCGGTGTCAATCTGCCATAATAAATCGAGGCTGGTACGGTGTGTTCCACGTATGAATCAAGAACTAGAAATAAGCGCCGTGCCAGCGACTCAAGCACACAATCTCGTCCACAGAATGTGCATAGAGTTGCCAGATGTATAACTTGCAGGCATGTAGCATGCTACTAGGCGTTGGTAAACCGGCCAGATTTTTCTAGCCTCTTAGATAAGCTAGGGGGAAAAAAATTGCCCATTTTACAGATGGAGTACACTGGTGGAAATGTCATTTTTCTGAATATTTCTATTTTCTGTTCAACTGAATGCAAGGAAAAGGTTTAAATACCGAAACCCCAACAGGAAGATAACTACATAGGCTGGGCCCACTATTTAAAATAGCTCAGTAGGCTGGGCCCTCCTGGACCCTCCATGAATTCCACCCCTGACCAGGTCCTTCTCTCTCTCTCTCTCTCTCTCTCTCTCTCAAACCCGGTGACATTCTTTATTCCCACGCTGTAGGGGGTTACCTCGGAGTTCATCCTCTCACTCTTTCCCATGGCCCAGTGCTCTCTGCAGCTGGACCTCGGGCCAAGTTTGGGTTGCTCTGCTGGATTCCCGAATGCCCTGGCCAGCCCCGGATTGGACAGCCTAGAAATCTGAAGCGCCAACTGTGCGGGCCCTGAAAAGAGCCGTCAGCCCTGCCATAGTGGGAACCAGAGTAGTTGGTAGCTTTTCTTCATCTCAGTCATTTTCTTTTTCTTTCTCTCTCTTCCACCCCCCACCCCCCCCACAGGAGGATGCCCAGAACTATCTCACGCTGCTGGAAAAATACGACAACAAGCTGTTGATCTGTGGCACTAACGCTTGCAATCCCACCTGCTGGAATTGGGTACGGAACGAAGTTTGGCAACAATGATGCCCCCCACCCACCCACTTATCTATCTGCTCTTGTATCCTGCCACTTTGCCGCCTTTGTGACCTTGGCCTTGGGGTCTTCAACATGGGGCCCGCGGGCACCAATGTACCCACAGGCACCTCTCCCACTGCCCACCAGGCTCCTTGCCTCTCCGGATTTTTACATTCCTTTCAAAGATATTTTTAATTACTTTTTTTTTTAAATGGGAGGCTGGCATGCTGCAAAGTTAAGGGCTTCCCTTCCATGCCAGGGAACAGGGAATTCTGAGTGGGGGAGGCAGATGACATCAGCATTGCTACTAATTTAAAAAAAGTGCCAGCGAGCCCTGGCTCCAGTACATTGCTGACAGCACTTCATGCTTGGTGTGAGGAGTGGAGTTGAGGATAGAGTCCCCCCCCTGTCTACTTGTTGATGGCCAGGACATAAAAAGCAGCAGCAGACTTCTCTCAAACAAACACATCCACACACAGGACTTGTTTCAAAAGTACTGTAGATGCTTTTAAAAGATAAATAACTGTAACATAAGGTTACTCAGGTACTAAAGCTTGATGGTTACAGAAGTGCAGTTTCTTAAACTCATTCTTCTCTTTGAGGTAAGGAAAACACACACGGGTCACTCCCCCTTGCTAAACCCTCACAAGTGTCAGTTAAGTCTGTTAACACTAGACTAGTCTTAACTCTCAGAGGAGTGTTAGAATGGAATTCAAACCTGTTGCTAAGCAACGTCCAGCATTCCCTCCTCTGAGTCAATCAAGTGGTTCAGTCCACTGAACCCTGCCACCTGCCCTTCAATCAGACTGTGCAAGTCTGCTGTAACTGCTTTAATGGGCAGTTGATTTTAAAAACCCTTCCTGCAGAGTCTACATCTTCTCGTCACATATTCCTACACTTGTGTCTGTGAAGTGCTGGAGGGTCAGCAGAACCCAATTTGGAAATAGCAGTGCATCATCATTGCCTTTTCTGTCCTGCAGGTGGATGGGAAGAAGGAGCCAGGGATCAATGCCCAGAGCCTGGCCCCCTTTGGCCTTGACCCAAACACCCTTGTCCTGGTTGATGGTAAGTCTGAATGAATGCTCATGTTGTTGTTGTTGTTGTTGTTGTTGTTGCCGCAAATAATAATAATAATAATAATAATAATAATAATAATAATAATAATAATAATAATAATAATAATGTATTCCCCCCATTAAAAAAGAGAGAGAGAAAGATCCACACAGAACTGGCATGGAATGGGAGGTGGGAAAAGGAGGAAGTCCTAAATGGACTTGACAAATCCATCCGCATCTCTACCTGTATTTACATTTTGTCCTCAAAAACTTGCTGCCTTGCAGGTAAGGATATCTACTCTACCATCAAGAAGCACCAGTACAATGGGCGTATCCCACGTTTTTGTCGGATCCGAGGAGCTGCTGAGCTGTACACCAGCGACACAGTGATGAATAGTGAGTCCTGCGGTTCTTGACGGGGTGGGGCGCCCCACCAGTCTCCCTGCTCAGTCTTCCCCATTCTCATCCTCCCCCCCGCCCCCCACACACAACACACCAGTCAGTAAGATGACTGAGGAATTTAAACTAACCCTTTACCTACTAATGCTTTATAACCTCCTTCCCTAACCTGGTGCCATGCTGGGGAAGGCTGGCTGACAGGTTAGTTTTTTTAAGCCGGAGGGCAGTGCCTGGCCCGTTTTCTTTAAAAGATTTTTCGACGTGAGCCGCTTTTGTAGACGCTATTTGAAAAACGGGATACAAATATAACAAACAAAGGATGTGTGACTGATAAATAGTTGTTTGTGTGTGCGTGGCCTTCATTTTGAGTTTATTTCTGGGGGGGGGGCAGGGTGGGGTGTGTGTTGAATGCAGAGCTGCCAGTCAAAGGTCCAACAGCCTAGCCAGTCATGAGAACATAAGAGCCATGTTGGATCAGACCAAGGGTCCATCCAGTACAGCATTCTGTTCACACAGTGGCCATCCAGCTGCCCACAGGAAACCCACAAGCAGGACATTAGGGCAACAGCACCCTCCCACCCATGTTCCCCAGCAGCTGGTGTACATAAGGCACACTGCCTCTGATACTGGAGGTAGCAAATTGCCAATCAGGACTAGTAATGATTGAATAGCCATGAATTTCCCCACTCCCCTTTTAGAGCCGTCCAAATTAATAACATTTGCATGCGCTGATTGATACCTAGAGATGCAAATTTAGAGATAATACCTATAATTTAAGTAGAGATCTAATATATCTCATTACAGTGGGGAAGCTTGGGACTCCGTTACTTGTGCGCCCGCTCAGTCTGCTCTTCCAGGCTCTTCCAGGCTGACTGGCAACTTCAAGCCCCCCCCCCCCGCAGCAGTTTCCCTTCTTATGGGCCTTTAGTATTTTTCAACTGGAGTTGGACAGCTCTGCAAATGGAGGACTGCCCTCTGTAAAGCAGGGCACCTGGCCCCCTTATTGAACAGATGTTCAGAGGAAGGACGCCTGAAGGTTTTTAAGGCGTTCCCAGCAAAGGACGAGCGTCACACAGTCAAAGGGGGAAGAAAAAGTTGCCCGTTCAAACAAACCCAACTGTTTCCTCAGAGGGAGTGGCTCAGAGCAGGAGATAACTGGAGCAGGTGCCTTCCATGTAATTAACACAGCGGAGGCTGAGTTCCCCGAACGCCAGGGAAACCCACGGTAACGACCCTCCAGTGACGCAAAGTTCCACCCGGTGCATCCCTGCTGAGGGCCTTTCCTCTCTGAGCTCATGCGGAAAGGGAGAGGCTGCTGGGGGCATTTCCAGTGCACAACAAATGCGACGGGCGGGGCTTTCTCCTCCCGCAGGGACGGCATCATCCTTCCATTTCCATTGTTCAGGCTGTGAGTGCCGACACTTATGTAGCCAAAATGGCACCATCCAAGTGCAAGAGGGAGGCATCCTCGGGCTTTGGGGAGCCCCAGGGTTTGCAAAAGTACAACACATATTTGGGGGACACACACACACCATATTTATTTAAAGCGTTTATACCGTGTTCTTCAGCCAGAAAGACTCCCAGAGTGCTTTAGAGTGACCGGCCAGATGGGCGATTAAGAAATATAATAAAATAAATAAATAAATTAGAGATCAATAGAAATGAGACAGTCCCTGCCCTCAAGCTTACAGTGTAAAAAGGCTCGACACAAAAGGAAAGCGGGAAGGGGAAATGAGAATACTCAGGCACCACTTCTTAACGTTATATGGATCTTATAAAAGACTTAAGAGGGCAACCCCGCTCCTCCGCCAAAAAACCTGAGCCCAATGAGTGTGCTCAGTGGCCAAGGAATGGTGACTGGCAGGCTGTGTATGTGGAAGGCGGGGGGGGGGGGGAAGGAAAGCCGGGTCGGAGGGAAATGGAATGGAGTATCATGGAGATGGGCTGGCTGGCTGGACAGGAGCATTCCTCACTGCAGCATTCTGTTGCCTACCTGTTCAGGCCCGGCACCTCTCCAAATGATGTTTTAAGGCAGGCAGTAGTGCGGCTGTGCAGAATAAAGCTGTGTTCCTGGCCCCGCAGGGCGAGCAACCTGTAGTTGTGTGGGGCGCTCTGCATAAGCTCCTGCTTAGTCCCTTCCCGTCTCACCCGGAGCTCTGTCTTGTCCCTTTCCAGACCCCCAGTTTGTCAAGGCCGCTGTCGTCAAGCAAGACCAGGCGTACAACGATAAGATCTACTACTTCTTCCGAGAGGACAACCCCGACTGGCCAAGGAATGTGGTGGCCCCAAAGAGCATCTCCAGGGTGGCTCAGCTGTGCAAGGTAAAGAGCTGCTGGTGGGCAGGTGTGTGTGTGTGTGTGTGTGTGTGTGTGTGTGTTTCAAAGAGGTGAGTTGGATGAGAAGTCAATTTATATCTCATAGGACTGGGGCTCCGAATCTCTTTCAGCCCGAGGGCTGGATTCAAGGTCAGCAAAGCTCTCGGGGGCCACCTTCTAGTGGTGAGTGGGGGGTGGGGCAAATACATAAGGGCCGGGCCCAAAATACCAAAACTGCCAGCATATTTTACCGTAAAGCTCTTCCTGCCAGTAACTAAGTCTTAGCAGAGGCATTTCAACTTTTTAGAATGGTGGGAAAACCCAGCCAAAGCTGGGAAGTTGCCAAATGATTGGGGTGGGGGGAAGATGTCAGACATTCCCCCCCTCCCACTCTGGGAAGAAAGTTCCCATGAACGGGGTGCTACCGCTGAAAAGCCCCTGCAATGTCTTTAGAAAAAAGTTGGCATTGCAGGTGGAGAAGGGTTCAGTGCAGGCTACCTTTGGGTGCCATGTTGCTTACCATTGTGGATGCTTTCCATGATGCAACTTTCAGCACTTGTGTGTAAAGCTTAGGGTGGCCACATATTTGGCCCGGCAGCAGCCAGTTGCCAACCTCTAACCCAAGGCCTTTCTTTCCTTCTCCTCTCTGCAGGGAGATAAAGGAGGCAGCGGTTCTGTCTCTGCCGCCAAGTGGACGACCTACCTGAAGGCCACCTTGCTCTGTGTTGACGCATCCTCTGACCGGCACTTTAACCAGCTGCAGGATGTCTTTATTCTCGAGTCTGCCAACTGGTCTGAGACGAAAGTGTACGGGCTGTTCTCAAATGAGTGGTGAGTGTCTGCATTGTTCGTTCCTTGGTTGTATGTGAACGGACAGGGGACCTTATTTAGAAAGGACTTCCCCTGTGCTGCTGGGGGCTCTTGGCATGGATGTAACTTGGGTTTAGGGTGGACTGAGGTAAAAGATGTAGGCCAGGGGTGCTGAACTTCAGGGCTGTGGGCCAGATCTGGCCTGATGTGATGGTCACACTTCCTTCCCCTGACTACCAATTTTTTGGTGGTTTCCCGGCTTTGGTATGCTTTGTCCTCCATTCTAAAAGAGAGCCAGCATGGCGTAGTGGTTAGAGTGCTGGACTGGGACTCGGGAGATCCGGGTTCTAGTCCCCGCTCGGCCAAGAAGCTCACTGGGTGACTTTGGGCCAGTCACTGACTCTCAGCCTAACCTACCTCACAGGGTTGTTGTGAGGATAAAAATGGAGAGGAGGAGGATTATGTAAGCTGCCCTGGGTTCCTTGCAAGAGGCAAAAAGGTGGGATATATAACTATAAAAAATAAACAAAGTAGTCCACATTGCCAGAAGGCTGATCACCCACTTTTCACTCTTATCCACAGGGAATATTCAGCGGTCTGTGTCTATTCTGTTGGCGAAATCAACAAAGTTTTCCAGACGTCGCCTCTCAAAGGCTACACGGACCCGCTCCCCGCTGTGAGGCCTGGGCAGGTAAGGCAGGCAGATCTGTTAGTGGGGAAAGTTTTAGGTTGTCTTTCACCATGGAGCAGCCTTAGGGTATATTCACACGAATGCTCAGAGTGGGGAGTAATGTGAAGAACTGAAAGTGTAGGAATGTAGGAAGTGGCAGTGAAGATACGTTGCCAGCGGGTGACTGTGGGTAGGTGGCCACTTTTTGCCCTGCTTTGCCCGGGAGATATTTAAATCTGGAGATGAGGAGTGTTGAAAAGACAGGTAGTGACTGTAGGCAGGGCAAGAAGAAAAAACATGCAAAGTATCCAGTTTCTTGAGTCAAAACGTCCATGTAACTGGGACAGTATAGAACGTGTCATGCAGTGCAGATTTTAATTTTTTTTAAAAAAATTAAAGTCATACAGATATTACGGTACATATAAGAATTACTAAGAAGGAATGAACTGGTGAAACACAGGAAAAAACTGAAAACTAAACCAGTATGCTTCATAATGGCCACAAATAAATTAATCCCCCTCCCCCCCGGAAAAAAGAAAACCACTGATTTTTAAGTTATTCTAACATGGATGAATACATCTACAAGAAGTAAAACAAGCGGTAGTATCCTTTCTGCACAGTTATTATTCCAATAATTTATAGAAAAAGGCTTTTCATTTGATTTCTATAACAGCTTCTGGAAAAACAAGTTGAGTTCACTAGCAATGCTTTATCCAACTTTTTTGGTGAACCATTCTGAAATTGAAATCTGTCCTGCAGATTTTTATTTTTAAAGAGGAAAAAGCAAATTTCTAGTCCTCAGGGTTGGAGAAGCTTGCAGATGTGTGCAGAGTGGATCAAAAGCCAAAAGGGTCCTTAGAGAATCCAGGTGTTGGGAGCAGGGCTTCTGATCACTGTATTGATCCTTGCCTAACCTAATCCAGTGGCATCATCATCTATGTGACCCTCTTAACAGTGTCTAGAAGGAGAACAGGTGACTCCCCATGAGACCTTCAAAGTGGCTGACAGCCACCCCGAGGTGTCACACAAAGTGAAGCAGGGAGCCATGTTCTACAGCAAGCATCACTACCAGAAAATCCAGGTCCACCAGGTGCAGGCGGCAGATGAGGCCACCTACAGCGTCTTCTATTTGGCCACAGGTATAGTGTGCTAACTTATTTATTTGGTTTGTTTATGGGATTTCTATACAGCCTTTCCTCCAAAGTTCAGAAGGTAAAACGATGAAATCAAAACACAAAAAGCGACCTTAAGAACCATAGCAACCGTTTTAAAAAGCCGAGTCTAAAAGATGTGCCCTGAACTCCTTCCTGAATACAGAGATTGGGGACCAGTTGCAGCGTTTGGGAGGGACACGGAAGAAAGCCCTTTCCCATGTGCCCCACAAGCGGGCCTCTGTAAGCGAGGGTGTGTTCAAAAGGGCCTCTGCTCCTGCTCCTGCTCCTGCTCCTGCTCCTCCTCAATATTAATATTAATATTAATATTAATATTTTCATTTCTATACCACCCAGAAGCCAAAGCTCTCTGGGCGGTGTACAATAATGCACAAAAACACTGGCTTCCCTGTGGCCTTGCTTGCCCACTCGTCTCCCAGGTGGGGGACAGTCCAACTGGAGCCGGCCCTGATGTTGCCTTTGCCTGCTCCTCCTGCATCCCTCGCTCCTTCCCTAAGAACCAATCAGGTTCATAGCAAGGCAGGCGGCCCCTTAGAAAGCCTGGCCCTGAGCCGTTTAGCGCTTTAGTGGTTAAAACCAACACCATGAATCAAGCCCAGAAAGCAACCAGTGGCGATCTTTCAGTACTGGGGTGTGACGTGATCACGAGACACAAGCAGCCTGTCATATGCCTCGGTATCTCTGCAGCTGTGAGTGAACTCTTTGGTTGGCCGTTCAACCCTACGATGCTGCTGGAACTAATTATGGTTCATCCCTCTCCCTTTCTCTCCCAAGACTAGAACTTGAGGCTGAAGAGAGAGACTGGTTCAAGATCACCCATTGAGCCTCATGGATGAGTGGGGATTTGAACCTGGGTCTCCCTGAGACAAGCCCAACTCTCTAGTCTGGACTCCCAGAACCAAGCGCCTTCCAGATGTGTTGGACTACAACTTCCATCACCCCAGCCAGCGGCTGGGGTGATGGGAGTTGTAGTCCAACACATCTGGAGGGTGCCAGAGGTTGCTCTAGCCTCTGCATTGTACTGCCTTTTCAGTTTGGCCAGGGCACCATCCTGGCATTAGAATCCACACACTGGTTTTTTGGACAGCAAACGAAGTGGGTTTGACTTCTCAAGCAGCTAATTTGTAGCTACTGAGCCCAACGAATAGGCTTCGGCTCAGATAAAAAGCTTCGAAAGGCCCAAGGGAGGAGGCAGGAAGGGGTTGAAAGGCAGAAAAAAAAGAGGAGTGTTAGGAAGGGATGGGGAAGGAAGGACAAAACAACACGTTATAGCAGCTTTAAATCCTTTGGAACAGTCAATATTAAGACCTTGCCATATTTCCCTGCTGGTCCCTTTGCTTCCTTGGTCTCTGTCCAGCCAACATCACTTCCCACCATATCATATGTTTATCTGTTTCTCCCCACCTTCCTAATCCTTTCCTCTGTCCTTCATGCAGAGAAAGGAACCATCCACAAGGTTGTAATGTTACCGAAGGGCGCCATAAATGTCCTGGAAATCCAGCCGTTCCGATCTTCTGCTGCCATCCGGTCCATGACTTTGGACAGTGCAAGAGTAAGGGAAACCTCCATGTGGCCTTTGACTTCATAATGCGGAGCCCCTGGAGGGCTGTGAAGCCTCCAGGGCCGTGGAAACGCCTCAACCCCTGGATCAAGGCTGGCAAAAAGACATGAAAGCGTTGGCCTGCTTTACCATGGAACAGCCAAATCTCAGGGCAGACACATGTGCGATGAACGCACGAATACAGGGAGAGAATACAGTGGCGCTGCTAGAGTTGGACTAGGGGGCACAGGTCTGGGACCCTGCAGTCCCCAAATGCCGGGGCAGTGAGCAGCAACATCTTTTTCCTTTTTCTTTCTTTAAAAAAAACAAAAAAAATGTTTCACAGCTGGTATGATGTGGAGCAAAACTCAAGCCGCAGCAACCATCTTAGGAACACAGGAAGCGGCCTTATCCTGAGTCAGACCATGGGTCCATCTAGCCCAGTATTGTCGACACTGACTGGCAGCAGTGGCTCTCCAGGCTTTCAGGCAGGATTCTTTCCAAGCCCTACCTGGAGATGCCACCGGGGATTGAACCTGGGACCTTCTGCATGCAAAGCAGGAGCTGTTACCACTGAGCTGTGGCCTCTTGCCATATTCTAGGGGTGTGACTGGTTTAGACAACGTTGCTGGCATTGTCTGGTACTTGTAACGCTAGGAGTAGTTGTGGTGGTCGTGGTGCACCAGAAGCCTGCAGTATATCCACCACCTGTTCTCTCTGGAGTACAGAAAGGCTGGTCCGTCCTGTGCCCTTTTGGAGTTTACACTCCTCATCGTCTCTCAGTCCTAGTGCTTGAGAGAGCTTTATTGCATTGGTTGCTTCTTTTTATTTTGCAGAATGAACTCTTCGTGGCCTCTGCGAGCGAGGTGGTTCAGCTCCCCGTGGCCATGTGTGGGGCGTACAAAGACCACTGCGAGAGCTGCGTCCTGGCGAGAGATCCCTACTGCGGATGGATCAACGGGAAATGTACTTCTGTTTACGACCACGACCAGCATGGAAATCGGTATGCGCTTCCCCCGCTGCCTGCACTTCGCTTCTTGTATCCCTTCGTTGTTGCTCCCGGCTGAACCTTGCATATTCCGCCCGTTGTCTTTGCTAGCAAATACCCCACAATCACTTTCTTCTCTGCGGCACGCACGGCCCCCCAGTTCATCGTCCAGAGTTTTAGGCCTGGTTCTGCGCAGGCTGCACAATCAGCCGGTAAAGCTGAGGTAGCAGAACGGGCTGCTCCACTGCAAGCAGGAGATGTTGGTTTTTGAATGCTCTTCTGTGTGAAAACTCCCTGCAAGAAGAAAACGATCACATCAGGGAGAAAGGTTCTAGTGTGGGGGTAGGCAATGTCATGCCCGCAGGTGCCAGTGCAGCCCTGGACTCTTTTCTTGGTGCCTGTCAAGGTGCCCTACCCCTCCCACTTAAAAAAAAACCCCAACAAACACATTTCTTACTGGAAGCTGAGATTGCTGTGAAATAGGTTTCTGTTGATGCTGAAAGCTGTGGGTTCAGAGGAGCTGTTTAGTGTGTTGGGGCTCAGACCCCAGATCTACCTTGTACTCAGTCCTTTGGGCAGATTACTCATCGTTTGCCGCGCCTCTCATGGCAGCCATGTTGTGGTGGTGCTCAGGACACTTTCTCAAATTGCCAAATTGCCTACCCCGTTCTAGTCCAACCTGTTTTCTGCTGAGCTAACTTTCTACTTGCAGGGAGGGTTGTGTTTTTTTAAAACACAGGGCAGCACTCAATAATTCTCCTGCCCTTGCCTGCAGCCTGATATGGTACTGTGTCACTGCAAAGCCCCACCACTTTGCCTCCACCGAGAGCTTTTCCAAAATGGAATTTGGCCCTTGGGCTGAAAGAGGTTCTGCACCCCTGCTCTGGAAGGAACTGCAGCTGGACTAGGCAGGCTGGCTTGTGGGAAAGATGCCAGTGCACAGGAGCAGCCCCTCCCCTGGCTTTGAAGCCTCTGAGAGGTTGCATGTTGGCCGCTGCTACTCATTCACCATCTTTGTGCCACCCCGAGCTGCTGAATACGCAGTGTGTAGAATAAGGCCAGCCATGCCTTGCCTTATATCCTAAACCAGGAAACCAGTCCTCAAGCCAGCTAATGCCACTCCATCACTTTCACAGCCAAATTTCTTATTGATTTTATCCAGCCCCCGTCTTTTTTTTTTGCTTATGGGTCTTCCGCCTGTTTTACATGAGCCAGCCGAATGTAAATGGTTGCGTGAACAGGCCTTCTCTGGAAACAAAAATGCCATAGGTCTTGTGATGGCTTAGTTTAAATATGTACATGATGTTTACCAGGCTTCTAATTTGTGTGTGTCTCTTTCTTAGAACTCTATTACAGGCTCTAACCCACAATGTGTCTCCGGATATTTGTGCCTCTTCAAACCACAGCAACACAAAAGGTAGTGTTTGCGAATAAACTGTTGTCCTTTTTAGATTGGGAAGGAATCCAGTGGGCCACCTTGTCTGAGAGTGGTGTAGTCAGGGCTTTTTTTCTGGTGGAACTCACCAGAACTAAGTTCCAGCACCTTTTATTCTATTAATTTCATTACAATTTAATCGCCATCTACTCCCGAGGAAACATAATCCAAGAGTTCCGGTACCTTTTTCTCCAGAAAAAAAGCACTGGGTGTAGTGGTAAATTTTGAAGTGCAGGCACTCATCCGATAGTCCCCATAACAATGGACCCAAGGAGAGTCCAAAAATGCAGGCAGCTGTGTTGATATCTCTCTCTCTCTCTCTCTCTCTCTCTCTCTCTCTCTCTCTCTCTCTCTCTCTCTCTCTCTCTCCCTCCCTCCCCCCCCCCCATATGTCTTCTGTAGAGCTAATGGGTCTTAATGGCCCATCCAAGACCAGGCCACCCCAAATACTTTGCATTACAATAGGGAGAGTTTGCAATAATTTATTGTTGCTGGGAAAATCCATTTCCCTGCCAGCTACTGTGAGGATTGCAGCTAGGGAACAAGTCAGCATCCCTACTGATAAAAAAAAGTCCTGATGCTTTTGACCTTGCAGTGGTGCAGAGAGGGAGCAACTCCAGGGGGCTCTTGTCAGTGGCCCCCTGCTGGGGTTCTGGCCCTTGGCAAGTGCCTAACCATGCCTACCCTTGACTCTGGCCCTGACTACGGTGCTCACTTTCTCTCACCATTTCCTCTTCTTCCCCTTCCCTCTCCGTAGGAGGCAGCCGCGAGCACCGTGCGAACGTCACCGTGGCCCCGCGCGCCCGCTATTACCTGAACTGCTCCATCGAATCCCACCATGCCAATTACACCTGGTACCGTGACGGGCAAAGCATTGCGCATTGTGGCTCTGGCCACCATCACTGCATATACCTCATAGACAACATGGCGGATGGGCTCTATGGCACCTATTCCTGCGTTTCCCAGGAGGGTTGGTTTAACCAGACACTTTTGACTGAATGCCTGATGAAGCCCCCCGAGACTGGGGCGTTCAAGGGTGCGCCGCCAATGGACTGGGCCACCAAAGAATCCTTATCCTTCTGGCTGGGACTGCTGCATATGGTAGCAGTCTTCTTGATCATCCAGTAAAGACTGACTTCTGTTCTGACTACTTAGCAGCATGAATGCTCACCACCCTCTGCCACTCTCTGTATACGTGGGGTGTGCCTGGTTCAGAGGACAGCCCCCATCTCCTTTTTTTTTTTTTTTTGGTGGTTCAGAAGACACCGCCCATCTGCTTTTTAGATCCAACCCTTCATGCAGCTTGGGGATGCCTCCGGCTGCCTGGAGAAGTGGCAATCCAGTGATCTGTAGTCAATAGCAGAATGGGGACAAAAAGAGAGGGTGGCTGTATTTATGCTGAGCAACGATATCTTACAAGATGCCAGGGCAGGAACATGGTTGGTACCATGTGGTCTTCTGGTGGAGAAATAGAAGCATCTACTGGGGTGTTGAACCTCTTTCAGCCCAAGGACCGAATTCCACTTCAGAAAAGCTGCACAAAAGCTAGGAACTTACAGAACAATTTGTGATTGGGGGAAAGGGGATATGGCCAGTGGGAGGGGGTGTGGCCTTCTGGGGAACGCCAGAGGCCCAGATTGGGATCCCAGGTGGGCTGGGTTTGACCCCGGGACCTGAGGCTCTGCACCCCTGATTAAAACAGCAAGGCATGAAAAAGCCAATGAGGTAGAGGGGATGACCAGGGTAGGTCTATGTCAGGCTTCAGCAGACAGTCAGGTTCTGGGATCCAGCGGAGCACTCTCTCCATCCACATAGACCAGAAGTGGGTGCGTGGTGGTCCAAAAGTGGTAGAAGCCGAGGTCCAGAGCAGCAACCAACGATCAAAGGGAAAATAGTGTGGTCAAAATCAGGCAGAAGTCAAGATCCTAGGCAGCCCACATGCTAGATATAAAGTTTCTCAGACTGGAGGGCAAGTTCTGAGGTGAGGGCTTGGTGCTGGCCACCTTGGTGTAGCCTTTAGTCATGCATGGTCTACTTATAATTATTATTTCACCAGAATTCACATCATCCACTGATGTGTCTTACATTTGTAAAGCAAGGGCACATGCTCGGGATCTCTAAACAGTTAAGGCATGACTAATCTGTGCTAAATGATTCCCAGGATGCACTCTTCAGAATAAAGTTGCATCCTGTGGGATCAAACTAAGATCCACCCAGTCTAGCACTTGCAAGAATCTCTGCTAGCAATCGGCAATCCATTGGAAATTGGCCAGTTGTCCAGCGGACCATCTTCTGCTCACCCTTGGTCTACCCTGCCCATTCAACAGAGTGGTCTGGTTCAGTGCCTGTCCACATGGCGAATGTGGGAGTCTGGTGGGTAGAAGTCCCCCACAGCGCACTGCTGTTGACAGTGCAACTTCCTGCGTGCCCGATCGTGCAGCTGCCGAGATGAGAGGACGCTTGCCAGGCGGTTAGGTCACAGATGTTCGGAAATCCTTTGTCTTGTTGCAGTGGTGGAAGGATATTTATTTATTTATTGTATATTAAAAATAGATCCTCTCCCGCCCCACCTGCCAAAAAACAAAAAAACAAAAAAAACAAAAAAGGAAAAGGAAAAGGAAAAAAAAAAAATGCTCAGGAAAGATGAAAACATTTTCCAAAGAATAAAATATTAATGAGAAAGCAGATGCTGAAAGAAAGAAACAAAGCAAAATGCCATCAGCTGCAGTCTAATAATGGCGTTGCATGTTGAACATTGTCCCAAGCCTTTCAAAAACAAAATCCTTTGTATTACTCTCTTGAAGCCAGTAAGGGTACATATGGATGAAATATAAAGAGGGAGATCAAGGTGTGTTCACACCTTGCTAGTCTTATCATCTTGCACCTCTTTTGGGATGGACTGCAGGTCAGTGGTAGAGCACATGCTTTGCATGCAGAAGGTCCCACGTTTGATCCCTGGCATCTCCAGGTAAGACTTCTGTCTGAAACCCTGGAGAGCTGCTGCCAATCAGTACAGGAAATACTGAGTTAGATGGACCAGTGGTCTGACGTGGAATAAGGCAGCTTCTTATGATTCTTATCTTGCTCTTCCTCAATGGTTCTCCAGCCTGACTGGTGATGCTGCCACCTCCTAGGACTGGACGAAGGAGTCTATTCTTAGTCTGTGCTTGGAGTGCTTTCAGAGGGATGTCCCATACTGTGGTCCCTTGAGGCTCACAGGGGAAGCTGGTAGCATCATTTGGAACAAGGCAAGAAAAAAGCAGAACCTTGGATAGATCCAAGTGGGTCTTCGAGATGTGGAGGCCCTGGAAAAATCTACGCCCCCAAAAGTTTTCCCCCTGAATGTTTCCGGGTTTTATCTGGGCCTTCACATCTGTAGTCCTGCTGGCTGGAACTCTGTCCTACTACAGCAATAGGAGGATGTTGTCTCAGCAGGGAGCCTTAGTCAACTGAAGCCTTATGTAGGCTGACAAGACCTGTGGTGTGGCCAGCTCCGCCCCACCTGGAGATCTTGACTGGACAGTTAAAGTAGCCTGTGCCTCATCCTCATCATAATAACCCTCTCTGCATACTGGATGGTCCGAGGGCTATGGCTATGGAGGACTCCTAGCACTACCAATCAAAATACATTTAAATTAAGAGATTTTCTTCTGGAAAGAAACAAAATAGAAGAAGTGGTGGGAAAACATGGGAGGGGTTTAACTGGAAGGGGACTATGTCTCTCTCCCCCTGTAATATTTTGTGAATGTGTCAGAGCAATTGTATGAAACTTCATCTGGAAGCACCTTAGGCACTGACAGACTTCCCCTGTCAGGCAGTTCCATAGTCACGGGGCTATGATGGAGAAGGCCCTGTTGGCTGAAATCAGCGAGTCTGGACTCCTGAGCAAAGAGGCTTGGAAATTGGGCTGTGAGTTGGCTGAACAATGAGGGCTAGCACATGCACAGCTATTGCCAATTAAAGGCTGTTTTTAAATTGTGAACTCCGGCTGCTGCCATCTCCACAGAGCACGCTGCATGCAGCAGGCTGACAAGTGGATCGGGGTGCGTAATGTTTTGCACAGTGGGACCCCCCCTCCAAAGCGGCATCTGTGCAGCGAACGGCTGTTGGTGAACTGCTTGCTATATGGAGCATTAGGAGCAATTTCTAGTACTTCCCAGCCAGATGGTGGCTACTAGCCCATGTGCCCTGCCTTTGGCTTTCCTTTGGTGTAATGTTTCTGTCCCTTGTCAGGTCTGCCTGAGAACGAACTGTGAAATTAAACCGTGTGTTCTTTTTGGCTAGTGAGGGGTTCTTCCGTCACTTTGCTTTCAAGCCAAGAAGACAACACCCTGTTGTACACAACCATTTTTAAAATGATGTTTTTAAGGTCCATTCCTCTTAGTTGCAATGGGTTTCCTTGTTGTTTTGTTCTCTCTATGCACTTTAATATAATAATGTGTGTGCTCATGAAGGGGCCAATGTATTGCCACTATTGGCATTTGTGTCTTGTGGTTGCATTGTAGTAGAAATATTTTTTAAAAATGCTTAAAAAATAAAATAAAATAAAATAAAAACATGTCAAAATAAATTGGAGTACAGGTGATGTTCCTTACCGATCTGTCTCTCAGGTTCTTGGCATTCAGGGGGTTCCACACAACCTACTACCCTGTGCCGTTGCCACTCAACTGTTTGACGGTTTGAGTGATTTAAAGCATTTTTACCCCACTCTTGTTCAGCCAGAAAAGCTCTCACAGCAGCTCACAAAGATAAAAAATTAGGCAGTCCCTGCCTGCAGGCTTACAGTCTAAAAGACATGACACGAAAGGAAATTTTTTACTAGGTGCAAGTTATGCGTTACATTTGGGGCTGTGAGGTTTTGGAAGAAGGGTCATCCCTTAAAACAGGGTTGGGGAAGGTGTGGCCCTCCAGATGCTGTTGGACTACAACTCCCATCAGCCCTAGCTAGTATGGCCAATGGTGAGGGCTGATGGGAACGGCAGTCCAACAACTGGAGGGAGACACCTTACCCATCCCTGCCTTAAAATAAAAGGCTATCAATGGCTACTAGTCCTGATGACTATATACTACCTCCAGTATCAGAGACAGTATGCTTGTGTGGACCATTTGCTAGGGAACATGGGTGGGAGGGTGCTGTTACACTCATGTCTTGCTTGTGGGTTTCCTGTGGGCAGCTGGTTGGCCACTGTGTGAACAGAATGCTGGACTGGAGGTATAGCCATCGGGACTAGTAGCCACTGATTTATTTATTTATTTATTTTATTGTATACCCCGCTGCCTTTTTTCCTGCAAGGAACCCAAGGCGGCTTACATAATCCTCCTCCTCCTCCTCCTCTCCATTTTATCCTCACAACAACCCTGTGAGGTAGGTTAGGCTGAGAGTCAGTGACTGGCCCAAAGTCATCCAGTGAGTTTCATGGCTGAGCGGGGACTAGAACCTGGATCTCCCAAGTCCCAGTCCAACACTCTCACCACTACGCCACACTGGCTCTCACTGATCGCCTTCTCCTCCATGAATTTGTCCAATCCCCTTTTAAAGCCCTCCAAATGGTGGCCATCACGACATCTTGCGGAAGTGAATTCCATACTTTAACTCTGCGCTGGGTGAAGAAGGACTTCCTTTTATCCATCCTAAATCTCCCACCAATCAGCTTCATGGGATGGCCCCTATCCACTTTCTCCACACCACGCATAGTTCTGTACACCTCTATGACATGTCTCCCCTCACTCGCCCTTTTTCTAAGCTCAACAATCCCAGCCGTTTCCTCGTAGGGGAGTTGCTCCAGCCCCTCGGTCATTTTAGCTGCCCTTTTCTGCACTTTTTCCAACTCTACAATATCCCTTTTTAGGTGCGGTGACCAGAACTGTACACAGTATTCTAAGGGTGGTCACACTATAGATTTGTATAAGGGGAGTATGATCTTGGCAGTTTAATTTTCAGTTCCTTTCCTAATTCTGCCCAACATGGGCGTTGCCTTTTTCACAGCAGCCACACACTGGGTTGACATTTTCATCAAGCTGTCCACCACAACCCCGAGATCCCTTTCTTGATCAGTCACTGCTGGCTCAGATCCCTTGAAGTTGGGATTTTTATACTTGGAAGTTGGGATTTTTTTTGCCCAGCCGTGCATCACTTTACACTTGCTTACATTGAACTGCATTTGCCATTTTGATGCCCATTCTCCCAGTTTGGAGAGATCCTTTTGGAGCTCCTCGCAATCCCTTTTTTGTTTTAACCACCCTAAATGGTGTCAACAGCAAACTTGTCCATTTCGCCGCTCACTCCTAATTCCAGATCATTTATGAATATGCTGAAAAACATTGGTCCCAGTACAGATTCCTGTGGGGCCCCAGTGTTTATGTGGAGGAAGGGGGGCTAGCTGACCCGCCACAACCCCACCCTTTCCTACCCCAAAGGACCCAAGACCCCCAGAGATCTCAAGGTACCAGACTGCCAAGCAATCCTACTTGAATCTCTGTTCAGGGACTTGCCTTTATGACTGTAACCTGGATTTAGTCGCTGGAACCACAGAGCAATCCACAAACACCATGTGGGGTAAAAAAACCAAAAGAAGGTTTATTCAGGTAGCATTTTACAACAAGAATAGGGAAATGAGGGAAGGACACAAAATAGAGAGAGACACTTTGGTACAAAGTAATAGAGCTGCAAAAATAACAAAACCTGATTCTTTATATCTCCCAGGCACACCCTCTGTTACCTGGGGGTCAGTTCTCTTCAGGGTTGGATCCAGCACAGCCTTGCCGCCCGGGGGGACTATTTCACCTACCCGAAGGTCCGAGATGGGTAGCCCTCCACAAGGCTTGCCTTTACCAAAGCCCTCATTCAGCTAATTTCACCAGGAGCTACCTGGGGTCAGATCCTGAGGCCACCCGAAGGCTTGGGCCTCTGCTTGGCTTGCCGCCATTGCTCCAACAGCAACCATGCGATGACCCAAAGACAAAGACACAAAGGCTACACTTTGGGAATATACCTTTCCCCCCTCCCCCCCCTTCCTGTAGCTCCGCTGCCTCCAGCCAATCAGGATGAACTTCACCTGGCCAGGCAGGGAGGGGAACTCATGACTCATGACATTTGCATCTGAAAAGCCGTAGACCGGACTTTCAGGCGCCATGTCCCATCTGATACTTTATGCACATTTTGCCTCCTCCCAGCTTTACTTGGTTTACACATGAGGAGGCGTGTGCGTGTGTGTGTGTGCAGGCATGTGAGTGTGTGTGTAGGAACCCTCAGAGGCTCTTTTTCTCCACAGTTTACATCCCTCCATTGGGAGAATTTACCATTTATTCCTACACTCTCTGTTCTTTAACTAGTTACTGATCCATAAGAGGATCTCTCATCTTATTCCATGGCTACTAAGTTTGCTCAGGAGTCTTTGTTGAGTGACTTTGTCAATAGCCTTTTGGAAGTCCCGAGTAGAACAACGTCTCTAGCAGATCACCCCTGGACCACCTGTTTACTGACACTCTCAAAGAACTCTAAAAGGTTAGTGAGAAAGGACCTACCTTTGCCTAAGCCATGTTGATTCTCTTTGTCCATCTTCTGCCTGTTGTACTTGTTCCCCCCATGCTGTGCGTGTGTATTTGTAAATAAAGCAACCTGAAAGAAAATGTTGCATGTGGAAGGTTTCCAGCCACTCGGATTCATTCTGCCTCCCCCCCCCGCCGCCGCCGCCGCCGCCGCCATTTGCCATTCCCCAATTCAGCAGTCAGCAGCTCATGGCCACTGGGCTTGTACCATCCTTAGTGTGGTATTTTTGGGGTCCCCCTAAGAGTTTTCTTCTAAAGATCTTTTTTCTACTTCTGCAATCATTGGGGTTCACCCTACTGATACAATCTCCCCTCTTGTGCACGAAAGGGTGCCATTTTGGCTACATAACGAAGCGGCACTCTCTGCCTGAAGGCTGGAAATAGAGGGAATGATATAGATAGAGGCGCACTCGCACCAATGTCACATTGGCCTGGGGATTTTCCACCCCACAGAAGCACAGAGCCTACAAGGTAGGTATTGTTGGAAGGCAATACATTTCTAGCAGATCACTGGGAGTTCCCATTTGCCGTATATGAGAAAGGGGGACTTTTCCCTTGTCCTTGGGGATTGCGAGGTTGGCATAATGGGTACCCTGCAGGTTTCCTGCCTTTGTTTAAAGTAACATGGCCAAACACCATTTTTGCAAGGACTAGAATGGACTTCTAATCACTCCAGGCTTGTATAATTTGAGTCAATTATTGCCTCTGGTCTCAGACCACCCATTTCCCTTGGATTTTTTTCTTTTTCTTTCTTGAAAGGAAGGAATCTGCTAGCATAACTTTCACTTCACGGTTTATTTTTTCCCTCTTAAAAGCAAATCCACACAGACTTTTTGGGAAGGATCCGTGAGTGAGAAAGAAAGCACCGGCCATTCCCCATCTTGATTCCAGGGAGAGTTAAAACTCTGCTACCACCATTTTGCATTCCGAGGGTATTTTTGAGCTGCCATCAGCTCAACTGTATTCTGTATTCTGTAAACTGTATTCTAAATTTGGCTGCACTGAAATTATGATGCTTCCTGTTTTTGGTTTTCAGTTCCTTTCTTAATAATACCTGGCACAGTTGAGCTGATGCTCCTGGCGCACTTTCTACTGCGGCTTTGCTGTCCTTGAACATTCTCAAGATGAAGCGTGAATTCCATCCTTTTATGTATCGGGTACCATGGGGGCAGGGGAGAAGATGCAGATCATGAGCATGCCATTTAGGGAGGGGGTTAACCCTTCCCCCTTCCCCCCACACATTGCCGTCCCCATGAAAATCATCTCCCTCGGACCTCTTGCGGCACATAGCTCATTCCCATTGTGGACAATTTCCAGTGGGGCCATGAAGAAAGAGGAAAGGGTTACCACTCCAGGGCCCACCTGGACTTGCGCCTGTCAGATACTTCATATTCAGGATTGCCTTTGAGTCCTAAAGCTAGCCTTGGAGACAGGTGACAATTAAGTGTCCAAGGACTTAGCAGCTCTTTTCATTTCACATGTGCCCCATTTACCGTTTTTTTCTATTGTGCTCTCAAGGACACATAGATAAGTGGAGATAAGTGGTGATTTGTTCAATTACACGCAGGTGTGTTTAACCGCTTGTAATCTGGAGGCCTTGTACATTTTGTATATAAGCTTGTTATTGTACGACTCTCTCTCTCTCTCTCTCTCTGTTTTTTGCTCTGTTTCTTTGCTCATGTGGAAACTATCAAGCCATAAAGCCTTAGTAAAACTTTTACTAAAGAGTAATTGGCTTGTGTTTTTCCTTTACCGGACTAGCCTAATCCATGTGCCCAATATTCCTGCAACTCTGCTTCCTAGAGGGACTATTATTTGGAACTTCAGCAGCTCCTCCCTTTCACCATTGCAGCCTGCTTGTTCCCCTGCCCCTCGCTCTGGCAGTGGGTGGTGGTGTGAAGGACCGGCTCGCTGCCTGCCTAGCAAGCAAGAGGTGGCCATGATGAGACTGAGGATGAGGAGCAAGAACAGCTGGTGAGGATGGCGGTGAGAAAGTAGACTCGCTGAGGGAAGGGGGCCCATGGAGGATTTATTTCCCAAGCCCCTTCAAAAACCTGGAGCTGTCATTTATTATTTATTTATTATATTTATACCCCGCCTTTTTTTTCCTGCAAGGAACCCAAGGCGGTTTACATAATCCTCCTCCTCCACCTCCACCTCCTCCATTTTATCCTCACAACAACAACCCTGTGAGGTAGGTGAGGCTGAGAGTCCGTGACTGGCCCAAAGTCACCCAGTCAGTTTCATGGCCGATCGGGGACTAGAACCCGGATCTCCTGACTCCCGAGTCTCTCTCTGCCAGTCAAGCAAGCAAGAGGTCGCAACAGTGAGAATAAGAAACAACAGCAGCCAGTAACCCTGAGAAGGTAGACTTCCTGGAGGAAGGGGCCCACTGCGGGTGCCTTGCCGAAGAGCCCTCAAAAACCCGCAGCCAGCTAATATTTTATTAGTACTGTATTGCTTATTTCCTTTAGCCAGGACCGGGTGTGCAGCTTATGGCCTTTCTGTTTCACTTTCATCTCACACTCGGGATTCATTTCTGTTCCAGGCTTGAACTAGCTCCTTGCATGGACTGAAGCTGCCCCTGGCATTTGTTTACAGAGTATTAACATTTCCTGTTATTATTGTTATAAGCAACTCAAACAAGAACAGGCTAAAATAGCACCAGCCATTGTGCAAAGGGTTTGCTCAAGGTTGCTGTTTTGCCCAAACACAGTAATTAACAGAACGTGTCTTCTCCATAAATATCACCCTTCAATGATGGAAGCACCCCCCCCGCCCCCCACTGAGCTAATTCTGTACTGACCATGGAAAAGGACCTATTTGGGAGGAGTGTGTGTGTGTGTGTGTGTGTGCGCGTGCGCGCGCGTGCGTGTGCGTGTGCCTCTGGGCTAGCTGGCTACAGAGTTGCAGGAAGTGGCAGCTGGACCAAAGACCTAGAAAAGGTTTTAGTTCTGTAGAAGGCAGCTTAGAGCCAAATCAGACTTTCCGTTTGATGTGCAGCAAGCAGGTTCTTAAAAATGCAAGTTGCATCAGCTGGAGGGGCTGATGGGATCAGAGCAGGCACAGAGGGGCATTTTAACCCTTTCCTCCCTTGCTGTGTTCCTGAGGAAAATCCCTTTAAAAGCAGCAATGGGGGATTGTCTCCCAATACAAATACCGGCTTCAGCGGTGGGATGTCCTGCGGGAATGCGTCAGAAGAGGAAAGCGTGAAAAACACCTCCTGTGATCCCACTGCTTATCTTTCATATCTACCCATGTACATCTGATGGCAAGGAGATTTGGAAGAGGTCTCAGCATCTGACTGCAATTCTTGGGCAGGTTCCTACAGGATGAGCCGATTCTTGAGGCACTCTGGTTCTAAGCTGTAGCATAGGTGGCCTAAAATCGGAGTAAAGGGAGTTGATCTACCACAGAGCTGTTGAACCTCAGATGACCACACACCTTTCCCACAGACCACATCGATCATTGGGTGGTTTCCTGGCTTTTGTACAGTATTTCCTTATTCTGACAGGTTGAAAAATGCCTCTCCTAAGGCTTAGTGATTGGCAGCTAGCAGAGGCAATGTTAGGGGGTGGCCCACTAGGGCTGGAGCCCTGAGACTTTCATTTGGAGCCCCGAATCTCCGGGAGGCCATCTGCCCCACCACCCTGCTGTTCAAAGTCACTTGCTGAAATGAAAGTACAGGGGCCCTGATGATCTCTGTTGCATCTGATCGCCCTGGACTAGCTGGCTCTTTGTCCACATGTGCTTCACCTCCTGCTCCCCCCCCGAATCTTTCTGCCCAATGATTTTTTTCTGAAATCAAATGCCCCTGTCCATACATCCCTCTCTACAAATAGGGCTTTCCTTAGGAGACAGGCTCCTTTAAAGACCCAGAGAGAAATAGAGAGAGAGAGAGAGAGACTTTGGAGCATATGTAAATCAGCATATACAAATTTATGCATTCCTTTTGTCCTGTGGGCCTGACTGAGCCCCAGATCTTTCGGGACCTAGCACTGCCCCAGCGGTTAGAGCTTTAAGCTACAATATGCGGGTATTTCGGCCCCACCCTTTTGCCTTTGGCCACACCCCTTTGCCTTCAGCCCTGCCAACCACTAGAATGCAGCCCCGAGAGCTTCTCTGAAATTGAATTCAGCCCTCAGGCTGCAAGGGGCTCTGCACCCCTGCTCTGCCCAATGGTAGGGCCGGCCCTGTGTGACATTTTGAGCCAACTGAAATGTCCAAACCACCAGACTTCTGAGAGTTTCTGTACTCTCTGGTTTCCGTGGTTTAAAACAGAGCAAGACTGCCGCTCATCTTGTGCTTCACGTTCAGATCAATGAATAAAATGACGATTTGAGGAATTGCCAAAGGCAGGCTGCTCTGTGCCCTCATCCCCCAGAAAGAAGCTCATGTGACTCAAGGCTGGCCTCCCATTTCCAGAGCACTTTAAAAAAAAATCATACATGCTTTTGAAAAAGGTCAGCAGGGGAAAAAGAGGACTTGTCTGCGCCGCCGCTCGCTGCATAACTGCCTCCATCTGCAGCGAGTGGAGCGAGTGCTGTTGGTTTCATATTGGCACAAACAGAGAGAACCCTTGGATGGCACATTGTAAGAGCAGATTTGTGCTTCTCATTTCTGTGGAAAGCAGATCCATGTGATGTTTCTGCCCTTTTCTTGGCCTCCCTCATAATCCTGAAGATAAGAACGCAAGAGCCCTGCTGGCTCGGGCCAAAAGTCCCTCAAGTCCAGCATCCTGTTTCCCACGGTGGCCAACCAGATGGCCTCCTGGGGAGCCTGTGTGCAGGACATGAAGGTGATTGCCTTCTCCCACTGTCACCCTCACAGCACAATAGTAGCCTCCCACTTGGATTCCCCGGCAGCCGGGGACTTCTATACGTGAGGCGTCTAACCCACAGCTTTACTGAGGCATCCTCTTCCATTTTCTGTGCGGGGTTCCCCCCCCCCTTTCTCTGCCTTCCTATATGTTCTACTACACAACCACAAAGTGGTGCTGCGGTATTGCGCCATTGTGAAAAAGACATGGCCATTTTGTAGCGCTTCCTAGTGTGATAGGAAATAATAGCTGACTTTCCTTGCTCTAAAAAAAAGCCACGAAAACAGCTGCAAAATATGGGAGAGGCCCTGGAGGATGCTGGGCCCTCAAGCTTCCGTGAGTGAGGGATCACAAGCGCACAATAAATGCCTCATGTAGAGAAGCCCCGGTATTCAAAGGAATACTCCCTCCGATCCTGGAGGTTCCGTTCAGCCACTATGACTAGTAGCCATTGATAGATATATCCTCTATGAATTTGTTGAACCCCCTTTGATCGCCATCTAAGGTATCACTGTATCTTGTGGCAGCAAATTCCATAAGTACGTTTATTAGTCCATCCTGAATGAGAACATAAGGAGATTCCTCTGGGATCAAACCAAAGGCCTATCTAGTCCAGCATTCTGCCCCTACAATGGCCAAGCAGGTGTCTGTGTGAAGCCCAGAAGCAGGACATGAGCTCAATAGCCTCTTCCAACTCAAGCCCTCCAGAAACTGGTATACAGAGGCATACTGCCACTTTCTGGAGTGCCCTGCCACTACAAATTAGGTTGGCACCAACCCTTCTGGTTTTTTGGTTTCTACTAGCTGCATACCTTTTCCAGCAGGCATTCCATGGAAGGTAATCTTGTCTTCTATGTGTTGCTATGGCATTTCTTTAATTTAAGTGATTCATACATATCGGCAAAATAAATAAATAAATAAATAAATAAATAAAATAAAAGGCCATCAAGACCAGTAGCCATGATAGCCTTATCCTCCATGAATTTGTGTGAACAGAATGCTGGACTAGATGGACCCTTGGTCTGATCCAGCAGGGCTCTTCTTATGTTCTTAAGAAGTACCTTCCTTTGATCTGTTCTGAATTTCCCACCATCCAGCTACATGGGATGACCCCACTGGGTTCTAGTATAATGGAGGAGAAAAACATCTCCCTCTCCACTTGCTCCATGCATGCAAGTCATTTTCGTTGAATGACCTCCAGTTCTAATGTCATGAGAAGCCACATGTGATTACCACTGTGCAAGGGGATGAGAGGGGGTGAGCCCATTGCCTTCCCCCACACATGCCCCTTTCCAGTTCCTGCAGTCTTCCATGTGCAGGGGGCTCCATGCCTGCATGCTGCAGACTTTTCAACTGCAGCTGGCCCTCCTCTACTTGATTTAGAACCATTGGAAGGTCACTTCCACATGTTTCATTGGGCAGTGGGATTCAGGCCCTGCAGCAGTAGGCAGTGACTGACGACGAGAGGAACGGACTCACTCAGAAGCTTGGGTGGTTCAGGAAAGAGATCTTCCCTCCCTTCTCAACAGCCCCCTTGTCCTTTCTTGGAAATGCCTGCCTGCCTCATACACTGAAACTCAGGGGGTGATGATAAAACTAATAGCCGATGCAGAACTACCACTGGTTCCTCATTCAGTGCCCTTTGTAGGTAGTTCCACAGCCCTCATCCTGAGCAGGGAACTGCTATAGTTCCTTTATACCTCCTTCCATAGAACGAGGAACTTGCCAACAGAGGCAGGCAGACTGTGCCAATTTAGGAAGTGCAAAGTCTGTCTCAAGCTCCAGGTCTGAGTGAGTCATCATGGGGGAAGTATCCTTTGGTGCACCCCCTCCTCCACTGGTGGGCCCTTGGAGGCGGAGTCCTTGAGCAGCAGCAGCTCTGAGGAGGAGTCAGGCTCCCTCCCTGGTCCTTTCTGAGTAGACCCCCCTCTGTCCTAGATTCTGCACCCCACCCACTGAACCCCCGGGGAAGAGCTGCCGCGCTCTGAGGAGAGGGCCTCAGATTCCTCTGAGGAGCAAGAAGGCCCTAAGGCAGGGGTCTCCAACCTCTTTGGACCCATGGACACATTTGAGAATGTGAAAAAACTGCTGTGGGCACCACCACAAAATGGCTCCCAAGGAGGATGTGGCCAGTCACAAAACAGTTGCTGTGTGGGGGCCTGGATAGCCATAAGTGAGCTAAAGAGGTGGAGGGGGAGAGAAATAGTGAGGCTGGAGGCTGGGAGAGTGGGGAAAACAGCAAGGCAATGGGGTAGAGGGGAGAGAAAGAGCAAGGCTAGAGGCTGGGAGGGAGAGAAATGGCATGGTAAAGAAACAGCACGGTAAAGAGGTGAGGAGAGAAATAGCGACTCTAGAGGCTGGGTGGGACTAGGAAACAGCAGGGTCCCCCATCCATTCACATACGCACTTTATTTTTGAAGGGATCCCAGTGGTAAGAACATCTGTTAATGTTTTAAAAAGTGGGGGAGTCAGTGCACCTTGGTGGGTGCCAAGAAAGTGTCCAGGGTGTGAGATAGGATGAGGGTGTAAGTTTTTGTAGTTGTAATTTTTTAGCATTACGTACAGTCATAGACCGTACTATAAATAGGACAATTACCTAACTTGTTGTTTTCAACAATTACAAGACCCTGTGTGAGTCACAGGCACTTTGAACGTCAGGAGACATTTTTGTTTGCAGCCGACATGGAACCTGACACAGGGGTGCACTATTGCTCATGGGCACTACGTTGCCGACCACCAGTTTAGGAGATTACTTACTAGTTCTAATGGCATTCATCTCAGTTGACCATAGGGTCATAGAGTTGGAAGGGGCCTGCAAGGCCATCGAGTCCAACCCCCTGCTCAATGCAGGAAACTAGAGGAGGGGTCTCCCACCCAAGTAACAACCAGGCCTGACCCGGCTTAGCTTTCCACGCTCAGACAAGCTGAGCCAGTGTGAGCCACAGGCCTGATTCTGAATTTGTTTTCATTGTGCCTCAAATAAACACCCTGGGCCTGTTGGCATGATGTTGCAGCAGCCCACTGTGGGTTAATTCACCTGCAGGGGCTGTCGCGTCATGCTGGGCGCCCACTAGTGTCATTTTTGCAGGGTGCCCACAAGCGCTCAACTTGCCATGGCTTGTTGTGTCGTGCGAACCCAGGCGGCAGGGGTTGTTTGAAGGTTAGACAACCCTGAAATAATCCTAGAACAAGCCATGGGTTATTTGAGGGTCTTCTAACCCTCCAACAACCGCTGCTGCTGGGTTTGCATGACTCAACAAGCCACAGCAAGCCAAGCACCCATGGGTGCCTGCCATGATGAGACAGGCCCCCCCCTCAGACAAATTAAGCTACGGTGGCCTATTGTGTCATGCAAACCAGGTCTATGTGGATAACCCTAGATAAGTGTCAGTGAAATCCATGCTCAAAGGGTTCGAACCCTGATACCTATGGCTACACAGTCCCTGTTTGCACAGTAAGAATGTGACCATTTGATCTGAGATAAACCCTTCCCTTGAGTTGAAGGAATGCAAGAAGAATCAAAGGCAGGTAATGCTGACTTCCCTTGCACAATGACGTGGTTCAGCCTCACTGGTGGCATCCAGGAAGTCAAATGATGGAATTAAAAAATAAAAATAAAAGCGTTTTCTTTCTTTTTTTTGGTCCAACTGCTTCCTGATTTCTAGATGCCATCTGATTTATTTATTTATTTAATACATTTTTATACCGCCCAGTAGCCGAAGCTCTCTGGGTGGTTTACAACAGTCGCAATGACTTTCTGACACACAGATAATAGGAATATCCCTTTCAGATCAAATAAAGCAGTGTTCCTTTTCAGGATCTGAGGCATGCGTGCCTCACCTTCTGTCTACAGGAAGCCAGCCAGCCAGAGGTTACACACGAGACTTCTTGAAGTAGGATTGGAGAAGAATGGGATTGTACATACTTAGTCATGCCAAGTCAGCGCTGACTGTCCCTTATGCCAGCAGGTGTCGGAGCCCTCCTTCCCACAGATCTCTGTGTCAGGAGCAGCTGCCGTGTGTGCCGGTCCGCATTTACTTGACCCTGAATCGTCTGATTCAGCGGATGCTCGTTGCCCTTTCTCATAATATCTGAGTCTGAGTACCGTGCATTCCTGAAGGATCTCGACCAAGGATCTAGTTACCTGTCAGTCTCCAGGCTCAATTTAAGGTGCCAGTTCTTATCTTCTAATCTAAAGCAAGGGTTGGCAATCTGCGGCACTAAGGTTGTTTGTGGCCCTTGGCCCAATTTCAAAAGCTCTCTGGAAGAAGATGGGGAGAGAGAGAATGGGGGGGGGGGGAGAAAGAGGGAGGGAGGGGGGAGGGAGTGGAGGGCAGGTGGGTGGGCTCTGGCCCTGTCTATCTCTGGCTCTCCATCTCCGACAGATTACTTCCTGAGAGGAAATGCGCCTCAGCAAAACAGAACAAAACAAAACGTTTCCCACCCCTGTTCTAAAGCCCTTAATCAGCACCAGCATCAAGGCTAGGCATTGTTGGGCACCCGCCCAGGGACCCCACCTCAGCAGGGGCCCGCTGACAAGGGCCCCCTGGACTTGCTCCTCCTCTGCACCGTTGCAACCTGCTTGTTCACCTGCCTCTTGCTCTGGCCCAGGCAACCGTGGTGGTGGTGAGAAGGAGGAGCAGGAGATGCCACTGCCTGCTTACTCACTGGCTCTCTGTCTGCCAAGCAAGCAAGAACAAGAGGTGGCAATGGTGAGAAAGAGGATGAAGAGCAAGAGCAGCTGGTGACGATGGTGGTGAGAAGCTAGACTCAATGAGGGAGGGCCCCCACTGAGGATGTCTTGCCCAAGGAGCCCCTCCAAAAACCTGGAGCCGGCACTGCCCTTAATGCAGGGGTGGTCAACTTGTCGTCCTCTGGATGTTTTGGCCTGCAACTCCCAACATCTCTCACCATTGGCTATGCCGGACTGAGGGAAGTTGTAGGCCAAAACATCTGGAGGGCCACAAGTTCCCCACCTTTGTCTTGATAGTTTGTGTCCTAGGCAGCTCATGGCAGTGCTGATTTCAGGGGGCCTTTGGGGGGGGCAAGATGCCGTCCGTGGGCCTCTCACCCCTGCCTGTTCATTTGCCCTCTGCCTCTGGCTCCAACTTGCATGGCTGCCCTGCCCGTAGGTTAGGCCGCCGCTCTGTTTCCTCGCGTGCCCTTCGAAAGGGAAGGTGAAGAGGTGGCAACAGAGCAGGAACAGCAGGGCCGGGGGGCCCGGTGGGTTGGCAGCTGGCCATCTGACACGGGGCCTGCCCAAGCCATTCTGCTACCTGAGGGAAAGGACAAAATGGTGCCTCTCCCTATTCCATGAACAGAAGCTGGCCAGACTGGTACTGAATCTTACTTTGGCACAGGCAAAGGGATGGTGCCCCCCATCATTCCTGAGGGCAGCTGAGGGGATGCAGCAGGCAGATGCCACCCCTCCCCACCGCTCAGCATCTGCCGCCTGAGGCAGTGGCCTCACGCTGCTGATGGGGCTGGCCCTGCTGCGATGGGACAGGGGCCTTGGGAGGGGCCTGGTAAGGCGGACCCCTGACCCACCTCTAGCCAGGATGCGTCATCCCCGATGCACAGAAATAACTCCTCCTTTCTCCTCCTTTCAGTACTACAAGTTCACCCTGCTGAGGATGATGTAAGCCTTGAAATGAAATAAATCCTTTGCCTTCAAGAAGGAATTTGGCAGATGTGAGGCAGTCAAAGAAAGTAGTCACAGCCTTTCTCAAGAATTCTTGACCTCACAGCTATGGACTCTGAAGGTTGTATCCAGCTGTGTCTGGCTGCCAGCAGAACGACAGAGCTGGTGGTTCTCCCACCCGCCTACAGCCCCCGTGCACCCCCCCCATCTGTTCTTGGAGCAGATTTGGGGTGTGTGTGTGACACATGGGTGCAGGGGGAGGAGGGGGAGGGGAAATCTGCTTGTCTGACCCCAGAGTTTTGCTCAGGGGCATTTGCTATTGGTTGGTTCAACATCTTTTTGTGGTCTACCTTGGGATATATTTATATGAAGGGAGCGATATAAATACCTTAAAAAACAATGAAATGAGAGGAAATTGTCCAGAGATGCTTGAAAATATGGCCATCTCCTTGCTCTCGAATAGCTTACCGTAATCTCTTGGTCAGGATGCCAAAATAGCTGTCAGTGGGTCTGTTATAGTAATTACATGGGTAGAGTAAAAGGTTCAGCATTTAGATATGTTAGAAAGTGTTAGGTGCTTTTGGCTTACTGTGGTGTCAGAGGCTGGGTACGTTATACAAAACAAAGGTGTGTTCTAATGTCAGGAGGGAAGGTGTGGGTAAGATAAACAGGCGCTGAGAATTTCCTGGGAAGAAAGGAGAAGATTCTGGGTTTTGATTTCAGTGCAGAAGCAAGAGTTGCACAATTCTCCAGCGTCTTGCGGCTTAGCTGGGGGAGGCAACTGATGCCCCTTTGATGTTTTGGACTACAAATCCCATAATCTCTGATCATTGGCCATGCTGGGTGGGGGTAGGAATTGAAGTCTGTAACATCTGGGGGGGGCAGCAGGTTGCTTTCCCCTTCCCTACATCTCTGACTCTGTCCTCAGCTGGTTCTCTTCCTACCTGTCTACTTGCACTTCCGATACTTCAGCAGGAGGAGGCTATACCCATGTTTTTTTCTGCTCAGCCCTTTGGTGTCCTGTCTCTGCACCAGCCTTCCCCAGCCCAGTGACCTCCAGATATGTTGGACTATGATGCTCATCATGCTGGGGATGATGGGAGTTGTAGCTCAGGAACATCTGGAGGGTGCCTGGTTGGGGAAGCCTGCTTTACACACTGTCCCTGGGTGACCTCACTGAGTCCCATGCCTTTCAGCGTCGTCTGTAAGTAATGACTACCTTTTCTCCCTCTCTACCCTAGACATTTCTACTCCTTTCTAATCCCCACCCTGAGACCCTCCAGATGTTTTGGTCTTCAACTCTCATCATCTGCAGCCAGCATGGCCAACGGTCAGGAATGCTGGGAGTTGTACCTCCAGCATATCTGGAGAGTCCTGGATTGGGGGAGAGGCTGACCGAATCCCACAACTCCAACTGCTGGTCTGATATTTTCACTGGAGCCTTTCATTGCCGTTTGTGTCCAAGACCAAACTTGACATCTTTCTTCCTAAGCCCTCCTCGGACCGGTCATGTTGTTCGAATGCCTGACTGCCGTCTCCCAAAGCAGTTACTTTACTCCCAACTCAAGGATGGAAAGCGGAATATCGGTGGTCAGTATAAGAGGTTTAAAGATGTTCATAAGGCTAATCTAAAAAAAATGCAATATAAACATCGAAAACTGGGAAGCTCTGGCCCATGAACGATCTAAATGGAGGTTGGCCTCTCACAAAGGTTCCATGGACTTTGAAGAAGCCCGAGTGCAAGGTGAAAGGGAGAAACGTGCTAAGCGAAAAGCACGTCAAATGAATCCTTTACAGGACCATCTTCCATCTGGTAACCTGTGTCCTCACTGTGGGAAGCTGTGTGGATCTAGAATTGGCCTCCACAGTCACTTACGGACCTATCGCTAGAGTCTACACAATCTTCTTTAGAATTTCCTCCTTTTATCCCGGAAGACAATCTTACTCGGTCACGAGTGATCGCCTGATGATGATGAGACTCTGTGTACTGTATTTTATTCTTTTAGATATTGTATTGTATTTTATATTTTTTAGCTGTTTGGACTTTTAGTATTTTAATTGCTGCAATCTGCCCAGAGAACATTGGTTATTGGGTGGATTAAAAATATAATGAATGAATGAATGCATACCTGTCACCAGCCACCCTGTTCAACAGGCATGTAGCCTTGGCTTCAGCTTTGATTCTTCCATCTCCTTTCCTCCCCGAGATTCAGGGGAGATCTACACTAGCAGCCTCTTCCGTGCATCGTCCCAGTATTTATGGAAAAAGCATTTACCACTGTTGGGGCACATCCTAATGAATACAGCACAGTTTCCACTGTGTTGAAAATGTGATCTTATGTCACACACACACAAATGCAATTACGGGAGACGAAGGAGGAGTTGGAAAGGTGATGTGTGCAGGGGAAATGGACCTTTAAGTTTTTTGGGGGTGTTTTTTTTTTTTTTTAGATCCATTAAATTATGTGCACGTTCACTGGTGCAAAGGAGCAAATATATATATATATATATATATATATCCCAGTAATTCACAGCTCCTTCCCGAAAGCCAAAGCAAACCCCCCCTCTCATTCTGACTTTTGCAGGAGGAAGTGCCATTGAAGACAATGTGATTTCCCTCTGAGTAGACATGTATATCTGGTGTGTTTTTCAGCTAGTTGTTCCTTGAGGGAAGAAAATAAAAAGGACGAAGGAGACAATTTGGAAGGCTTAAAAAGACATTCCAAACTTTATTTGGACAGGGGAGGGAGGAGTGGAGGGGGAAGCATTTACTCTCTAGTTCGCTGGGCAAGGAGAGAAGTCATGGGGGTGACAGGACAGCGAGCAACTGAAGGTTGAGGGTCCCCAGATGTTTTTGGCCTACAACTCCGGCAAGTGCTTCATCAGCAAGTGCTTCATCAGCAAGTGCAAGTCAACCCTTTGGTGATGCCATCAATCCAGCTTGGCGGGGCAATACTGGAAAATGTCGATCATTTTCTCCATCTTGGCAGCTATCTTTTTGTTACGGCTAACATTGAAATCCAGCATCATTTGAGCTCCGCAAGTGCCACATTTTCTCGAATGAAACATAGAGTGTTCGAGGATCGGGATATCTGTAAGGAGACCAAAACGCTGGTTTATGAAGCCATTGTATTACCAACTTTATTGTATGCCTGCGAAACATGGACTATCTATAAACGTCATTTCCACCTTCTTGAAAGATTTCATCAACGTTGCCTCCGGAAAATCCTGCAAATTACTTGGGAAGATAGACAAACAAATGTTAGTGTACTGGAAGAAGCAAAGACTATTTGAGTTGAAAAAATGATCCTTCAACGCCAGCTTCAATGGACCGGTCATGTTGTTCGAATGTCTGACTGCTGTGTCTCCCAAAGCAGTTACTTTATTCCCAACTCAAGGATGGAAAGCGGAATATCGGTGGTCAGTACAAGAGGTTTAAAGATGTTCTCAAGGCTAATCTAAAAAAATGCAATATAAACATCAAAAACTGGGAAGCTCTGGCCCATGAACGATCTAAATGGAGGTTGGCCTTTCACAAAGGTTCCAGAAGCCCGAGTGCAAGGTGAAAGGGAGAAACGTCCTAAGCGAAAAGCACATCAAACAAAATCCTTTACAGGACCATCTTCCATCTGTTAACCTGTGTCCTCACTGTGGGAAGCTGTGTGGATCTAGAATTGGCCTCCACAGTCACTTATGGACCCATCGCTAGAGTCTACACAATTTTTTAGAATTTCCTCCTTTTATAATTTTCTTTTTGTAATTTTATCCTGGAAGACAATCTTACCCGGTCACGAGTGATCGCCTACTATCGCCTACAACTCCGGCTGGGGCATGCTGGGAGTTGTAGGCCAAAAACATCTGGGGACCCAAGGTTGGAGAACACTGCCCTATAGGACACTTCCTCCTTGCAGCGCCACCCCCTCCAGGCCCCCTACCCCGCTGAAGCCACTCCTCCTACCCCCAGAACAGGACCACAAGTTTAGCACACATTGAAACATATACCGTGGGGAAAACGCAACATATAAAAAAGTTGTGATATAACTGGTCTGAAGAATGCAGGATATAATGACAGCAATAGCGTAAGAAAGTCATTTTGGGGTGTGCGTCGTGTGACACACCAGTGAGCCACACATTACAATGATGGTAAAAATTCCTAGCGTAGTTCCCACGCCCCCATACTCATACCTCTCGGTAAGAAGCCAGTCTTTCATTTCTACTTTACTCACCTCTTCCTCCTTACCTTTCCTCTAGAACCAACTCAAAGCGGAGCACCTCCTTCCTGCTGACATCATGATGCTAAAAGTAAACAAATAAGGGCCCCCAAGCCCTCCCAGACACAATAGCACATTCTTTCAATTGCTTCCTGTTCATCTTTGAAAGATCAAGAGCACTTCCCATTAGCGGAAACACATGAAAGGATTTCTAGCCAAGCAGAAGCCTGAATGAAAAATATAAAGGAAAAAGGAGAGTCGGTGTGGCATAGTGGTTAGAGCAGGGCTCTCCAACCTTGGGTCCCCAGATGTTGCTGGACTACAGCTCCCAGAATCCCTTGCCATTAGCCATGCTGGCTGGGTATGCTGGGAGCTGTAGGCCAGCAACATCTGGGGACCCAAGGTTGGAGAGCCCTGGGTTAGAGTGTTGTACAGGGACTTGGGAGATCTGGGTTCTAGTCCCCACTCGGCCATGAAGCACTGGGTGACCTTGGGCCAGTCACTGACTCTCAGCCTAACCTACCTCACAGGGTTGTTGTGAGGATAAAATGGAGAGGAGGAGGATCTATGTACACCAGTTGCTGGGGAACATGGGTGGGAGGGTGCTGTTGCACCCATGTCCTGCTTGTGGGTTTCCCGTGGGCAGCCGGTCGGCCACTGTGTGAACAGAATGCGGAACTAGATGGACAGGAGTGTAGGAGGAGGTGAGAAAAAGAAAAATCTCAGAAATTTTCTGACAAGAATTTTCTCATGCAATCTGATGCATGCCTACTCAGAAGTAAGTCCCACTGAGTTAAGTGGGTTTGGGATTGCAGTGGGTAAGTGGGTAGATGATCTCAGCCTAAGGCTAGGGTTGATGGGGAAATCCACAATGGACTTAATGCGTTTGAACTTCTAAGAATTGGACCCACACCTTCTGCGGCAGACCGGCTTTTCCCTGAGTCACATGGATTCCACGGACTTGAGGACTGGTTTTTGTTTTTACTTTCTGTAATGTTATACAAATTAGTCATAGAAAAATACTGGGGGGGGGGGGAGACACAGCAACCAAAAATGCACATTTCCCCCATAGGCTAATGTGTGAAAATATGTGTGTTGCGGGGATTTGTGTATTTTTGGGAATTTGTGAATGTTCATACAAATGTATTTGCATAAAATCCAACTCCACCAATGAGCAGATGACTGAATGAAAGGTGCCTGAGAATCCACTAAGCGTAGACAGAATGAATTTTACAATGTCCATCCATCCCTACCTAAGACTGTGAAAAATCTAAAGTTGATCAGAGATACGAAATCCTATCTTCAGATCGGAATTCCAGCTGGAAAGAGTGATTCACATGGCACGCATGATCAGGAATCCTGAGTTTCACCCGTGTGTGTCACGCCCGGTATATCAAGATGCCAGAAATACCTCACCTTGTCTCAGTTTGATTGGCACCTGGAGATTTATCGGCAGAGGAGTTCCTGGTCCTACTGAAGAGCGTAGATGGCCTCTGCCACCTAGTGGTAAATGAGAGAAAAATGAGTAGGTCGGACATCAGCACCTGCGAATCTGGGACTGTTGCAGGCCCAGGGAAGGGAGGGGCAGTGCTAGGATCATAGGATCATAGAGTTGGAAGGGGCCTACAAGGTCATCGAGTCCAACTCCCTGCTCAATGCAGGAAACGAGAGGAGGGGTCAAAAAGATCCGGGGCTCAGGCCCACGGGACAAAAAGGGCACACAACAGCATAGGCTAATTTACATATGCTCTAAAGCAGGGCTCTCCAACCTTGGGTCCCCAGATGTTGCTGGCCTACAGCTCCCAGCATACCCAACCAGCATGGCTAATGGCAGGGGATTCTGGGAGCTGTAGTCCAGCAACATCTGGGGACCCAAGGTTGGAGAACACCGCTCTAAAGTCTCTCTCATGGTGTGTCTTTAAAGGACCCTGTCTCCTAAGGATACCCCTATTTGTAAAAAGGGATGTATGGACAGGGGAGAGGATGGCATTTATTTATTTATTTATTTATTATATTTATACCCTGCCTTTTTTCCTGAAAGGAACCCAAGGTGGCTTACATAATCCTCCTCCTCCTCTCCATTTTATCCTCACAACAACCCTGTGAGGTAGGTTAGGCTGAGAGTCCGTGACTGGCCCAAAGTCACCCAGTGAGTTTCATGGCTGAGTGGGGACTAGAACCCGGATCTCCCGAGTCCCAGTCCAACGCTCTCACCACTACGCCACACTGGCTTTGGATTTCACATTGGATTCCAGAAGAAAACCTCAGGGAAAAAGATTCGGGGGGGGGGCAGCAGGAGGTGAAGCACATGTGAGCAAAAAGCCAGTTAATCCAGGGGGGGGGGAATCAGATGCCACAGAGATCATCGGGGGCCCTGTAGCTTTATTTCAGCAAGTGCCCACGGACAGCAGGGTGGTGGGGCAGAGGGCCTCCCAGAGATTCAGGGCTCGAAAGAAAGATTCAGACTGGCCCAAAGTCTCCCAGTGAGCTTCATGGCCGACGTCATGAGCTGCCTTAAGGGAACTCATTCTCAAAGGCCGGATGTCAACGACGAAAGGAAAACTAACACGTTACAGAAGAATGGCTCAGCTTTGTCATTCTCGCGGAAGCCAGGGGAAGCTGTGTGGGCTCGAAGAGTGGGGCATGTTTCCGTCTCCTGTAAATGGGCTCATTTTTACAAAACCAAAAGAAGGTGGTTGGAAAATACCCGAGGGTTTGTGCTCAGATCATTTGGAAACAAAGACACAAAATCAACTCCTTACTACATGGTCCTCCTTCATGTCTTTACCTTCCATATCAGAGGCGTCGAGGTGATCCAAATGTAGCCCACCTGGGTTCCAATCTGGCTCTCTGAGGTTTCCCACCGGTAGTTTAGTGGTTTCTTGGCATTTGTGCTGTCCCCCCCCCCTTCTAAAAGGTTGAAATGCCTCTCCTCAGTTTTAGTTACTGGCAGTATGAGCTTTAAGCTAAAATATGCAGATAGTTTGGGTATTTTGGCCTCGCCCCTTTTGCTTTTGGCCCTGCCCACCACTGGAATGCAGCCCCCCCCCCGAGCTCCTCCAAACTTGAATTCGGCCCCCTGGGCTGAAGGCGGTTTGACACCCCTGCCCCATGTATATACGGTCCATGTTTTTGGTGGTGGTGGTGTGGAAATACATAATGTCGGCTGATTTCTCTGCCGTTCTTCCCCGTGCATAATTTCCCCCCTCAGCCAGGCTCTGATACTGGAAGTGAGCCCTGAGGAAAAGAGAAGCATTCGGGAAGTAGAGGGAGGTAAGCAGGGGGAGGATTCTGCGCTTCTCACCCGAATCCTTACGGCTGCTCCGGAAGCTGGAGCGAGTGCAGAATGCAGCAGCTTGGCTGTTGTCGGGAGCTGCCCCTTTTCAGCGTGCAACTCCTTTGCTGAGGGAACTGCACTGGCTGCCTATTCGCTACTGGATCAGGTTTAAGGTTCTGGTAATAGAGAGCACCTTCTCCCTTACCAACCTGCCTGGTCACTGAGGAGGACATTCTCTTGGTGGTTCCACGTTGACCTGTGGGAGTCCACCTGGAGAAGGGCCTTCAGTGTGGTGGCACCGCTCCTGTGGAACTCCCTGCCTCTGGAGGTCAGGCAGACTCCCACATTGTGTTGTTTTCGGCGCCTGCTGAAGACGTCTTTGTTCCGGGAAGCCTTCCTTGCTGACCAGCCACAGTTTTAATGTTACCCTGTTTTTAATACATTGTCTTTATTCTTTTATCTGTTTCATCTTTTTATTGTTCATCACTCCAGAATCGGTCTAGATATGGAGCGGTATACAAATGCTGTAAATAAATAAAAATAATAAACAAATTGCTCTTTGGGTACTTAATTCAGCCTTTCACTCCCACCTTTCTATGTAGCTGTGGAAGATCCAGGTTTAAACCAACTGATCTGTTGCCATCATGTCTAATCATCTTTAGACAGACAGACAGACAGATTTAGATCTGCTGCCACTGTTGAGATAGCTCCACTAGGTGGTGCTAAAACCAAAGAGGTTTTATAATATAGTTCTCTTAGACCACAATCCTATTTAGACAGAAAGAAGTCCTACAACTCCCAGCATTCCCCAGCCAGCATGGCTGGCTGAGGAATGCTGGGAGTTGTAGGACTTCTTTCTGTCTAAACGTGTATAGGATTGTGCCTTTAGTTGCTCATTTAATCTCGGGGAAATCAAGACTGTTTTAACAAAGTTCTTCCATGGAAAGCACTTCAGTTCTGTGTAGCATTTTGTGGGAGAGATATTTAGGATGATAGAAATGACGATTGCACAGGCAGGGGTTTGCATTGCGTACATGCGGTGTGTGCGTGCATGCAGGTGTGTGTGAGGGAGCTGTTGCAAATAATTTCTTCCCAACTATCTGCACAAAATCTGAAGGACTGCTTTCTACTGCATGAGTCTGCCCTTTGTCCATCATCAGAAGCAGAGGGCTGTCTTATGGGTCCCTCCACCAGCTGAGGATCATATTATTATTATTATTATTATTATTATTATTATTATTATTATTATTATTTATTTATTTATTTATTTATTTATTTATTTCATTTATATACTGCCCCATAGCCGAAGCTCTCTGGCCGGTTAACAACAATTAGGCAAGTGGTGACCAGGGACAGAGCCTTTTTGGTTGTGGCACCCCATATGTGGAATGTATCTCCCCAGAGAAGCTCACCTGGTGCCAACCTTGATGTCTTTTCGGTGCTAGAAGAAGACTTTTCATTACATTGCTCAGGTATCCTGGCATGTATTGCAGCTGAACAGTTGCATATTTTTTATGGCTTGCTAGATTTGATCAGAGATGAGGTCTAGTGCCAGCTCCAGGGTTTTGAGGGCCCTTGTGCAGGACACCCTCCGTGGGCCCCCTCCCTCAGTGAGTCTAGCTTCTCACTGCCATTGCCACCCGCTGCTTTTGCTCCTGATCCTCTTTCTCATCATTGCTAACACTCGCTTCCTTGGCAGGAAGAGAGCCAAGAAGCAAGCAGGCAGGGGCATGTGGCTCACGCTGGCTCAGCTTGTCTGAGCGTGGAAAGCTAAGCAGGGTCAGGCCTGGTTCTTACTTGGATGGGAGACCCCTGCTCTAGTTTCCTGCATTGAGCAGGGGGTTGGAGTCGATGGCCTTGCAGGCGCCTTCCAACTCTATGACCCTATGGTCAACTGAGATGAATGCCATTAGAACTAGTAAGTAATCTCCTAAACAGTTTGAAGTTGAACAAATTTGTTCTTCATTTACATAAAAAAGCAGGCTGGCACTGATCCAGCTAAAGTCAGCCATAGATGATGAACACTGCAATCCTATGCATATTTACTCAGAGGTAAGTCACTTTGAGTTTAATGGGGCTTATTCCCAAGTAAGCATACACAATCTTTACCTGGGAGTAAGTCCCATTGAACTCAACGGAACTTATTTCTGGGTAGAACTTATTTCTGGGTAGATTCTGGGTAGAACTGAATGTGCGGGGGAGTCACCAATGAGCCCTTGGAGGCTGGGGGCTAGCCCCATTGAATTAAATGGGACTTACTCCCAATTAAACATACTGAAGAGTCGGTGAAATGAATTGGTGAAGCAAAGTTGGTGTTGCTGGGGAGCCATTTCACAAACGGGTGTTCCATTTTTTTTAAAGCGGTCCATGCAGGGTTGAAGTTGACCTATCCCTGCCCGGACCTGAGCTTCCTGGAGTGGATTAGTGTCTCTCCTCTTTTTCTCCTCCCATGTCACTTGAGACTCCATACAACTACAGTGACTATGCAAAGATATACAACACAAGAAATTGTCCTTCAGAATTACTTTATTCCTGCCAAGGTGAGCAAGCAACTGTAATATCCCAAGGTGGGATATTACAGTTATTACATTTATTAATGATGACACTGCATTTTTTTTTAATGCCACCCTCCATTCAAAGAGTTCAGGCTGGCATATATGGCCCTTAAGAACATAAAAAGAGCCCTGCTGGATCAGACCAAGGGTCCATCTAGTCCAGCATTCTGTTCAACTGGTGTACACATAGGCATATTGCCTCTGATACTGGAGATAGCGTATAGCCATCAGGACTAGTAGCCATTGATAGCCTTCTCCTCCATTAATTAGTCCAATCCTCTTTTAAAGCAAATAAGACACCAGCATTGAGAGAAATAATTTTGGGGCAGGGCTTCTCAGCTCTTCACGCATGCAATACAATTTAGACAAGGCAAAGTGTTCATAGCTTCCTATAATTTTAGGGTCAAAGCAGGTACAATAGTAGCAGACCTAAGAACCTAAGAAAAGCCCTGCTGATCAAACCGGAGGTCCATCTAGTCCAGCATCTTGTTTCCCACAGTGCCCAACCAGATGCCTTTGGGAAGCCCACAAGAAGAACCAGCAGACAATAGCCCTCCTCAGCTTTTGTCTGCCTTCCACAGCAACTGTGGCATACAACCATAATCACAGGCTCCCAGTTTGTTTGCAGACCCAATTCAAGATGCTGGTGTCAATCTGTACAGCCCTTCATAGCTTGGGGCCTCAGAATCTGAAGGACCACCTCTTTCCATATGTTCCTGCCCATGTCCTGAGATCATAATCTGAGTCCCTGTTCTGAGTGCCCTCATATACTGAGACTCAGTAGGTGGCTACTCATGAGCAGGACTTTTCTGTGGTGGCCCCCAAATTGTGGAATGCTGTCCCTAGAAAGGTCCACCTGGCACCTACTTTGTTGACTTTTCAGCACCAGGCAAAAACGTTTTTATTCTTCCAGGCTTTCGTAAAAGGCCTTTTAAAGAATTTTTAAATGCTGCTCATTTTATTTTTAATGATATGTTAATGCTGTGTTTTAAACTCGTCCTTTCCCAAGTTTTAGCTGTTTGGATATTTATCTTTTCTTTTAAAATTATTTAAAATTATTGTTCCTGCTTTTAAATACTTAAAATCTTTTTTAAAATCTAGTGTTAAGAGAGTGGAAGAAAAACTTCTATCCACTTTCTCCAGACCATGCACACTTTTTTTTTTTTTTTAAATTTTTTTTATTCTTTTTTTTTTTAAAACAATACAAAGAAAATAACATACACACATAACTAATATTGTGCTCCCATCACCATGGAACCAAACAATCCAATAACTCTATAATTGTTCATTATTCCAAAAATACAATATATCTTGACAGGGTAAACTCCCTTTTCCCCTTTTAAACACATATTCCAAAAATAAACCCCAAATATCCTTAAAATTATTTTTCTTTAATTGACCCCTTTTGCATTTAATATTACAAGTCAACATATCATTCAAAGCCATATCCCATACTTCCTTATACCATTCAGTAATAGTGAAAACTTGCTGGATTTTCCATTTCCTTGCTATCATTAGTCTACCTGCCGTTAACAAATTTATGATTAATTCTTTAACATTTTGTGAACCGATCACCTTTTCCGTTATTGTTAGCAAAGCTAGTTTAGGGCATACCTCTAAATCAACTCCAACAATTTCTGATATTTCCTCAAAAATCATTTTCCAAAAATCCATTACATTTTTACAACTCCACCACATATGAGCATATGTACCCATATGCTCATATGCACACTTTTAAACCTGTGTTTTCTCCAACCTGGGTCCAATTTTTAGAGCAAGGGTACCACATGGGTAGGTGGGTGGGGGCTAAATGCTCCCTTGCCCATGGCATCCCTCTCCATCGTCTCCCTGCCAAGTTCTTAAGTGCTTTTCTCCCAGCTGAGCGCCTTTCCAGTATTGGAGTTTACAGAAAAGAAAAGTGCTTGTCTGTAAGGTCCCATACTGGAAGAGAGTTTAGCTGTGAGAAAAACACTCCAGAATGCAAGAAGAGCCCAGCTGGATCTGACCACAGGCCTAGCTAGTCCAGCATCCTGTTCCCACAGAGGCCAAGCAGATGCCTATGGCAAGCAGAATTCCCCCCATCCTGACTGACGGATCCCAGTTCCTTTTCCTGGGCTACATGTGCTCCACGGCTGCCTGGGCACTCTATTGGTTTTGGGCTAATGTCTAGGGTTCATTCTCATTGGGAGCCAAGGAGCAAAGAACTCTGTGTGTGTTTACATTAATTTGTGTTTACATGTCTGAACTGATGATGTCTCTTCCTAAAATCAATGGGACAAACTGACCCACAGTTTCTCCACACCTCCCCGCATTTATAAACAAGCGGAACACAGTCTTCCATTCTAGGATATACTGTGTGAAGCATTCTAATAGCTTAAGGGTAAGAAGACTCTTTCCTAGATAATGCCTCTGCTATTTCTACCTTAAAATTGAACTTTCTCAGAATCCATGACCATCTCAAAACGGAACATATTTGTACCACCAGCTCTTGTCCCCACATATAGGATTCCAGGTTGCATATGACTCACACCATTGTGCCCAATCTGAAAAACACATGCCACAGGGTTACTGCAAGCATAATGTTGCCCATTGAAACCACTGTAACTATTTCAGGATATCTGGTCCTATGATTTAAAAAGGTCAATGCAAACTTTCCCCCTTTCCTCCTATGTTTAGAGGAAGGATCAGCCTTGTTTTTACCCACTGGATGAACTCGTTGACCTATTTTATTTGCAGGATCCTTTTCTTTCTGACCATACGTCACCTTGAGGTGTTTTGTGTTTTTTTTGAAAGTTCAACACCAACCTGAAATTGATTTGGTACCTTGAGGATGTAATCTTCTTAACATTTGCTTATTACATACAGGACGCAATTGAAGAAGTGTACACACACCATTTTAAAATAAAATATAAGACTCATAGTTTTCTTTTGCATACTTTTGTACACCTTGCATGACTGAAGATAGGCTTGTATATGGTGTACCATACCTGGCCAGCAATATTGACTATTTACCCTGTTCCTTGTTTTGTTCATTCCCATATGCTCTGCACAAGGAATATCATAGGATAGTTCCAAAACTTGCTCTCTGTACATATTTGGAACAACCAATTGTTTTAAGGGTTCCTATTTTAGGTCCCTATTTTTAGGCCTCACGAGTCACTATCCTATACAGTAAACCATCTTTCCAGTCCAGGTCAGTTTCTCTCTGCTTTCATTGGAACCTGAAGTTTCCAATGGTCTAGCAGCTTCCTAGCAACTTCCCTCTAGCAATTCTGTACACTAGAGTCCTTCAGTTCCTCATCTTTAAACCTTCCCCCATTTTGGAACTCAAACTCTGCATCCATTTCCATATGGTCAGATACTTCTGTGTTACTTAGAATCATAGAATAGTAGTTGCCAAACCTTGATCTGAATTTACACCTTCCTCGCCGTCTTTTATGTTCTGACCATATTCTCCTTCATCCTCTTCTATCAAAACAACAGTATTGTGGTTGCTTACCTGAGGATTTGCAGTTTGTGACATCAGCCTGCATCAGGGTTTCTGGTGCCCTGTCTTTTACCATGATCTTTATTTCCCCAGGGATCTGAAAATAAAACTGATTCAGACCCACCAATTCAACCATTTCCTCTGACATAGTTACCTTGGACCCTTGGACCTATTTCCACAATGGATCTTTCAGTTTAACAGCAAACTTCATTATAGGAGAGCAGGGAAGCATGTGGGCAGGATCTACCCCTGCTCTGGCGAAACCTTGCCTCCCCTGTTAAAGGTCCCCTGAGCAGGCTGGGTTGTGGATTGGACGGCAGGCAGGCAGGCTTATCAAGGGATCCTTCTATGTGCCCTGTCAGACTCTAAGCTGTAACCAATAAAGTTGTGGCTAAGTTAAAACCCAACACTGTCTCTGTGTATTGTACATTATTGTTGATTTTCTTGGAACGGCTAACCAACTGAGCACTCTGGGCGCAAAAGAAGGCCTCAGGGTCTACTCAGATACACGAGTGCCTCACAGCGGCTACACAAAGTACACATTACAAACCACAAGAGTCATATACAGGCATTTCTCCACACCTTGCAATTTGTGGGGGAATATTCCCACCTGAGATTCGTCAACAGAAATTTGATCTCAGTTTCTGGAGGGCAGGACAGACACACATATCTCACACACACACTTCCTCCCCCCACACCCACACCCACACCCACACCCACTCCTGCATCCCACTGTGTGCCTGGGATGGTCTGGGGACAGGTATCAGCTAATCCAGCCCATGGACTAATGTCAAACAAAGCGAGGGAAAAGATGGCGACCCTGTCCCAGATGTTCCAAAATATCACAGGGAAATGGCACCAGGGGAGGGCGGTGACTCTTGTGCCAGTGGGGCTCCTTATCCATTGCATCTTCTTGTTTGAGCTTTATAGGAGCTAGCCATGGTGCTGAACTCCATCCCCAAAATAGGTTCACCACCACGGAGCTCCATGGATAGCTTCTACAAAGCTCAAACAAAAAGATGCAATGGTGAGGAAGGAGGCCCCACTAACGCAGGGGTCACCAGCCTCCACTGCATGGCACTCTTCTGTCCCTCATCCATCGTCTCATCACCCAGAGAGGTTATAAAAAACCCATCGACAACGTTCATTGAAGAAAACACACAGGACCAATCCTTGCTGAGCTGGAGCATCTTTCTGGCAATGCTTGCTGCTGCAGTATGACTGGGGAGGGTAAGAGGACCTGCCCAGTTTGTCCTGCAGCAGCATCATGTTCTCCATCAGCAGGATGGAGTAGAGATCTTTGGACCAGCTGTCACCTGGGACTGAGGGCACACAAGACAGAAGAAACTCAGCAGAAGGAGAGGGAAACACCTCCTCAAACATTTATCTGAAACCACTTTGGGGTTCGAATTGCAACCTTGAAATGGAACCAAAATCTCTCTCTCTCTCTCTCTCTCATTATTTCTAGGTCTAGGTCACCTTTAAGGGTGGAACTCTTTCAGGGCAGTGTACAAGATAAACACCAGACAAAGCAGATACAATAAAAATATGTTTCACTAAAATTCAAAGCAGAAAAGGTGGCTGGTCCTCAAAATGTTAAAGAATTAATTGTAAATTTGTTAACGGCGGGTAGATTAATGATAGCAAGAAAATGGAAAGTTCAGCAAGTTTTCTCTATCACTGACTGGTATAAAGAAGTGTGGGATATGGCTTTAAATGATATGTTAACTTGTAATATCAAATGTAAAAGGGGACAATTAAAGAAAAACAATTTTAAGGATATTTGGGGTTTATTTTTGGATTTGTGTTAAATAAGGGGAAAGGTAGTATGCCGTGTCAAGATATGTTGTTGTTTTTGGAATAATGAATAACTATAGATTATAGAGATAGAATGTATTATATGGTCCCGTGGTGATGGGAGCACTATATACAAGTTGTATGTTTGTTATTTAGTTGTTTTATATATTGTTTGAAAACATTTTTTAAATAAAAATTATAAATTCAAAGCAGCCACTCCTAAATCACCACCTCCAAATAGGGTGGCACACTTGAGGGGGTAATTTCAGCCAAACCCTGGGTTTGCTGGAGGGGGGGGGCGGTTCTTTGAGAACCAACAGAGGACAATTAGGGTGGCCGGCTTTTGCAATGGGTCCCTGTGGCTGTCCCTTTCACCTTATTTTGATCTGCAGATTCCCCACCAGTTTATGCATTTTTGGATGGTCTGAATAAAGGTATTGCCTCGCCGCTGATTTCAGCATCCCCCCCCCCTCCTTCTGGACCAAGGAAGCTTACTTTGTTTTGTGAGCAATGACAATGAGCTGCCAGTGATCATACTTATCTGCATGTCATGAAGAAGCAATGTGTCCTGATTACTGTAGAACAAACATCTCTTCAGGGTACAGACCGGAACAGGTCAAACTGTTCCCACCCCTCTCTGAGCTATTTGGCAAGCTTAAGGACAAGGGTTTTCCAACTGTATTTGGAACTTGGAATTTCTCAGAAGCTTAGATGGCCTGCAAGCTTATCAAGGATTCCTCAATGAGAAAACACAACAACAGAGGCTTGTTGTGACCTCCTTAATTGTGGCATCAGCTTCTTCTGGATGAAATAGATTTTCTGTTTCCATTTAGGTTTGGGGGCCTCTTTGGTTGCCCTGGTGGGTGAACATCACAGAGAGTGAGGTGGCGGGGGGGGGGAGGGGGAGAGCCTATTCATTCTTCAGGGCCTGCTGTCAGCAGCTTTCGGTGTCATCAACCATGGCGTCCTCCTGGACCACGTTGGGGCAGTGCTGTAGTGGAGCGCAGCGTTGGAGCACTGGGAGCTTTTAATCAGCAGGGAAGGACAGTCAGGCTTCCTTGTTTCCCCTAAGCTTAGCTGCACTCTTCGCAGTAGCTGGGGTGGGGTGGGGTGAGGTGGGGGTGGATTTCCCAGCAACAGCTATCCCTGTTTTAATGCAGAGTATTTGGGGGTGGTTTATTTATTTATTTATTTCATTTTTATACTGCCCAATAGCCAAAGCTCTCTGGGCGGTTTACAGCAATTAACAAGACAGTCCCTGCCCGCAGGCTTACAATCTAAAAAGACACGACACACAAGGAAAAAGGAATGGGGAGGGAAGAAGGGCAACACTCCTGGCAGGGCTGGTGGGCTTGGCCCTGCGCTCCCTCTCATCTCCCTCTGCACAGCCTGCTGGAATGGCTGGTGGTGGTGGCAGTTGCGGGAGGAGGAGCCGTCATGAGGGAGGCCTTTCAGCAGGGCTGGTGGAATGGCCCTGCCTGCGCTCCCTCTCATCTTCCTCTATACAGCCCGCTGGTTTGCTCTGGAATGGGCAGTTCAGACCCATGAGCTTTACAGAAGACCTGCTCCTGGTGCAAAAATGAGAACTGCTGAACTGCTTTGTCGATATCCATCAACACAGCCGCCTGCATTTTTGGACTCTCCTTGGGGGTGTGGCTGTGGGGTCTCTCAGAATGATTGCCTGCACTTCAACATTTGCAGAGGTTTATGTACCGCCAATTTGTGGAGGTTTTTTTATCTTCCTCCGATCTCCTTCACTGCCCACCAGGGGAAGCCGGTGACTCCTGTTTCAGTGGGGCTCCATTGCAGCCTTTATTCAGAGCTTGACAGGAGCTATCCATGGTGCTGAACTCCAACTCCCCCCCCCAATAGGTACACCATAATGGAGCACCACAGATAGCTCTGATCAAGCTCAGAATAAAAGCTGCAATGGATCAGGAGTCCCACTGAAGTAGGAGATACCAGCCTCCGTTGGTGCCCACCCACCCCTTGTTACATGGCATGAATGAACAATGAGAAAGAATGTGCCAGAATAACACTTTATTTAAATTTGGTTTTTCTTTTAAATAAAAAGAAAGTGTGCCCTGCATGGCCGTATTCCTTATTCGTCAAACTGCTTCCATTTCTGTGACTTCTATTTGAATTTGCACACTGCTCATCTTGCGTATAACACATATCCCTGACGTAATCAATAACGCTGATACTTCTTCTGCAATCAGTATAATTATGGGGTGCAGGACTGGGTTCAGGAATCCAGTTTCAGAAGGACTCTGTCCCCCCAAAAACGTTTCCCACCTAGTGTGGGAAGGGGTACATAAAACCTTATAAACAAGCATACATTGTTTACTAATCACATATTAATCGGCCTATTAATGATATTGCTACGCTGCCTGGGGCATGCTGGGAGTTGTAGGACAAAAACATCTGGGGACCCAAGGTTGGAGAACACTGGTCTAGAAGGCTCAGCATAAAGCTTCACAGCACAGCGATTGCATAGGTTTGGCCAAGGAGCCAAACTAGGAAAAGATAGCAAAGCTATGGAAGGTCAGAGAACGAGCAACCTAGGAAAGTACAAGAACTTGGACAATAGGAACAACTCTGCATGCTTCCAGACACTAGGGTGTGATAGAGAATGTGTTGTATCAACAGCCGCTCATCCTGTTCATTCCCCTTGTTGTCCTGTAACTTGATCGGTTCAGTTCCTTTCTTGCACTCCATCCCCTTCCTCTCTGCCTCTGCAACAGGCAACATGTGCTCTTTCCCAGATGGAAGCAAGTAAGTAACCATATCTCATGCCTTTGCTTACTTACACTCATGCACCCAGCTCTAGCGGGTGCTTGTAGTTAAACAGTGTTGCTGACTGAGGAATGCTGGGAGTTGTAGGACTCCCCGCCCCCCTGTCTAAACATGCATAGGATTGTGCCCTAAGTTGATTCAAACTTCTTCTAAACTGGCTCTAGCCTGCATTTATTCCCTCCCTCTAATACCAAATACTGTGTTGTTACCACACTTTCTCTATATAAAGGAACTCTGCTGTGAGTCACACCAGACTTTCCAATGTAGACATGTGCTGACTTGGGGGCGATCTACACATGTAGGAAGGATGTGGCAGAGACAGCGCTAAGCACTTTGGGAGGGCCGGCCTCAAGGGTAGGCATAGTTGGGCACCTGCCAAGGGCCCAAAGCCCAGCAGGGGCCCGCTGACAAGAACTCCCAGGACTCACACCTCCACTTCACCACTGCGATCATGGGAACACGATTTCAATACAGAGCAGTGGAAAGTGGCACAAGAAAACTGTATTTATTATTATCATTATTAATGTATTTTTATTTATTTATGCCCCACTTTTTCTTTTCTTTTCTTCTTTTTTTAAAGTTTTCCTAAAGTGGTGAAGAAGAACAAAATGGATCACAATTAAAACATGGATTAAAAATAAATCACATGTAAAATAAAAATAAAAATACAGAGCACAGCAGCGTCAAAACCAGAGACAGCAGGAGTGGGGAGGCAGCAATAGAAAATTCGGAATAGAATATGATGGTGCGTAAATTGACTGGCATGATTAAGACATAGCAGAGGAACGATATATAAGCCTGTGACACATTTGTTTGAAGTTTTGAAAAGAAAAAAAAGAAGATGTTATGTATTGGAGTAAAGAATGAACGTTTGCCCCCATGGAGTTGTTGATTGTTGGTATTCAAGTTCCAGATGCAACAGGCCTTTAGCATAACTAGTTCACTTTGCATTTTAGTTTGTAGGGTGAATGAGCTTGTATTCATTCACTATTCATTCACTCTGTATATTCTTGTTTGGTAAACCTTTACATTTTTGTGCATTTTTCTTTTAAGGTCTCATCAAAAAATACCATTGATTTTAAAGGGGAGGGAAGATAGGCTGATAAGCCTGCTGCCCTATGGTTACTGGATAACCTACATGCTCAAAGGAATCTGTATAAGAGCTAGGAACTGCAGAACTTGTATCATTTGGAATGATTTTGGCTCCCAGAACTGGCTATCTAGTTTTTTTTCTCCCTCCTTTCCCCGCTTTTTGTTCTATTATAATGCTAGCCAGGACTCATCTCCGTATGCCTGCTTTGGGCATCCCTAGAAGATTAAGGATCTTATATTGGTTTGAAGATATTCAAGCCCTTAGCTACCACAGGGTTCACACAGCTTCTGCGAAACTGGTCAGGCCATTTAGCGAATTACCGGGCAACTGGAAAACCAGCTGGTTCAACTTGTATTTCTTCTGGAAGGAAGGTGGTTTCCATAACATCCACAATATCATGATACACAAATTTCAGACACTGGGGCCTATTTATAGGTAAGGGCTTCTTTTTCGGTTGTGATGTTCCTCTCAGTCGTTTCCCCCCCAAGAACTGTAATTAGGGCATGTGTTTAAATCTATCCTCAGGTGAAAGTGGTGTCTGGACCAATGACTGACAAAAATGAAGGGGCTATGTTTTAATGATCGTCACACAAATTAACATTTATTTATTTGTTTATTTATTTATTGTGAATTATTGCATTTATATCCCGCCTTCTTTCCTCTTGCAAGAAACTCAAGATGGCTCACAACAACCCTGTGAGGTAGGTTAGGACAAGAGTCAATGACTGTCCCAAAGTCACCCAGTGAGCTTTGTGGCTGAGTGGGGACTAGAACCCGGGTCTCCCCATTCCTAGTCCAACACTTCTTGGCTTCTTTTTGTAACTTTGCACAGTGCCATTAGTGAATGTCTTGAATTTTCTATCTTCCCCTTCAGTGGCTTCTTCCGGCCCTTCAATTTATGGAATTATTAGTTCATCCACAGAAAGTGCTATTCTATGTGCATTCAGGGGTAGCTCAGTGGCAGAGCACATGTTTTGCATGCAGAAGGTCCTAGGTGTAATCTCTAGCATCTCCAGATAAAGGATCCCATAGAGTGGGGGTGGGCAACTTCCAGGGGTCAGGAGCTACATTGACCCCCAGACACCCCCCCCCCATGGAGATTGCTCACTGCTCCTGCTGCCATGCTGCCAAATTTGGCAGTGCAGCAGCAAAAACCCCCCAGTGATTTGCCTCCTGGGAGCCATGATTTTGCTTCAAAACAAGACTCATGCTCCTTGCACGCATGGTTTTTGAAGCCAAATCTCTGCTTTTTCAGTGGGGCAGCAAATCCAGCAGCAGCACCAATGTGCAAAAAAAAAAAAAAAAAAAAAAAAAGGCTGCAGGCTGCACGTTGCCCACCCCTGTTGTAGTAGATGACGGGAAAGATTTCTGTCTAAGATCCTGGGAAGCCAAGCCAGTGGCAGCAGTGGAAAGCAATACTGAGCTAGATGGACAAACGGTCTGACCTGCTGCAAGGCTGCTTCCTGTGACGACTGAGCTACGTTTTCACTTTCTCACCGCTCTTGGGCCTTTTTGTTCGGGAGGGACCACATAGCTCAGCGGCAGAGCAAATGCTTTGAATGCAGAAGTTCCCAGGTTCAATCCGGGGCATTAATGCTCCACTTGTAAGATTCCATGCAAGTTATCTGAGGATCGAATACTTACAAGCCTAAATTGCTTTCTCGACGACGTGTTTATACTTTGCACAGAACTCCTCTGATGTCAGTCTGTTATATCATCGTCATAGTCACCTTCCCTGACCTAGCACCCTCCAGACGTTTTGGACTACAGCTCCCTTCAGCCCCAGCCAGCATGTATGACGGTCAGGTCTGATGGGAGTTGTAGGCCAAAACATCTGGAGGGAGCCAGGTTGGGGAAGGTCAGTGTAGGAAATTCCCTTATTCCTCTCCTCTTCCCTTAACCCAGTGTTCTCCAACCTTGGGTCCCCAGATGTTTTTGGCCTACAACTCCCAGCATGCCCCAGTCAGCTTAACCCATGGAAAATATTTGACTCACAGTCACAGGTCACTTAGACCAAGAGTTTAAACAATTGCAGGTTCATGCACAGGCTGTTGCCATTGTTTTCATGCCTTGCCTATCTTATCTTGGAGAGGCTGCAGTCATGTTCTCCTCTCTAATGCAACTGCATTTTATGTACATAGCAGCTCTGTGTGACCATTGCAGATAAGCAATTGGCAGCAACAGCGCTGGGGCAGGGTGGTGGTGGTGGTGGTGGTGGAAGGATTGCCAAAATGTCAATGTGTATCACAGCCTTTTGTGGTTGGGAAGGGGTTTGTACATAACTTTCCCACCCCCTCACTCTGTTCCCTGCACCAAAACGGTCGGTAAAGGTCTAAAAGTAAAATTTTAAAACACACACACACACACACACACACACACACACACACACGAAAGAGCCCCAGGATAATTGCATGCTCTTTATTTATCATCTTCTCCAGATCTGCAACTCAAAATGCACGTAGCAACATTTACTATGCGGAATGGTTGTAATTGTGTGTGAATGTAAGTAAAAATGTGGGGGGGGGCGCGCTTACAAATGATCAAAAAAAGAGAGGAAACGCATCACCAAAAAAGAGGACACAGATTTGCATAAAATGGGCACATCTTAATTTATATTTATGAATGCAAGGGTAGAAATAATGGCTATCATTTAATAGAAATAGGATGGTACCACTCTCACCATAGCGGGGAAGGCTGCGACCAGGTGACCTGGGTCCACTGTCCAGGAGTTGATATTAGTTGACGGGCAACTTCTGGCTCAGCTTGTCTGAGTGTGGAAAGCTAAGCAGGGTCAGGCCTGGTTATTACATGGATGGGAGACCCCTCCTCTAGTTTCCTGCATTGAGCAGGGGGTTGGACTCGATAGCCTTGGAGGCTCCTTCCAACTCTATGATCTATAATCTAAGGCTCCTATGCTCTCCCATTTTAGAGTTCTTTATCTCTAAGCTGGGCTTGAACTGGACAGCCCAATAGGTGACACCTTTAAGTAGAGGATTGTCCTCATAGAGTAGGGCATGCATGTGGCCATCCTAGTAAGAAGTGGAATCGCATTTTGTGTCTTATGTGTGTGCACTGATGTGGAAATGCGCTAGAGTCAACATGCATCAGCCTACCACTTCTACAAACCATGGTAAGTGTGCGTGGATGGAAGGAGGAAAAGGAACGGGACCTGAAGAATGCTAGTAAACTATGTATGTATACTAAAGAAGAAGAGGTATGTATACCACGGTCAGGTATTAGCAAAATAGGGTCTCTCACTAGTAAATAGTGAATTTAGGGCACAATCCTATGGCTGCTAGACAGAGTCCCGACAGGAGCCATAGGAAAATCTGGAGTCCCAGCTCTGGCCTTGGAATCTTGCTGTGAGGTTGGTTGGAGCTGGGATATCTAAGTCTTTGGCAGGGTGGGAGAAGCGTGGAGGCGACCTTCGCCCCCGCACTCCACCTGCCCTCGATAGGATGCCCGTAATCCTCCGAGTTCAGACGGATCGCGCTGCCCATCTCTCTCACTAGTAAATAGAGTAAAGACACTAGGGTCTCCCACTAGTAAATATGATCACGGAGCGTATGATCTGCTTACAAGCCAGCCAGAAAGGAGATCGCGCATACTGCCCCAGCATTCAATATCTGGAGGTGTGCTACTTTGGTACCCAGCTATGTAGTTATATTGATAGACCTATCCTCCATGAATGTGTCTAGCTCCTTTAAAAAAAAATAAAAATCTAAGGGTGCAATCCTATGCAAGTTTAGACAGAAAAAAGGCCTACAACTCCCAGCATGCCCCAGCCAGCAGAGCTGGCTGGGGCATGCTGGGAGTTGTAGGCCTTTTTTCTGTCTAAACTTGCATAGGATTGCACCTTAAGGGAGTGGCCATCACTGGCAACCTTTTGTCTTGCGGCAATCATTGCATTCAGTATTATTTATATCTTTGAGTCCATTCTGCCCTGCTTTTAAAAACAAATCCCCCCGCCACCTCCTGGCCAAATCCGCTTTCCAACAAATAAATAAATTGCAATAACACCACAATAAAATGCAGATTAAACATGAATCAAACTGAAAAGACAACAACACAGCAGCATTTAAAACAGAGGAGACAGCATCGAAACGGTGGAAAATTTGTAATAGAATTATGATGCGTAACCTGACTGCTCTTCTAGCCTTACAACACAGGGCGAAACCAAAAACCAACAGGCTGTAGTTGATAAATAAACCCAATAAACTAAGTGCCAGAACGCACACACCTACAAAAAGTTAAATATTGCTATATATATACAAAGGAATTCTTGTATTCAATTGTTTATAATGAAGTCAATTTCTTTGTTGTTTTCATTATAAATTACTTACCAGGTTTATTGTGTTTAACATTTTGAGACTTTGTTCCTTTGTATATATATAGCAATATATATATTTAACTTTTTGTAGTTGTGTGCGTTCTGGCACTTAGTTTATTGGGTTTACAACACAGGGCACCAAGAAACTTCGGATATATTTGTCTGGATTATTGAATTAAAAAATGGATATGTAAATAAGAGCGGTGCCTGAGTTTTGCTTTCTTCCTCCCCTTTTCCTTTTGTGTCATGTCTTTTAGATTGTAAGCCTGAGGGCAGGCTTGTAAGCCACTCTGGGAGCCTTTTCTGGCTGAAGAGCGGGGTATAAATGCTGTAAATAAATAATAAATAATATGTATCAGAGTATACCCCCAATGAAAATGCGCCCTTGCAAATACTTTCAGCGTTATGATGTTGATGGCTGATATTCTGATTTTTTTTAAAATGCAACTGGTTTCCAGTGTCAGAATTCCCTTTTTGGTGGTGGTGGAGTGGGTGGAGGAGAAGCTTGTATTTATAGCTATACTTATATATTCATTTCATTCCTGTGCAATCCTATGCATGTCTGCTGAGAAGAGCGTCCCATTCAGTTCAATGAGACTCACTCCCAGGTAAGCATGTATAGGATTGCATCCTTAATTATTTTGGTAATGCTTTCTTTTTAAACTTTGATTTTATATCAAAGTTTAAAAAGGGCAGGGAGGATGGGTCGGGATTCCAGAACTGACGTTACTGGATGATCTGTATCCTTGAGGAAGCCGCCTCACTGCTATAAAAGGCAGAACTTAGATCACTTGCATCACTTTGAAGGACTTTTGTCTATAAATCTGGCAGCACCCTTTCCTCCCTCCCGTCCTTCCCCTTTCTTTCTTTCTTTCTTTCTTTTTCTTCCCCCCACCCCCCGCTGTTGCGATGTTAGCCAGACATCATCTCTGCATGCCTGCTTTGGTCATTCCCCAAAATTTAAGGATCTTATGCTGGCCTGAGGATACTCAACCCCCTGGCTACCACAGGGTTCACACAGCTTCCGGGGAGTTGTACCCCAGTCCCCTTGAAGGGAAAGTGGTCAGGCCGTATAGCGAATTACCGGGCAACTGGAAAACCAACTGGTTCAACCTCTATTTCTTCTGGAAAGAAGGTGGTTTCCGTAATGTCCACAACATGATGGTACGCAAATTCCAGAAGTTTGGGCCAATATACAGGTAAGGGCTTCTCTCTTGCTGATTGACACCTGCTGCCTCCCCCCCCCCCAAAACGTTCTGCAAAGGTTTGTCCACACAGGGTCACATTTTGTACCAAGGCAGTTTGCTTTGGCCACAGCAGATTAATTTACTCTCCTTGTAGATGGCTTGCCTGACTGATCTTGGTGGCGGCGGTCGTGTTACCTTCAAACTCAGTTTCAATATTTTCTTTGCGTTGTGACTCTGTGCAATCATTTCAGATAAGCATTTGTGTGGGGCTTGCCGAAATCATGCATCTCACAGGAGAGGAACTGAATCTGGCCCTCCCTCCTTTCCACATACTCTGTCCACTTCAGCAAAACGTTAAAAGGGCTAAATATGAATTTGAAGTCAGTTTTTAAGTTAAAAATCGGGAGGGAGCCCCAGGATAATTGCATGCTCGTTATCTGCCTCCTTTTTCCATCTCAGATGTTTGATGTTACTTATTTACTATCCACATTTATATTCCTCCTTGTTTGCTAAAAAGTCATCAAGGCGGTGGACGACAATTTAAAACAGCATGTCTGGGCGAGAGAGAGGGGAGAAACCCCTTTCACACTCGTCCGATGAATGGCCTCTGTGGGTAAAGGACATACTATCGTAAATGAGAACAAAAATATCAGGAAAGAGAGCCAGAAGAGTTGCATGCCAGTGGAGGCTGGTGCTGGCCCCAATGTCAGTGGGGCGGTGTATCCACTCTGGATTTTAGCCTGAACTTTAAAGGAGCTTTACATGGTGGTGAACCTTAGCCCTCAAAATAGGTGTATATGGTCTGGAAGCCTTTGTATATTCAGTCAGTTGTACGGGCAAAGGCTCCCTCTCTGCTGTGATTTTTAAAATCAGAATGGCAAAACTTGAACATCTGTCAAACTGCAAAAAAGAATAAAGAAAGGGGTAAAAAAAAAAGGCAAGATTTCATTTGAGCTCTGATCTGCATCAGCACATCTGTACCAGCACATTTTATTCTGATCTGTGGCCAGCACATCTTGGGCCAATGACTTCTGTAAGTTGACTATCTTTGTGTGATAGATAATTTCTTATTCGTTCCATCCTGATTGCCAGTCAATGTACCAAGATGATCCTGAGTTCTCATGATTTTTGAGAAACACATCCAGCCAGATATATCCCAGGGAAAGTGCACAAAGCTAGATGAGAGAGACACAAGTAGGCCATGTGTCCTATTTTCCATTTAGGGTGACCATTTGTGAATCACCAAAAAAGGGGACATGTATTATCCCCAAAGAGAGCAAAATAGGATGTAGATTGGCAAAATATATGCATATGCTAATTTATATGTATACAGGAAGATTTAGAATAAATTATTATAATTAATAATTATTATAATAATAATTACCTAGTGGGGAAGACTGTGACCACATAACCTGTGTGCCTTACACCATCTGCTGTTGATGGGCAACTTGAAGACCCATGTCTTCTTACTGATGGTTCTTCATCTTTGTGCCAGACTTGGACTGGACAACCCTTCAAACAGAGAAGGCCTTCAAAATAGAGGATAGCCATCAGGCAAAGAGAGGACTGTCTCCCGAAAAATAGGGCACATGGCCACCCTACAGGACAGTCCCCCATTTGAAGGCATCTGTGTTTGAAGTCCTAGTCCAGTTTAAAGCCACAGATCCCCAAGAATCTGTGATTCTTGGCCAGATTGATAACAGTCAGAAACCAGAATGTCAGAATGTATAACACTGGTTCTGGCCTGCTTGCACTGGCTGCCTGTATGTTTCTGAGCCTGATTCAAGGTGCTGGTTTTGGCCTTACATGGCTCAGGACTGTAATACCTGATGAAGCACCTCCCCTGGCAGGAACCCACCCCATAGACCACATTCATAAATCCTCCTCCAGGTGCCTCCTCCAAGCAGGACAGGGCAGTTTGGCGCCCTAGGCTAAATTATATTTAGCGCCCCCCCTCGTGCCGTGGGGGGGCCTCCGGAGCAAAGCAGCTCTGCAACCCCCCTGCTGCCGCCCCCCCCACTACCTTCCCCCTGCCCTGGCCGCTGCCTCCTCCGAAGAGGAAGTGATGTGACGGGACCCCCGTGCTCTGTTTTTGGCCAGGGGAAACCAGGGCAACAGGGCTGTTTAAGCCCTGCTGCCCTGGTTCCTCCTGCCAAAACAGAGCGCGGGCGGGGCTCCGGAAGCGGCGCGGAGAAGGTAGGTGGTGGGGGTCCGGCGGCGGGGTGGTGGTGGGGGGTGGGGGGGCACCCAGGCTCAGCCCCACCATTACCTCCAGGCGCAATCCCTCTGCACTGACCTGGCTTTGTCGGCGAGGCGGGCGGGCGGGGCAGGAGCGCGCCGGCAGCGAAGAGGAGCGCAGCGTTTCTGCACCCTCTTCAGCTACATGCCCTAGGCAACAGCCTAGTTTGCCTAGCGGTAGCGCCGGCCCTGCCTCCAAGGGAAGCTTGGAAGGCGGCAACAAGGGAGAGGGCCTTCTTGGTGTTGGCCCTCCAATTGTTAAAACGATCTCCCCAACTAAGGCCTGCCTGGCGCCAACATTGTTAACTTTTCGGGTGCCAGGTTAAGACCTTCTTCTTCTCTTAGGCATTTGGCAGCACATGATGAGGCTTTTAATCAGGTCTTGGATTTTTTTTCTTGTTTGTTTAAAATAGTTTTTAAATATATGTATGTCTCTCTCTCTGTGTGTTGTATGTTTATATGTTTGTTTGTATGTATATGGTGTGTGTATAATGTATCTTAAAGGTTTTAATCTTTGTAAACCGCCTAGTCGCTTTGGCTATTGGGAAGTATAGAAATGGACAAATGAAGAAGGGAGAACAGCAAAGGTGTAGAACAGTGTTCTCCAACCTTGGGTCCCCAGATGTTTTTGGCCTACAACTCCCAGCTACGCTGGCTGGGGCATGCTGGGAGTTGTAGGCCAAAAACATCTGGGGACCCAAGGTTGGAGAACACTGGCGTAGAAGCTGCCCTCCCATCAGTGGTGAGCACCTGAACAACAGGCTGAGCAGGCAGAGAAGTCACACAGGTCACCGTCTCACCCGCTAGGGAGGAATGTAGTGCATTTCTCTCTACACGAGAGCAATTCTTTCCAAATGTGCAGCTATCCACCTAAATTTGCTTATGCACATTTAACACAAATCTGTGACCTCCTTTCATCCTCTTTTTTTTAGGTGATGTGTTTCCTCTTTTTTTGATGGCCACCCTCACCGTACATCTTGCCCAAGGGCCCTCAAAAACCTGGAGGTGGCACTGGCTGAGGCAGGGGGAGAGGGGAGGGGAGGGAGGATATTTGCCAACGACTGGAGCATCTCTTTCACATTCTCTAATCGAACATCCATCACTACCTTGGCAGGGAGAAACTGGGCACCTACGAGAGTGTCAACATCATCGATCCCGAAGACGCTGCTATTCTCTTCAAAGCTGAAGGCATGTACCCTGAGAGGTTCGTTGTGCCTCCTTGGGCAGCCTACCGTGACTTCCGGAATAAGCCGTGTGGAGTCCTTCTCAAGTAAGGGCCAGCAAGATGGGACCGGAGTAGGCCAGAAATATTGTGACAACAGCAGAGGAGGCCGGGGGGGGGGGGCGCAGATAGGGAATAATAGCAGAATAGAAAGGACACAAATACAGGTAGTCTAGCCAAGGGCAGCTACACGGAACAATCTTGAGGGTATGTGTAAGGGGAAGGTCTACCTACCAATTGTCATTGTAACTACAGGTTATGGTCTTCGCTCTTTATGCCAGGGGTAGGCCAACCAGGTGCCCTCCAGACAGCAGTCAATGGTTGGTTGTTTAACACTGACCATAAAAAAAAAGGTACACGTACTTGTACAAGTACTTGTACTTGTAATGTAGTAGGTTGGTTGTTGTCTTGTACAATTTTCCAGTCAATGTGGAAAATGGGTTTTGTCGACAACTTTGTGAAAGTCCATGTGAAAGATCAGGCATGCAGCTTGAGGATGCTCTTGGATCCATCACTATCACTTGAGGCCCAGATGGCCAAGAGCAACTTTGATCAGCTTAGGCTGATATACCAGCTGTGACCCCATCTGGACAGGGATAGCCCGGTGACACAGTTATCCACGCATTGCTCTGGTAACCCAGCTGGATTATTGCAATACGTTGTACATGGGGCTATCTTTGAAGATGGCTCAGAAACTTCAGTTTGTTCAAAAACAGGGCTGCTAGGCTACTAGCTGGGAGTGGCTGATTTGATCATGTGATGCCGGTGCTTCATCAGCTGCACTGGCTTCCAGTCCATTCCTGAGTCCAGTTCAAAGTGTTGGTGTGTTGACCTTTAAAGCCCTAAATGGCTTGGGACCAGAGTATCTAAAAGCACCTTTCCTCCCACATGTACCTGCTCAGACCCTAGGGTCATCTTCAGAGGCCCTCCACTGGGTGCCCCCGCTAAAGGAAGCTAGGCAGGTGGCTACAAGGATGAGGGCCTTCTTAGTGGTGGCACACCCACTTTATGTAATAAACTCCCCAAAGAGGTTCTCCTGGCACCTATGCTGTTATCTTTCCGGCACCAGGCAAAGACCTTTCTTTTCTCCCAGGCATTTTAGAGACTTAGTTCTAGGTTATTATGGCCATTTTATAAATTCCTTTGCTTTTTATTGTTTTGCATTATATTGTATTTTATTATTTTAATTATTTGTATTGTATTTTATAGTTTTATGGCATTTCAGTTTTTTAACTGTTTGTAATCTACCCAGAGAACATTAGTTATTGGGCAGATTCGCGTAGGCGATCACTCGTGTGACCGAGTAAGATTGTCTTCCAGGATAAAATTACAAAAAGAAAATTATATAAAGAGGAAGCTGTATAAAATTGTGTAGACTACTAGCGATGGGTCCGCAAGTGACTGTGGAGGCCAATTCTAGATCCACACACACTCAGCTTCCCACGGTGAGGACACAGGTTACCAGATGGAAGATGGTCCTGTAAAGGATTCAGTTTGACGTGCTTAGGAATGTAATGAGGAAATATAAATAAGGGCTCGATCCAGTCGGGATGTCCATAGCGCTGAGAACTCGGCGGATTATGGGGCACCCTATGGAGGGTGGGAGGAGCACGGAGGCAGAGGCAACTTTGGCTGTCCAACTGGAGTGGGAGGGAAGGAAGCTAGGGAGCTGCCAAGATACTTCATATTGTGGCAGTGCCTGTCTCTTCCGCCCCACCGCCCCCTAAACCCTTGTCCCCGAGGTCACATTTGCAACCTTGGAGCTGCAGCTGGTGCAGTTCTTTCCACACTGGCTGCGGGAGCGGGGATGGGAGGGTGCTCCAAGTTCAGAGTACCAGCTCCGACCGCAGAGTGATTTCCCGAGGTCGGATCTGGGACTCCGAAAAACCCAGTGGCTGTCCAGCTGCCATAGGATCGCACTGGCCGACCCTCATGCAGAGCCTAGGCCTAGGACAATTCCCTGGATTTTCAAGGAATGTTCCAGCATGACTTCCCTTCTTTGGATCTGCTAGGAATGGGGAAGGCTGGCGCAGCGACCGCCTGATCCTGAACAAGGAAGCCCTGGCCCTCCAAGTGATCGATAACTTTGTGCCTCTCCTGAACGAGGTGGGAGAAGATTTTGTCGAGAGAGTGCATGTGCAGATCCGAAACAGTGCCCACGGAAGATGGACGGCCGACCTCATCAACGAGCTCTTCCGTTTCGCCCTCGAGTGTGAGTGGGTAGGGGAACTTTGGGATTGCGTTGGTATTAGCACCAGGGGTCTTGCTAGTCTTGTCACTTAAACGATTCAGGGCCCAGGTGCACAGGGCACACATCGGCACAACAACATCTACATGCACTAATCTATGTCTATATATGCAAATTTAGGAATAATTCTTAGGACGTATTTAAATTGCACAGGCAGAAAGTCAGCCAGTTAATTTCTCATCTGAATAATCTCAAATAAAATGGATTTGTCAATTAATTTGCACCCTGCCCCAGGGGAGGCTGGTGACTGCCATGTCAGTGGGGCTCCTTATCCATTGCAGCTTTTATTCTGAGCTTTATAGGAGCTCTCCATGGTGGTGAACCTATTTTTGGGGATGGAGTTCAGAACCATGGATAGCCCCCATAAAGCTCAGAATAAAAGCTGCAGCGGATAAGGAGCCCCACTGACACAGGGGTCACCAGCCTCCCTGATCATCCCAAACCAATAGAAAATGCCCCCCCCCGCAAGCTTAATCACCATGCAGGGGAAGATTTGGGAGGGGGAGGTGTGGCAGCATTTGGGGAGGGGAGAGTTAACTCTTCCTTTCCCACCTGCATCCCCCTTGAAAATTGCCTCCTGCTGCATGGCAATTAAGCTTAGAATTTATTTATTTTTCCATTGGCAACTGTGGGCATTCATGGCTCTCAGGGGCAGCCCAAGACATTTTGCTGCCTGAGGTGAAAAACAGGATGGCGCCCCCTCCCATTCCATGTACAGAAGCCTTTCTTCAAGACTGGACATTCTTTCTTCAACACCGACAGTAGAACACCACACCTGAAGGCTGCAGGCTGGCTTAGGGGACGTAGGGAAGGCCGTGTGGCACACACTTCTCTTAGAACATCAGAACAGAAGGAGAGCCCTGATGCTGGATCAGACCAAGATCCATCTAGTCCAGCATTCTGTTCACACAGTGGCCAACCAGCTGCCCACGGGAAACCCACAAGCGGGACATGAGTGCAACAGCACCCTCCCGCCCATGTTCCCCAGCAATTGGAGTACATAGGCCTGCCGCCTCTGATACTGGAGGTAGCATAGAGCCATCAGGACTTGTAGCCACTGACAGCCTTCTCCTCCATGAATTTGTCCAATCCCCTTTTTAATAAGAACATAAGAATAATCATGCTGGATCAGACCACCTCTCAGCATTTTCCACCTGCAGCAACTGCCTCACTTTGACTAATGGTAGGGCTGGCCCTGAGAGCTCTGGTGAATAGATTGGGGCCCTGGAAAATAAATTCTGGGCTGGGGCCCCATGGACCCAGGCCTAGCAATACCCCTAATTAGTGCTGAGACAAAGAACAGTCAGAAGACAAAGTGCTGTCGCAGAACAGTCAGAAGACATTTTTTTCCTGAGAAAATATCGCAGATCTTTCTTTTCCTTGCCCCCTCTCCAGAAATAGGAGGCCGGCTTGCACAATTTTCTCCAAATATTCTCCACCAGGGTTTTTTCTTCTGTGGTGGCCCCCATTCTGCGCACTCTTTCCCCAAATGCCCTCGGATGGTGTCATGTCTGGGGCACTGCGGAGAATGCAAAAGGGAGGGCAGCCGATACAGCCGGGTGCTGTTGCCACTTACAGTGGCAGCGAAATAAAACAAAAACTGAAGAGAAAAGGAGGAAGTTGGGTCACTGCCGTTGCTGGTGGCGAGGTCCTCTCCGAGAAACTACTGGAGAGTTTTTTCACCCCTCCGGAGAAAGTGGGTAAAATGGACCACCCAATTTCTCCGCCTGCAAATAGGACGGCGAACGTTGAGAGGCCGTTTGCGCACAGCTCCAGTTGGGATGTTGAGGGGAGGGAGCAGGTGAGCTTGGTAGAACAGGGATGGGCTGAAGGAAGATCTCCAGATATTTTGGACTTCAATTCCCAGTATTCTTGACCATTGGCCATGCTGTTAGGGGCTCATGGGGGCTGAAGTCTAAAACATCTGGAGATCTACCTTTGGCCCATCCCTGTGGTAGAAGACACAGAGATAAGCACCTTGCAGGCTCAGCTTATTTTCATAAGTAATCCAGGAGGCTCTTTACATTCACCCCACAGCTATATGCAACGTCCTGTATGGCACACGCCTGGGCCTCTTGCAGGACTTCATTGACCCCGAGGGCCAGAGATTCATTGATGCGGTCACACTGATGTTCCACACCACCTCGCCAATGTTATACATCCCACCGAGCCTTCTACGCAGAATCAACTCCAAGACTTGGCAGGACCACGTGGGGGCTTGGGACGTCATCTTCCAGCATGGTGAGCGTGCTCATTGCCTGGGTGGTCATCTCCAAACCTTACCCAATGGTGTCCGCTTGCCACCAAATGGCTGCAGCGCAGCAGTAATGATGCATGGCAAAAAAGGGGTTTGATGCAGCTTTGGTTTGGGAGGGGAGGGGACTGGAGTGTGGGTGGGGTAAGAAATCACAGACATGTCCTCTGAGCAGGATTGAGATGGAGCGGAGTCAGGGAGGGCACAGTCCTCCAGCCTCTCTTCGCTGTCAAAGCTAAATCTTGGAACATGTGAAAATAGAAAAAGCTGCCATATGGGGCCAGATCATGGATCCATTTGGTCCTCTACCATCTACTCTACAAGGCTGGGGTCCCCAACTTGGTGTCCATGGACACCTCTCTTAGCACTCACTGTGCTCTTTGCCCCTCCTGAATTTTATTTTATTTCTTAAGATGAATCATCATCATCATCATATACAGGCCTGTGGCTTACGCTGGCTCAGCTTGTCTGAGCGTGGAAAGCGAAGCAGGGTCAAGCCTGGTTGTTACTTGGATGGGAGACCCCTCCTCTAGTTTCCTGCATTGAGCAGGGGGTTGGACTCGATAGCCTTGTAGGCTCCTTCCAACTCTGTGATCTATGAAATCTATGAAATCATCATCATCATCATCATCATCATCATCATCACCACCACATTATTATTATTAATTATTTTACCCGGGAGGCTAGCATACTACAGAGTGAAGGCCTGCCTTCCACTGCCATCTTTATTTGGGTTCAAAAGAATGGCTTTGCGTTTTGAAGCTCAGATCCTCACCTCTGCCTAGTATTTAGGCTCTTGGGCAAGTTTCTTTTCTTTTAGTTCCACCTGTTTGCCTTCTGATGAATGACTGTTTTGTGACCGGCCATGCCCCTGCTCCACGGCAGCCATTTTATGAATGGGCAAGGCCCAACCCCATGGCAACCATTTTGTGAGAGTGCCCACAACACTCTCTCAAAATCCAAAATGTGCCCACTGACCCCAAAAGGTTGGGGACCTGTGCTCCAAGGTCTCATGTACAAGTCTGAATTCATTTTTTTTAAAAAATTGTTATAAGTAAAAGCACAATCAAAGTTCCCCCCTCCCCACCTCTAATTGCAAAACTGAACTGGGAACGGAGGCGGTGATGGTTCCGTGACAGCACTGGGCTTAGCCAATAAGCACTGCTCATAGCTGGCTTCTGTTGCAACCTGGCAGAGCTAATTTTACTGAGCTCAACTAGAGAGGAAGTTGTTTTGCCAGGTGAGGATGTAGCAAGAGCACTTCAGACAGTGGCTCCACTACAGGCCTGTGGCTCACGCTGGCTCAGCTTGTCTGAGTGTGGAAAGCTAAACAGGGTCAGGCCTGGTTATTACTTGGATGGGAGACCCCTCCTCTAGTTTCCTGCATTGAGCAGGGGGTTGGACTCGATGGCCTTGTAGGCCCCTTCCAACTCTATGATCCTACTCATGCTATGGGCATTTCTACGCATTCATACTTGCTTCCTCTCTGTCTCGCCAGCTGACAAGTGCATCCAGAACAACTACCGGGACCTCCGTTTGAACCGGAAAAGTGCCAAAGAATACACGGGCATTTTGTCCAGCCTTTTACTGCAGGACAAGCTACCTATCGAGAACATCAAAGCCAGCATGACCGAGATGATGGCGGGAGGGGTGGACACGGTAAGGAGGGACTGGGCCCGGTCCTTGCCATTGAGACCATGATGGTGCAGCCCAGCCTTCCCCAACCTTCTGCCCTCTGTATGTGCTGGACTGCAATTCCCATAATTCCCAGCCAGCATGGCCAAGTGGAAGCAGTAAAGGTGGAAGAAAGCAGGAGGCGACTTCAGTTCTTACCTCCACAGGACATTTTGCTCCTAGCAACTTCATTTGTTCGGTCCTCCACTCTACTATGCTGGGCTGTGTTTGGGACATGGGAGACCCGGCACCTTTTTTTTTTAGGGCTGCTTGACCTTCCACCTATTGCTAGTACTAGTAATTATACATACTTCTTTCCAGGATATAATGTGCGAGGATCATAGAGAACTGTACAATTGGAAGACACCTCCAAGGTTATCTAGTCCAATCTTCCCCAACCTTACTACTTCCAAAATTCATAGTCAGCATGGCCAATGGCTCTTGCAATGACCTGCTGTTGACTGTAGTACCGGGGTAGGCAAACTGTTTGAAGTTGAGGACCACGTGCCAGTGGTGGGTGGGGCCAAAGCTAAAAGTGGGGAGAACATCTCTCCTCTCCTCTCTCTCCTTCCCCCCAACATCCTCCATTCATTCATTCATTCATTCATTTTCTCTCACACAGAGGCAGCCTTCTTTGTGAAATTCATGGACATAAAGTACTGAGTTTCTGCTCACCAAATAATACACTGACAATGGGATAAAATTATTTCCCAGTCTTCCAAGAGACTGGAGGCAGGGTGCTTGGAATACTGCTTTGCAATTAGGGATGGATGAGGAATCTGATAGGGGGGTGGAAATCTGACAGGTTTTCATGATTCGGCCCCCTAGATTCTGGTTTGTTAGCCCCGCACTGGTGCCGACTTGCTGTTGTGCGAGTTGAGCCAGCTTGCTGCGGACTTCTGTCTTGAAGATGTGCTGCGGGCTTGCGCATTTTTTTAAAAACACTGAGGAAATTTGCGCAAATCGTGCTATTTGTGCTATTTGCACAAATTGGAAGCCAAAAACTATGCAGTTCTAGTGTGATATGTGCAAATTGTGCTAGAACTAACTATGTAGTTTCCAGCTTCCAATTTGTGCAAATTGTGCTATTAGCATAACTTGTGTAAATTTGCATGAATTTATTTAGTGTTTCTAAAAAGTGAGCAATCCACGGCCTATCTTAGAGACAGAAGTCCACAGGGAAAAAACCCGATTCAGCCCGCTTCTGACCATTGCATCAGAAGCAGGCAGGAAGTCCCTCAAGCTCTAATGAGCTGGACTTCCCAGCATCAGTGCATCCCTATTTGGAATATCTATCTATCTATCTATCTATCTATCTATCTATCTATCTGTATGTCTGTCTGTCTGTCTGTCTGTCTATCTATCTATCTATCTATCTATCTCCAGTTTTGTAACAATGACTGTGAAGGAACGCATGTGTTTTGATGTATTAATGCTCAAATGTTGCTCTCATCACTGATCACTGCTCCTGGTGTGCCTCTAGACATCAATAACTCTCCAGTGGGCCATGTATGAATTGGCCCGAGCGCCGGCCCTGCAGGACCAGCTGCGGGCGGAGATTTTTGCAGCTAAGGCATCTTCCCAGGGGGACATCCTGAAGACGCTGAAATCTGTTCCACTGCTCAAAGCTGCCATCAAAGAAGTATTAAGGTATTTTTTTGGGGGGGGGGTCCTTTCTATGATGGAATCATTTTCATTTAGGTATTATTTATTGATTATTTAGGTGTTATTGATTGATTATCTGTATTTATGAGATGCCTATAAGACAAGTTCTCTAGGTGTCATTCAGTTATGGTCAAATAAAACAATAATGCGATGAAATACAAAGAAACATCTAAATGCACAACATTGCAAAACCTACATGATAAAAAGAACAGATGCAAATAGCAAAGGCAACATGATAAAAATTCAGTGCAAAGCCAAGAAAATGCATACAGTAAAATAAAATACAGTAAAAAATGAGCCAAGACCAGCCAATAAATAAAATAGTAGTTAAGACCACTAACATGAAAAAGAGAATAAAATAGTAATCCCTATCTTAATAGCAAAGATTAGAGGGTGCTTCCATATGAGGCTTTTATCATGCAATTGTGCTACCTCTGGCCCACCATCCAGATGACAGAGTCTTCCACTTCTATACTGTGTTTTTCCACTGCTTCCTCTCTTTTTTGTTTTTGTGAACAGTCCATTAAGGAGGAAAAGATGAAATAGTTGCACATGATGTCTTTCGGTTGTTAGTGCTAGGAGCCATCTGTCTGGAAGCACCCTAAAAGGCCTGTGAGAACAAAGTCTTAACTTGGTGACTAGATGGAAAGAAAACCATGCTGGCAGCACTAGGCGAATATCTCTAGGGGGGGTGTTCCATATCCAGAGGGGCTACCACCGGGAAGACCCTCTCTCCAGTAGCCACCTGCCGAGCTTCAGAATGAGGGGCACTTGGAGGAGGGCCCCACAGATGCACAAGATGCTTTATTCGAAAGCAGACCCAAAGGTTGAAAAGACGCCCCATGCTTCATTTTGGTGGGGGAGGTGCAGGGGTGAATCAGAGATGACCAGTGCAGTCCTGCCATGCATGCCAAATCAGAACTAAGCCCTATTGAAATCAGTGAGACCTACTCCCAAGTAAACGTGTGGAAGAAGCAGGTGAAAAGAACTGGCGAAACAAAGTTGGTGTTGGTGGGGGAGCCATTTCACAAAACCATTTCTCCTTGAGTTACTGTGTCAATTTTATGGAAATTTTGCTCCAACCACTGTTTCTCACCAATCTGACGTCTACCGCTGAGCGTTGGGCTATTTTCAGGATTGCTTAACAGTCATGGCATCATGAATCTTTGTTAAAGAGATACTGAGAATGCTCGCTTGCTTTCTAAATTTCACACATGATGCGGATTCCAACCATCGAAATCATGGACTCTGTAGGGCTGAAGTCAACCAATCCCTGCCTTGTCTCGAGGTCCCTGGAATGGATTTGTGCTGTGTGGATAAATGCTCCTCTTCTCTTTCTCCTTCCACTTCACTCAAGGCTCCACCCAGTTGCAGTGACAATACAAAGATACACCATGCAAGAGATCATCCTTCAGAATTACTTTATTCCTGCCAAGGTGAGTAAGTGGCATGGAATATTATGGTTATTACATATATATATACGGTATATATATATATATGGTTATTATGGTTGTTATGGTTATTACATATATATATATATATATATATATATATAGGGTGGGATATTATATATATATATATATATATATAGATATATATATATATTTATTTATTTATATCCCATATATATATATATATATATATATATATATATCCCATATATATATATATATATATATATATATCTCATATATATATATATCTCATATATATATATATATATATATGGGATATGGGGTGGGATTAATATATACAGGGCCGGTGCTACCATTAGGCCAACTAGGCGGCTGCCTAGGGCGCCGGGCTAAAGGGGGCGCCAGGAGCATAGGGCTGGAGGGAGGGAGGGCTCAAGTGGGAAGGGGGGGCGCTAAATATCTGATCTTGCCTAGGGCACCAAACTGCCTTGCACCCTGAATATATATTAATCCCACCCTTCCTTCCAAGAGTTCAGGCTGGCATTTATGGCCCTTCTTCCCTTTGATCCTCACAACAGCCCTGTAAGTTAGGGCTGAGAGGTGCTTTTGGGGATTTTCCAGTGGACGGAGCTGGTGATGCAGCTGCTGAGGCCCTGCCTGGTTTCGCTGTGGAATGGTGAGATGCAGAGGGCCGTCTCTGCTCCTTGGTATACTGGGGAGCCGCAGTCGATGAAACAGGCCGGACGTCAGCTAGAATGCAAATGGCATAAGACTCGAAGCGAAGATGACCGAGCATGCTCTAGATCGCATAATCGTGCCTATTGCATGGCAGCGCAGGCAGCGGAATCAGTGGGGTGCAAGAGAATTGGCGGGGGCATAAGCACCCTATTGGATTCTGCATCAAAATGCATATATTAGAGGAATCATCATCGTCATCGTCATCGTCATCATCATCATCAGAAACTGATGCAGCTCAGTGGAATTTTATCCTTCCTCTCTCTGTTTTTAAATTGACTGTTTCAATTTTACCATTGTGTCTGTTACTGGTTGCTTTTATTGTAATGTGATTTATTTATTTACTGTAAGCTGCACAGAGATCTTCATGGCGAGGCATATAAATAATGGGTTGGATCCATGCTTGGATTAGACCCTTTGGAATGAATGGGGCTTAAGGTAGTCATGACGAAGTCCCATTGATTTCAAAGGATTTGCTTCAGGGACGGGGGACTTCTTTCAGCCCGAGGGCCAAATTCAGTTGCGGAGAAGCTCTTGGGTGCCATGTTCCAGTGATGGCTGGGGCCAAAGGCAAATGGGCTGGGGCCAAAATACCAGCCAATCATAGCTTAAAGCTCTTCCAGCCTAACTAAGCCTTAGGAGAGGCATTTTGATCCTTTAGTATGGGAAAAAAAACACCTGTGCAAAACCTGGAAAACACCAAATGATTAGCTGTCAGTAGAAACAGCCATTGGCCAGGGAAAGGGGGCAGAAGCTGGGGTACAAGGTGGAAGCGGGTGGGTGGGCAGGAGTGAGCAGCCAGCTGGGCCAGCTGGCTGGCCAAGCAAGCAAGGGGGAGCAGCTGGCTCAGCGAGTGGTGGCAAGATATGTTGGGCCAAGTCTAGTTGTCTGCAACCCCACAGATCATGGAGGTGGTGGTGGTGGGGTGTTGCTACAGCAGGGCTCTCCAACCGTGGGTCCCCAGATGTTGCTGGCCTACAGCTCCCAGCATACCCGGCCAGCATGGCTAATGGCAAGGGATTCTGGGAGCTGTAGTCCAGCAACATCCGTCTGGGGACCCAAGGTTGGAGAGCCCTGTGCTAGAGCTTGACATTTTCCCTTCCTTCTACTTCTACTCCTCTTCACAGACATTAGTCCAGGTAGGAACTTATGCAATGGGTCGGGATCCCAGGTTTTTCACCAAGCCTGAGCAATTCAACCCGGGAAGGTGGCTCACTAAGGACTCCAGACACTTCCGAGGGCTGAGCTTTGGTTTCGGGCCACGTCAGTGCCTCGGGCGCAGGATTGCTGAGCTGGAGATGCATCTCTTCTTGATCCACGTGAGTCCGACCATGTCTCTCCATAATTTCATAGATTCATAGACCATAGAGTTGGAAGGGGCCTACAAGGCCATTGAGTCCAACCCCCTGCTCAATGCAGGGAACTAGAGGAGGGGTCTCCCATCCAAGTAATAACCAGGCCTGACCCTACTTAGCTTTCCACGCTCAGGCAAGCTGAGCCAGCGTGAGCCACATGGTGATACCTTGGTGGAGGGGGGGGGAGAGCTACCATTTCAGAAATTTGCGGGGGCCATGATTTGGTGGGTTTGTGACCTCACTTGCTCTGGCCAATTGATACTGTGCAGAGCCACTGACCTCTGCCCCCATTCATGTAAAAAATTGGTTTCCCCCCTGCACCCCAGCCTGATGCTGGCAAGAAGGCTATATTAATGAACAAGAAAGAGTCTTGTATGGCTAACAAATTCATCAGGGCATCATCTTTCATGGACCACAGCCCACTTCAACAAGTGATTGAAATGTCATTGTGAGTCAGAAGGTATATATGCAGGTAGGTGTGGGGCCGGGTTGTTAAACCTCTTTCGGCCTCAATTCAATTTTTAGAGAATCTCCCAGGAGACGATTCAAGTGGTTGGTGGGGCTGAAGGCAAAAAGGGCAAAGACACCCCCAATACCAGCATATTTTATCTGCCAACCTGTTAGAAAGGGGTGGGGTGGGGAACCACACAAAAGCTGAGAAATCACCAAATGATCAGGAGTTGGGGGGAAAGGAATGTGACCAGGGAGAGGGAAAGTGGTCATCTGGAGAATCCCAGCGGCAGGCCATATTTTGCCCCCAGGTGGGGCAGATTTTGCCCCTGGGCTTGAGGTTCAATACCCCCAGTGTAGGGAGAAGGGAAAAAAAGTTAGCCGTGAGGTCAGAGGAGAATGAAATGCAAGAAATACAGACAGTGATGTTTATGTCAAAGGAGTGTTCTCCAAGGTAACCCCAGTAGTGTGATAAAAACCTGAGGTTGGATCCAGATTCAGGTGCGTGCAGCTGTACTGGTGTACCTACCCGCCACCCCATCTTCCTTGAAAATGCTACACAGAGGGTCAGAGGATCTTGCTAAATGGGGTGAGTTGTGGTGCAGGGGAGGATCCCCCAAAACTGGACAGACATCTTCCAGAGACAAGGCTCATCATACCATAGGTCTGTCAGCTCTTGAAGACAAAAATCAGATACCTAGGCAGGGCCCAGAGATGTAGCTAGAAAGATGTGAAGAACATAGAAAAAATGGGGGGGAAGAGGGGTGTCCCTGTTATTTTGGGAATATCCTCCCCATTCTTCCAGTGAAAACATCAGAAATTTGGGGAAACGTTACCCCCTCCCAACACCCCATATCCAATATTTATTTTATTTCATTTAGTTAAATTTGTCTCCCATTTTTTCCACTTATTGGTGTCTTAGGTGGCAAATGGCAATTAAAAATGACAAAATAATGATCAAGAACATGTTTTCCCTTTCAGAATGAATATTGTTATTTACTCCCCCAATTATACTCTGAATTTGCACACTCAGGATTCAAAGTTTGTAATCTGAGAGTAGCTGAAGACTCTGAGATTTAAACTTTCTGCCTGATTGAGTAGGGATCAGGGAGAAATTCATACATTTTACATCACATTTTAATACAAATGTACCTAATTTCATGCTTTCGAACCAATAAGGGAACTGGAATTCAATTATCCTTTGAAATTTACCCTTCTCCAATTTTTTTCTATGGAGTTCTCCAATTGAAAAATGCATGGTATATTAAGAGAAAGTGTAGAGAGAAAAAATGTGAATATTAGAGAAAATATTGTTCAAAAATGAATTATGTTAGGATAATTGCTTGCAAAAATGCATGTATTAGGAGACAAGTGGCCAGAAATGCATATGGATTTTCATGCATTAAAAAAAATAATAATCTCAAAGTGTGAGATGGACTAAGTGTAAGATTGGAAAAATGAGAAATGGAGAAAACCCAACATTGACAGATTTGTTCATCCCTATAAATTTGAAGCCCTGAGAATGGACTCCAGATCCTTGAGTCTGAGGGCCAAAGCCTGTGATTTTGCAACCCTACGTGACCTCTTGGATCGCATCCTGCTTCCTGTTTTCCATTATGTCTCTTCCACTTTCTCTCTCTCTCTTCCCAGATGCTGCAAAACTTCAAGATCGAAATGAAGAGGGGAGTGGATGTTGGTACCACTTTTGACCTGATCCTGGTCCCAGACAAGCCAATCTACTTGACGTTACAGCCTCTCGACTCTCATCCCTGAGCAGGGAGGGACTTTCCATCAGCCTTTGGGGCAAGATAAAGCATGTGAAGCCTAAGCACTTTGAGGAAAGATGGGCGCTGCCCGGCCAGCCCACACACATCCCTACCTGAAAATGTCCCTAGGGTTCCAGTGGCAGCTTGCTCCTGAATAAGACAAACAAAGCACCAGCGTTGAGAGAAATAATTTGGGGGCAGGGCCCCTTAGCTCTTGGACTTTCCTGCTCTTTGCTCATGCAATACAATTTAAACAAGGCCAAGGAAGGCATTCACTCACTGGCCAGGTCTTCCTGTAGTCTTAGGGCCTAGTAGGTATGGTAGTAGCAGACTTAAGAACATAAGAAGAGCCGTGTGGATCGGACCAAAGGCCTATCTAGTCCAGCATTCCATTCACACAGTGGCCAAACAGATGCTTATGGGAAGTCCGTGAAAAGACATAAACACAATAGCACCATCTTGGTCATGTTCCCCAACCACTGTTTTTCAGAGTCATACTGACTCTGACCCTGGAGGCAGCATATAGCAGCCATTGCTCGCTTTATCCTTCATGAATGAATCTGGCTGTCCAAGTTGGTGACCACAACACATCACGTCTTGTGTTTTAGCAGATGCCATAGTTTGACTATGCACTGTGTGAGAAAGTACTTCCTTGTGTTTATCCTGAATCATCTCCCACCACTCAGCTTCATTGGATGACCCCATTGGGTTCTAGTATTATGGGAGCAGGAGAAAAACAAAAAAACAAAAACCAAGTTCTAATATCAAGAGAAATTGAGTAATGTTTCTCCCTGTCCACTTCCTCCACACCATGCATTATTTTATGCACCTTTAATCATGTCCTCCCTTACTTTCCTTTTTGCTAAGCATAAACAGGGCAACCTTTCCTCATAGGGGAGTTAAGTCCAGCCCCTTGATCATTCTGGCTGGTACTAAAATAAAGTTGGTCAGTGTTGACTGACACTTTCTCTCTTTCCAAAGCAATGCTATATTGAACCTAGGTTTGCCATAAACATGGAGAAACATAGGTAGAACTATTGAGGCTTTTAACTCTAAATAGTGCAAGGTGGGGTGGTTACTTTTTAATTGGTCTCATTGCATTTCTTGTTTTATCTATGTATGTCATTTTAAAATCTGGTTTTTAAATTATGTATAATGTTTTTATTGCATATTGTGTGTGTTTTATGGATTGTTGTGAACCGCCCAGAGAGCTTTGGCTGTTGGGCAGTATATAAATAAAATTATTAATAATAATAATAAATAATAATAACAGCTTGTAAATCTTGCTGGGGGGGGGGCAATATTTTGCTGAAAAAATAAACTTGCATTTCAACCAAGACAGATTCATTCATTCATAAATTCATAAATTCATTCATTCATTTATTCATTCAGAGATTCATTCAATCATTCATTGTACATGCTGTGCAACTGGCTGATGCCCTCCAAGTGGTTTACAATAAAAACAACAACCCAGCAATGAAATAACATCCAGAGCAGTAGAAAAAGTTTTATTGCATTTACACTGGCTTTAACACTGCATACTGTCTCTTAAGCATGAGGTTTGCAGATGAGGGATCTCTTCTGTGAGTTGAACTGTTTTTGGCTAAGCTATCTTCCAAGTACGGAACAGATAGATGGAGATGAGCTAGCTGCACATGTAGCAGAAGACCAAAGGTCAATGCAGGACCACTAAGCACACCTTGGTCTTTCCATCCGGGCTTCTCATCACTTGAGTGGGCATTTGCACCCAGGCATTACAGTACTAGAGATGATCATCAAGGGGATTATTCAACATTAGTCCCACATAGAGCAGACCCATTGAAATGAATGGGAGTTAAGTTAGTTATGACTAACTTAAGTCTCATTCATTTCAATGGGTCTACTCTATGTAGGACTATCATTGGATACTACCCTAAACCATGAACAACCCATGAAGAGAACCCGTGTTTTGTTGTTGGTTTGTGAACTGTGGTTCTTCACCATGGTTTGTTATCTCGGCTGGGTTCAGACAACATAATAACCCACGTTTCAACAACAACCCACAGTTCAATGACAACCCATACTCAACCCTTGAGTGTGGGTTATCATGTTGTCTGAACCCAGTCAGTGTGTGGTTGGGCGCTGGCTGGGGATGTAGCAGCTAGGCTGCACTGCAAGTCTCTGTTGGCCTTGATCCTTCATGCACAATGAATTCCTGTGAATCCTGCCCCCCCCATATCACCAATCACTGAATCCGGTCTTGCTCTAGAATTCCTCGGACATAACAGCTATTATTATTATTGTTGTTGTTGTTGTTGTTGTTAGACAGGGTTTGGTAGACATATTTACCTTTTGGACCAAGAGATTTGGAGGAAGACTTTTGATCCTGGATCTCTAATGGTACAGGCATGCTTAATTCTATCAGGGAGCCTGCTGAAGAAATGCAGCCATGGCCATTTGGGGACATGTACCATCTTCTCCCATGGAAACCTCTGTCCACCAGAGGACAAGTTTGAACAGTGCTGATGGTCTAGCCCTATGTCAATTGCAAAGTTACTGCCTCCCGCAATTCTCAGAGCAGAGCTGGCCACAGCACTGACCGGACAGCCCTTGTGTCAATCACAAAGCCACCTCCAGCCTTTCCAAAACATCATCATCATCATCATCATCATCATCATCATCATCATCATCATCATCATCATCATCATCCCAAAGAAATGTGATGGAATAACTAAGGGAGAAGCAGAGGTCATTCTGCAGTAGGAAATACAACAACCCACTGTCCTGTACATCATGCCTGTACACAACCTCCTTCAGCAGTGTGGCCTCCACTGGGGTGTGGGCCTTGGCAGGTGCCCAAACATGCCAACCCCGCTGATGCCAGCCCTGCTCCAAAGGATGGCAGTGCAGGTGTTTGGGGCCAAGCACCATTGCAGTGGGACAGCAATCCTCTACATGTGGGCGATCTCCAGACATGACAATTTTTCCATTTCTGCTGAAAGAAGGCTTCCTCCCATATAGCTGCTGGAAGAGTTCGGGACCTCACTGCCCAGGCAGCGTCATCCCTTTGAGAGATGGCACAGTTGGGGTTGCCTGCTTCGATCTAATTGCACTAGGAATAGAGCCATGTGATCTCATAGACATAGACAACGGAATGGTTTGGATGTAATGCTAAACCACAGTTTAATGTTACACATGCATGAGCCTCGGGCTTGTGCTCTCCTCCTCTCCTCTTATCCTCCAGTGTAACCATGAGAAGAAGGTTTGAAGTTTTTGCTTCTGTTTTCTCCTAACCATGGTTTGTTGTTACGCATGAACCCAGAACTGCTGTTAGTCCTAACTATGGTCTAAGGAAACAAATCAGGATCAGAAATTATGGTTTGGCATTGGTTTGTTTCCCTAAATCAGGAGTGCACAGACCTTAGGCTTGTGGGACTGACTGACTGACTGACTGACTGACTTATTTATTTATTTATTTATTTATTTATTTATTAAAACTCCAAGATCCACCAACCAGAGCCTGGTGGAAACAACATACACTTAGCTTTAAAGAAGCCTGAACTTAGGACTGAATGGAGTCCACCATCCATCCATACAAAAATCCACTCCTGGTTATCCAAGCGTCCTTCATTTTGGTATTCATTCCATTTAGTTGCTGCTCAAACCTGCCATTGTTATACAATTTGTGAGTCAGGAAATCTGGCTGATGTAGTGCAAATCATCCAGAGATCGACCAGTAGATCCAGAGCAATCTTTTCCCCTCCCCTGCCCCAGAGACCATAGTTAAAAAGAATCACCACAGTTCATCCGGCTTCGCACATAACAACAAACCACCATTCCTTGAAAATGGAAGCACAAGTTGCCACCAGAAGAGAGGAGGGGAGAAGGGGGAGCTCATAAGCCATGGTTTGTTTATATCATGCTAAACTAGGGTTTAGTGTTACATCTGAACACAGCATGGGGGAGTATATGGTTCCATTCTGAAGTGGTTGTCCAATACCTCACCCCATACTCCCCACCCCAATTCCAGTTTTCTCCTTCCTCCCAGGCAAATCATCACAGGCTGGGGTCCATTAACCTTGCAAGCAATAGTTTTCAGCGAACAGGAGCTCAGGGAACACAGACTTTAATACATCCTGTACTCTGCTCAGCCTCTTGAGGGGAGAGGCGTATATAACCTGGGGACATATATTTTGCAATAGAGAATCTGTCCTGCCATAGTACGTAGAATGTCACAGTTCCTGCAGAGCTATGGCAACGGGTGAAGGCTCTGATGCCTCTTGAGATGTGCTTGTGAATTCAGATGAGTCGTCTGAGAAGGGGGAGAGAACAGATGTCAGGAGGGTGTCCCAAAATCTCCATAACCCACTCAGTCAGCTTTCCCTCCCACTCTTGGGGGTCCAAGTTTATATGCTCTGATGGCCATGTGGGATGTATGCCATGCTTGTCCCACATCAAGCTAATCCTTCAGTAAAAAAAAGGGGGGGGGCGAGCAGAGGGGTGCCAACACAGTTGCATGACACTTCTTTGCGCGGCAAAAGGATAGGGCTACAGGGATTTCTTTGCTCCCTCCCTCCCAGAGAGAATGACCTCAAGACATTGGCTCAGAGTGCCAAGGCAGCAGCTGGGGCTGTGCACATGTAACCCGGAAAAAGGAGTTGGAATCCACCAATCAGGATAAGGGGGAGGTGTCAGTGGGAGGGAAGAGGGATTGAATCCAGCCTTCTGCTCTCTTTCCCCAAGAGCTGATTGGTGGGTTTCCAGCTTTTTAAAAGGGCTACACGGGCAGCGCCCTGGCTGCAGTTCCTCACCCAGGAAGCCTGCTTCTATGCACATTTAGTGTATAGCTGGACCAGGGCTGGTGGGGTATGGCCCATTTCACACTACAGTAACCAAATCCAGCAAACATGGGAAACATAAAAAAAAACAGATGGGGAAAATATGGGCTTGTGTTGGAAGCTGAGGGTTGTGTCCTATAGGTTGTATGCAATGTGTGTCTAACTCAAGTCCCATTCATTTCAATTGGTCTACTTTAAGTAGGACAACATTGGATACAACCCTAATTTTTATGGGGTGGGGTGGGGTGGGGTGGGGTGGGGGATGAGAAAGAGATTATGAAAAAGGCTCCTGCCTAGCCAAACATCTTTGCTTAAAGGCTAATTTAGTTTTCAGCATGGTTAACATTTTCAAAACAAACAAACAAACAAAAGCAATGTGGTCCAGCAGATACTCCTACTAGGTTATGGCGGCAGGCTTGGCTCAATGTTAGCAGTTGCTAAATGAGGTTGTTATGGTGTATAAGGCTCCCCCCTTGGCACATTACTGTATCCTACCCAGGGATGCATCTCATGTGCTTATCCCCACAATTCATCTCTGAGTTGGAAAAAGGGTGTATTTATTTATTACTGTTTGCCTGGGGCATGGATTCTCTTCTTAATGGCCATGTGTGTACCCAGACAGGGAAGCCATAATGTGTTATCACAGACATGTTTCTTGCCCCATTGGGGAAAGTGATGTGTGAATTATCCTTACGAAGTGGAGCCAGGGGGATGGAGTTGACAGGTCTGCTGCGGTAAATTTACCATAAGCCCAGAGTCCCCATTTTGCAGAGTGGGGTGGAAAACAACAAGGCTGTTGTTGAGCCAGGGTGGTGAGAGCGATTATGAACGGGATCAGAAGAGCAGTGCTGTTTACTGACCTTGCCCCAGAATGTTGGGCTTGGCAGCCAGCTTTATACCTTTCAGTCCCAACACAACATGAGCCATTTATGATGGCTTGTACAGAAGCTCTTGACCCCTCTCTGCTAGGGTGCTTTCACTTTTCTTAACAGCTTGGGACAATTAAGAAAGCAGAGGTGGTGTGTGTGTGTGTGTGTGTGTTTGAGAGAGAGAGAGAGAGAGAGAGAGAGAGAGAGAGAGAGAGAGAGAGAGAGAGAGAAGAAACAGGACTGGAGGCAGGAATGAAAGATGCCCAGGGTCTCAGAAATTCAAAACACAGGAACACAGGAAGAATCTGCCTTATACTGAGCAAGACTGTTGGTCCATTGAGCCCAGTACTGTCTACTCTAACTGGCAGCATCTCCCCAGGGTCTCAGGCACACAAGTGTCTTTCCCATCACCTGTTCCTTGATCCTGCCTATAAATTCTGGGAACTGAACGTAAAGCATGTGTGCGATCATGGAGCTGATCTTCTGCACACAAAGCATATGCACAATCACTGAGTTGTGGTCCCTTCCCAAACAAAAGTTACTTGTACTGCTGTGTTTTCTTCTGTGGGGCCAAAAGCAGCTGTGGGTTGGTGTGAATTGGTCGTGGAAATGGGTGCAGTGGTAAGGTTAGTACACACAGCCATACCACCCTGAACATGCCCGATCTCGTCTGATCTTGGAAGCTAAGCAGGGTCAGGCCTGGTTAGTACTTGGATGGGTGACCGCCTTGGAATACCAGGTGCTGTAGGGAGGAGGGACCCCATAGCTCAGTGTGAGAGAGCACCTGCTTTGCATGCAGAAGGTCCCAGGTTCGATCCCCAGCATCTCCACGTAGGGCTTGGAAAGAATCCTGCCTGAAAACCCTGGAGAGTCATTGCTGCCAGTCAGTTTCGACAATATTGAGGCCTTGGGCTAGATGGACCAATGGTCTGACTCAGTATAAGGCCGCTTCCTATGTTCCTACACACACACACACACACACACACACACACACACACACACACAAACCAGTTCTGAATTCCTATTGGAAGCAGGACCGCAGCCTGGTTGGTTGCTTGTTAGATGAAAGAAGAACAATGCAAGCATCAAGGAATAAGGGACCTACAGGGGATGAATCAATGTCATGGGTATTTGGGGGAGGGTCAAGGATGCTCGTTCAAGATGCATGGAAGGAAGGAACAGATGATGGTTGGATTAGACCAGGTTGACCTGCCCACCACTGGTATATGGATCAAGTTCTCTGGCTCCTCACTACCCCCATTTCTGAGAGATTTATTTATTTAATACATTTTTATACCGCCCAATAGCCGAAGCTCTCTGGGCGGTTTACAACAGTTAGGGGCTCCTTCGATTGAACATAAGATGAACCCAGCTGAATCAGACCAAAGGTCCATCTCATCCAGCATCATGCTCCCACAGTGGCCAACCAGATGCCTCTGGGAAGCCCACAACTAGGACATGAATGCAACAGCACCTTCTCGCTCACGTTCCCCAGGAATACTGCCTTCATAAAGACATATAGCCTTCATGATGAGTAGCCATTGATAGCCTTATTCATCATAGTCTTGCATGGGATAGATTTCCCACCTTGCAATTTGTGGGGAATTTTGGCACCTGATATTTCAAAACTGACATTTGATCTCGGATTATGGAAAGAATAGAAATCCTTAACCATTGGTCGAGGGCATTGACCTATGCACTGACCTATGAGAGCAGCCAACCCTGCACTGGATTAGTAGTGCATGTTCTTCACTGTATACACCTTTGTTTTCTTCTCGTCTTCATCCCTTCTCCCTTCCTTTGTGTCCTGTGGGTGTGGGAGTGGGGTACATTTATCAGCTACAGACATACCACAGCGATCTAACCTAAGGCTGGATGGAACTTTTAAGCAGACCATGCAGGTGGGGTGGGTGGGTGGGTGGGAGGGGGGTTCAGAGATGAAACCAGCTCCCCCTATTGCATTTTCAGGGGCTGCAGTTTTCAAGCGGGGGGGGGGGAGAGAGATCCCCAGAGCTCCCTCACAGCTTTTTCATTTTTCCTCCCAGAATTCTAAGGGGCATTCTGGGAAAAAGAAGATGGAAACTGGCCAATCAGAGCTACATCAGAGCTCCGGGGAGTTCCTTCCCTGAAAATTGCATGCTCCTACTTCCACAAATTGCTGGAATCTTTGGCAGTCGGTAAATGGGTCAGCAAAATTGGGATGGGGGGCATGTTGGCCCAACCCTATCAACCTGAGTTGTTCTATGGAGAAGGAAACAGATCTCGAAGGGGTTCCTCATGAGCTCGTCAGGGCTGCTGGTTTATATTTTATGTTATTGGTCCCAGTAATCCTCCTCGGCACGACATGGAATCTGTTTTGCACCCAGTGTGACTCAACACAGTTTATTCATTTCATTTATATCCTTGCCCTTCCTACAAAGAGGCCAGGGTAGCATACACGCTTCTCCTCCCAACACCATTCCCCTCCCGTCAAAACAACTCTGTGAGGTAAGTTAAGCTAAGAGAAGGTAGAGAGGAATTTTGTCCTGCATTTTGTCCTGTTGCGGTTCTGTAATGTGTACTTTGTGTGGTCTATGTGAAGTTAAAATGTATCTAGGTAGGCCTGAGGTCTTTTTTGTTATGGTCAAAGGCCTGTGTAGTAGTTGCTGAGTGACATTCTGAAGGGGGCGAGAGAGAGGCAATTGCTTTGAATATTGTTAGATGCATTGTTAGATGCATGTGACCTGCTCCACTTCAGTGCTCCCATTGACAGCTGAAACATACAAGGAAATTGACACGGCAAGACTACACATATCGGACAGCTGAATCTGTGCACTTGCCACTTGCACATTTGCGAGAGACTGGGGGAACTTTAAAAAACACACAACAACAACTCAATTTGCACAAATTTAAATCCAATTTGCACAAATTACCATTTGTGCAAATCATGGGACACCCCCCCCCCCAAACCCTCCAATATGCACAAAACCTATTCGGAATTGCAGGGGGAAATCTGCTACAGCTCGCTGCCACTTATTGGAATGGATTCTGTTGGGGTGAAACAGAATGGAATCCCCAGTGTCGCACATCCCTACGACTGGACAGCAGTCCCCAAGATCTTCTTCTCCAAAAATGAATTTGGCCCTCAGGCTGAAAGAGGTTCAACACCCCTGCACTCCACCGAGGACACTGCGGCTGGAATGGGAAGGGCGCCATCTTGTCCTTTGTCTCAGGCGGCAAAATATCATGGGATCTATCTGTGACACATAGCCATCTCCATAACAAGCCACCCAGAAGGTCTATACCTGGCCCAGGTAGACGCTGTTCCTGCCCACTGTGTGCTGTTGTTACTCACCTCCAAAAATTCTTGAATGATGAGAGAGGACGGCGATCGGCCAAATCCAAGGTCCTGCTCTAGAAGTCGATTGCTGTAATCCTGCTTCTCTCTCCCCCATTTTCTGGAGGATTCCTCCAGCTATAACAGAGAGAACAAACACCCAGCATGGTAGACTTGGATTTCTCACATTTATTTATTTATTTATTTATTGTCTGGAAGCCAGAACCTTCCTTGCTACCTAGACCAGCCTTGTCTAACCTGATGGATGAGAAGGCTGTCAATGGCTACTAGTCCTGATGGCTATATGCTACCTCCAGCATCAGAGGCAGTATGCCTATGTACACCAGTTGCTGGGGAACATGGGTGGGAGGGTGCTCTTGCACTCATGTCCTACTTGGAGGTTTTCTATAGGCAGCCAGATGGCCACTGTGTGAACAGAAAGCTGGACTAGATGGACCCTTGGTCTGATCCAGCAGGGCTCTTATTATGCTCTTAGGTGCCCTCCAAATGTGTTGGACTACAAAGCCTATCAATGCCAGCCAGCATGGTCACTAGCCATGATGGCTGGGGAAGATGGGAGGGCACCAGGTTGGGGGAAGGCTGAAAGAGACCGTGGCTGGCTTTGTCTCTGATTGTGTCCAGTTCAGGCCTTGGAAGAATGCTCTGAGATGGAACATAGGAAGCTGCCTTATACTGAGTCAGACCCTTGGTCCATGCAGCCCAGTATTGTCGACACTGACTGGCAGCAGTGGATCTACAGGGGTTCAGGTAGGATTTCTTCCTAGCTCTACCTGAGGATGCAGGGGATTGAACCTGGGACCTTCTGCATGCAAAGCGTGTGCTCTACCACTGAGCCACGGCCCCTCCCCCGGATCGTAGCTGCTGTTAAGAGAAATCCATGCCAGGGGAGGGAGATTCAGGAGCTAGAGGGCCATTACCTGGGATTGCAAGGCATGGATGCGTGCTTCAGCCTTCTCCAGTTTAGAAATTAACGAGAGCTTTTCAGTGCTGCCGGAAAATGTATCCTGTAGGGAGCAGAGAGAACATTTTACGATGCAAAGATAGAGAAGTGACATGAGACAGATCAGAAATATAATCCCATACAGCCTTGGGCTTGCAGTTGCATAGACCCGTGGAGTGTGGGGCATCTCTAACTCTGAAATACCTGCCTTCACCTTTCACCCACATCCTTTTGCTTTCCTTCCAAAACTTGGCCATGTTTCTGCACTTTTTTCTGCCTGTCAAAGTAGATGATGCTGGCTGAAAAGACAACTAGCTTGATCTGGTGCAGAGCAACCCTCAGCAGTTCCTCTTAAAGGAGAAGCGGTGCTGGGAGCCAGCCCATACGTGGCATTTGTGCTCGTCGAGCCGGTCTATTAATCAGATGAGTTTTAGTTGATCAATTGATTAATTTATTGCTCAATCAGCTAAAAGCACAGATGGCAAACTGCATCCTCTAAAAATTATGCTTCTCTTTCCACCCCCCACCTTGACTTCTCATATGGAAATGCATGCAGCTTTGATCAATTGGTAATTTGCCTAGATTTGCTGACAAGAAAACCCACAGTAATTCTAAGAGGGGTGGGGGAAGCACATGCTAGATCAGGGGTTCAGATCCTCAGGCCAAATCTGATCTGTCTGGGGTCCCAATTTGCCCCAACTGCTAACTGTTTGGTGGCTTCCTAGCTTTTGCATACTTCCCCTCACCCCTTGAGATTCCTCTTTTATGAATCAGTTACAGGCAGTAAGAGCTTTAAGCTAAAATATGCTGGTATGTATGTACCATATGTATGTATGTTGGCCCCAAACATCACTGGATTGTGGTCCCCAAGAACTTCTCCAAAACCAAATTTGGTCCTTGGGCTGAAAGAGGTTCAACACCCCTCTTTCAGTTGATGCACGCATAGAATCATAATAGTAGAGTTGGAAGGGGCCTCTAAGGCCATCGAGTCCAACCCCCTGCTCAATGCAGGACTCCAGGTCAAAGCATCCCTGACAGATGGCTGTCCAGCTGCACCTTGAACGCCTCCAGAGTGGGAGAGCCCATGACCTCCCTAGGTAGTTGGTTCCATTGTCATATTGAGGACAAGCTCTAACAGGTTAAGACAAAAGCATTGTGGAAAACAGGATTGAGGAGGGATTTATGAAAGGCATGTGGCTCATGCTGGTTCAGCTTGTCTGAGCGTGGAAAGCTAAGCAGGGTCAGGCCTAGTTATTACTTGGATGGGAGACCCCTCCTCTAGTTTCCTGCATTGAGCAGGGGATTGGACTCGATGGCCTTGTAGGCCCCTTCCAACCCTATGATCTATGAAATCTATGAAAGGAGAAAGAGTGGTGGCACCACTTCAGTCTTCTGGAAGGGAGGCTCAGGGCCTGATGGGCAGGAAAAGTGGATCACCAGAGTTGTTTGAGGAAGTTTTCAGATATTAAACAAACACTTGAAGAATGCATTAGCTAATATCTTGTCATAGCCTTCTCTTAAAGATCAGTAATGCACTCAGGCTGCATTCACATTAACATATAACCAAACTAGATATTCACACAAAGAACGGTCACTTGTGATGATAATCCAATTATCGGGGAAAGGCTGGAGTGTCATGGAGTTGGCATGATCTTGGAAGAGGGGACCCACCCACCCACCCCATCTCTCTCTCTCTCTCTCTCTCTGGGAGGAATGATGTTTCGCTCGCCATCCACAGTTTTTATAAGTAAATTTAGTTTTTTAAAAACATTATTATTTTGTTTATAAAAAAACCCTGCTGCCCAATTAATTGGGGCCATCTTTTTAGTCAATCAATATGTTTTTAGTTGATTAATCTAACCGATCCATTAGCTAAGCATGACAGCCCTATTAAGGGAAAAAATGGCCCTCCAAAGGTGTTCCCAAATTGCAGTGAGATCATCAGTTTTGGGAGCACGTGATGAAATGAGAAGCCGGATTGGATGGTGTGTGATGATTGGATGATCATAGACCTGTGACTCATCCATTCCACACGTGTGGGTAGGGAGTGAGAGCGTGCCTTACTTCCTCACTCAAGCGGCATGCCCGTGCCCCACCTATGATGCTCCTGGACATGAGGGTACATATTTAAACCCAATGGACTTAAGCCTGTTTCATGGGGTCTACATTCCATGTAAAATCCAAATGCTCTGGGCCTATGCGCATTGGATTTCATGTGCAAAGGCCCTATTTGAATGTTACACCCCCATGTGGATGCCCAGGGACACTGGAAATGGGGCAGGTGTGCTAGGTGGGTGGGGGAGAGTGAAGGGACGTTCCTGATCCCCACCTGGGGACAGGTATTAGCTAATCCAACCCTTGGACCAGGGGTGCAGAAATGGCCCCACTCCATTTCCCCCAACCACCAATTATTTGGTGGTTTCCTGGCTTTTGTGCAGCCCCCCCCCATTCTAAAAAGTTGAAATGCCTCTCCTAAGGCTTAGTTCCTAGCAGTAAGAGTTGTAAGCCCTGCCCCTTTGACAATGGTCCCACCTTTTTTACTTTAGCTCCACCCACCACTGGAATGCAGCCCCCACACAAGAGCATCTCCTTGGGCCAAAAGAGGTTTGACACCCCTGCTATGAACTGATGCCAAAGCGAGGGAAAAGGTGACTCTCCTGTCCCAGAACTTCCAAAATATCATAGAGATTTGGCACTCTTCTTTCCCTTAGGAATATGCGAGTAATCCAGTTTGGGGGGGGGGTCAACATTCGGGGGATTGGCCCAGCTCAGCCCCCTGGATTCCAGCCTGTCAACCCAGTGCTAGCATCAACTCGCTCTGATTCTTCCGCTTTTAAAGGGGGCCGTGATTAGTGTTTGTTTTTTTTTAAGCTCTGGCCTGTGGCTCAAGCTGGCTCAGCTTGTCTGAGTGTGGAAAGCTAAGCAGGGTCAGGCCTGGTTATTACTTGGATGGGAGACCCCTCCTCTAGTTTCCTGCATTGAGCAGGGGGTTTGGACTCGATGGCCTTGTAGGCTCCTTCTTCCAGCTCTATGATCTATGAAATCTATCATAAATAAGCCAGGGAAATTTGCATAAATTCCAGCCACAATTTGCATAAATACTGGCTGCAATTTGCGCAAATTGTGGCCTGAATTTATACAAATTTCCCTGGCTAACACCCCCCCCCCACATAATTCACAGCCCACTTTAAAAGTGGAAGCCGACTGGGCCCGCTTTCAGCTCTTGAGTTAGCAAGGTGCCGAAAATCTGCTGAATGCGAGCGGGTCGAGTTTCTGAGTGTCTCCCATCCCTACAGTTTCCCTCATCCCTCTTCCCATCACCAGGGCCGGTGCAAGGCAGTTTGGTGCCCTAGGCAAGATCAGATATTTAGCGCCCCCCCCCTTCCCACTTGAGCCCTCCCTCCCTATTTCTGGCGCCCCCTTTAGCCCTGCGCCCTAGGCAGCTGCCTGGTTGGCCTAATGGTAGCACCGGCCCTGCCCATCACCAAAGGGGTTATAAAAAACTTGGTGGCCACTTTCACTGAATGCAACAGACCATAATGCACAGGACCAACGCTTGCTGAACTGGAGCATCTTACCGGCAATGCTTGCTGCTGCAGTATGATGGGAGAACGGTAAGAAGACTTGCCCAGTTCGTCCCGTAGCCTCATGTTCTCCATCAGCAGGGTGGAGTAGAGATCCTTGGACCAGCTGTCACCTGGGACTGAGGGCACATAAGACAGAAGATGCTCAACAGAAGGCGAGGGAAGGACCTTCACATAAGATAGAAGATGCTCAACAGAAGGCGAGGGAAGGACCTTCACATAAGATAGAAGATGCTCAACAGAAGACGAGGGAAGGACCTTCACATAAGATAGAAGATGCTCAACAGAAGGCGAGGGAAGGACCTTCGCAAACATGGTCTGTCTTTAAAAAATGGGGGGGGGACTGATGGAAGGGCGCAAGTTGCAAATAATTTTGCAGGTGGCAAGTTACCCACCCTTGGCCTATTCTATGCTGCCTGAAACCTGTGAAATGAATGTCCCTGGCGTTAATTAGAAGATATAAGGAACACAGGAAGATGCTTTCCACTGAGTCAGACCATTGGTCCATCTGGCCCAGCATGGTCTACATCAGAGGTAGGCAACCTGGTGCCCTCCAGATGTTTTGGATGACAACTCCCATAATCCTTGACCTTTGGCCATGCTGACTGGGGCTTATGGGAGTTGTAGGCTTCAGAAAGGAGACTTTTCTAGCCCTACCTGAAGATGCCAGGGATTGAACCTGGAACCTTCTGTATGCAAAGCTGGTACTCTTCCACTGAGCTATGGGGCCCTCCACTAAAGTGTAAGAGCTCCCTAACTGGCATGACTGCATTCTTCTTTCCAAACTGATGCCTACACCACAGGCCCTGTGCGATGGCAACAACCAGCAGCCATGGAGGTTTTTGGGGCAAACTTCAGCAGGCCTGAGAACACCCCCTTGCTTGCACTGGAAATGGGTTGCCCGGCTGTCTCTGCTTAAGTGCCTTGAGCTTCAGCCATAGGAGATGCACAGATTGTAGTCCACTTACTCATGCCTCGGGGCAAGTCTGGGAACTGGGTTGTATCTCTGAACCGCTCCTTCATCTTCTCTTCCAGCATCCTCTCCATCCTCTCAATCACCTGTCATTGGAATAGACAGGTGAGTCCTGCTGAGAAGGGAGGGGTCCTTTGCCGCATCCTAAGGACTTCCCAGAGAGCACCAGAGAGAGTGGCTGTGCACTACTCTTGCATGGCTCTTGCCACTTTCACTTGCCCGACTTATCACAATATAGCCTAGCGTGGCCACTCAGGCATCAGCCAAAAAGAGGGCAAAAGAGGAGACAGTTTTGCATGTGCAAATTCATATGTTCAGATGAAAATTTAGAAATAATGAGTACCATTTAAATAGAAATACTATACATGTCACCATAGTGGGGCAGACTGTGACTAGGTGATCATCTGTGTGCTTTCTTGGTCTATTGTCCAGGTGTGAGATGCTGATGGGCAACTTCAAGGAACCTCTTGGACTGGACAGCCCTATAAAGGATGTTCTCAAATAGAGGACTGTTCTCTGTAAAGTAGTTTCCATGGCCACCCTAGGCAGGAACAACATTTCAGCGCAACACATGTCTATTACCCTGAAGGTGACCCAAGAATCTTTGCCATTTTTGCTGCAACAGACTAACGCAGTTGTTGCCCCCCTGGAAATCATTGCCTTGATGAAGGTGAGATTGGTCCCAGACAGTTCAAACATGCAGCCGAGGCTCTCAACTGCCATGTGGCAACCAACAGTGTTATATGACCTTCCCACTTCTTGTGTTTGCTGCCACTCACCTTTTCCTGCTGCCTCACAGCATCTTCCAGAGCTTGCATCTTCGATATCTTGGCCTGGTATCTCCTTAGCACCAACTGCTGCTGCTGGTGAGCTCGCTGTAGCAAAACCAGGTCCTTTTCCCGGTCATTTTTCTGGTGGGAAGGGAACCAAGGTCAATGAGAGGCAGGGCTGGCATCAAGGGTAGGCATCTGCTCTGCTTGAGGGCCCACACTCCAGTAGGCGCCCCCTGGACTTGCTCCTCCTCTTCACCATTGCAACCTGCATGTTCACCAGCCTCTGGCCCAGAAAATGGTGGTGGAGGGAAGGAAGAGCAGTAGATGCCACTGCCTCCCTACCACCTGGCTCTCTCTCTGCCTGTCAAGCAAGCTAGTAGTAGGAATGGTGAGAAAGAGGAGCAGCAGCAGCAAGAGCAGCTGGTGACAATGGCAGTGAGAAGGTTGACTTATTGAGGGAGAGGCCCATTGATGATGTCTTGCCCAAGGACCTCAAAAACCTGGAGCTGGCACTTGTGAAGGAGGGAAGGGAACCATAGTCCTGTGTGTTTGTGTGTGCCTCTCCCTGTGTGTATCTGCATCTGCACTTCCTTGTGGAGGACTCTGGACAGACACAGACCCGATGGGAACCCCACTAGTAATGTAAAGACTGATTCTCTGGTGGATCCCTAGAGAACAGCCTTCCCTAACCTGGTTCCTTCTAGGTGTTTTGGACCCTATCTCTCATCAGCCCCAGCCAGCATGGCCAATGATCATCAGGGATGATAGGAGTTTATTTATTTTATTATTTTATTATATTATTATTTTATTTATTTATTACATTTATATCCCACCTTTCTTCCATTGTGGAACTAAAGGTGGCTACATATGGTTCCAGGTGGTCTCCCCTCCATGCACTGACCAGATCCAGACCCACTTAGCTTCAGCATGGTGGCTGCCTTATGTGCCGTCAGACCATACCCTGGGTATACCCTCTTTTTTGTAGCCCAAAACATCTGGAGGACACCAGTTTGGGGAAGGCTGGCACAGAAGAACTCACTGGAGTTAACACTGGAATGGAAAATGAATGTGATTCCTTCTTCCCCCGCCCCTGGAAGATCAGCAAGGAGGCTAACTATGAATCTTCGCTACAAAATCCACATGGATTTCCTAGCTAGCATAAGGTTTCCCACAACGCTCTTCCACAGATGAAACTGCAATATACTGAGCCACACCAACCTGGTGCCGTCCAGATAGTTTGGACTACAACTCTCATAACCCCCAGACATCATGGTAAAGGGCCAGTAGTCCAAAACATTTTTGCGTTCCCCTGGTCTACTCTGAATGGCTCTGTAGCAATTTATGGAGAGGGTATTTTTCAACCATGCTACAGAGATCCTTTTAGCTCAAGATGGTAGAGACTAAACCCCATACCTTTCGCAGGCCAAAGCATGTGCTCCACCCCTGAGTTATGCCCCCTCCCCAAACCCTACACATGGACACCCTTTACATGCTTGAAGGGTACATGTGTAATAATTTATACTTGGGCATGTGATCCTGAGAATAAAATAACTAAATAAAGTGATAGGTATCACCCCTGAATAAATACCCACATAAATCATATTAAATAAATAGATAAATAAATACAGCGAAAGAGTCCTTTCCCCATCATTCTTCCTGAGGCTGAATGTTCTCACTCCCCTGGAATTTGGGTTTTTTTTTTTTTAAATCTGGGGTTCTAAAACAGAGCAATTTTGCTGGCGGAGCAGTGAATTTCACCAACATGATAGCGGCAGCAGTAGCTGCCATTTCTTTCTTTTTCTCTTACTATTGCTGCAGGTGTCCCCCAGCCCCAACCCCCACAATGCCCTGGATTCAGTGTTGCTCTGAAGCATTCTGGGAAAATATGGTAGCCACTTCCCGTGGCAGATGCTTTGTGTGTGTGTGTGTGTGTGTGTGTGTGTGTGTGCTGCCATTTTGTTGGGAGGCCATTTTGAGGTGGCCTTTTTGCTCAGCCCTCCATGTGGAATGGATGAACGTCATGGCAGCAGCTTTCACCCCCTGACCTAGTTACAACAATCCCCCTTGTGTACAGCTGAATGTCCAGAGGCGTCAAGCTAGGCCCAGCAGTCTCCGATACGAGACCTTTCCAAAGGTGTAGGAAAGGCAAGCTCATGAGCGCTTACCCGTATCAATTCATTCTGCAGCCTTTGCACTCGGTCCTTCATCTTAGCCATCTCCCGAGCGCCAGAAGACAGCTTTTGCTTGAGGCCCACTAAAAAAAAAAAAAGCACAGCACAGAGAATACCCCATGATGGCAGGGTATGGCTCCTGTACATAGTGAGGCGGTGGTGGCTGGTGCCCCTTGGGGCAGGTGGGGAGAGGAGAGGGCAGATGCTCAATATTCTACTGAGATTGCCAGAGGAGTGCAGGAGAAGACCACGTCTGGCACTTTTAGCAGCAGTGGAGGAAATATACCTGGTTATGGGGGGATCTCTCTGCCACAAGTGGGCGAGGAACAGGTGGGGGGTTACTGCCCCATTTGCCCCAAATATAGAGCTGCCTCTGTAATGGGGTGGTGGTGCTCCTTCTTCAATAAAATGAGTTTCTTGGCTCAGGTAAGCCAGATCTGAATGTTATGGGGTGAGGCTATGAACATATGAAGCTAATTTATATATTGAGGGAAACCATTGCTCTGTCTGGCCTACTATTGACTTTTCTGACTGGCTCTCCAAAGTTTCAGGTCTTGGGAGGCATTCCCATCTGGCGCTACCCTGAGGGCCTTTTAAATCCGGGGTGGGGAACCAAATCTGGCCCACCTGAGGTCCAAATCCAGGGCCCCAGGGCTTCCCAGATGGCCATGCCCCATTCCCCTGGCCCCACCCCCTTTCCCCCCAACAGGTGTGTTGTTGACCTTCTTTCGGCCCAAGGGCCAAATTCTTTGGAGAAGTTCTCACTCAGGAGCCGTATTCCAGTGGTGGGCGAGGCGGAAGGCAAAATGCGTGGGCCAAAATTCCCACATATTTGAAGCTCTCACTGGCTCATCACTAAGCCTTAGGAGAGGCATTTTAACCTTCTAGAATGGGGGGGGGGGGAGAAAACTTGCGCCAGAGCTGGGAAACCACCAAATGATTGGTGGTTGTGGGAAAGGGAGTGTGGCTAGGGGAGGTGGGTGGGGTCAGTTGGGGAATACCACGAGGTCAGATTTGGCCTGCAGACCTGAGGTCCTGCAACCAGGGCTACTAGGAAGCCCTGCAGAATTCTTCCCACCGTCCACCAAGAGGGTTTCGCCCCATCTCTGCATGAGTTTCATACATTCTGACAGCCACCCAACCAGCTGTGCACTCTTTCTCGCGTAGGGACCTTCTCTCATCCCCTGCAGTGCCCCCCTTGCCTGCCGCAGCGTGGCAACAGAGATGTGGGTGAGCCCCTTACGTATCCTGTCGACTATTTCTGCCTTGGTCATGACATCAAGGTCTATGTCGTGAAACAGGACGCGCCCCACGTCCTCGTGCAAGGTGAGGTTGCGTCTCAAGGTGCTGTTCTCAGACTCCAGGTTGGCGACGTGCCGGCGCAGGGACAGGATATCGTCCGCCATCTTCTGCAAGGCTGCGTGGTAGTTGTCCGGCTCCTGCCAGCCACAATCGGGAAATGAAAAGAAGCAACTCAACAAACATGCCTTCCAAGAGAACGAGGGGCTGCTTCAGTTTTGTCATGCATGGCAATTGCCAATTGGGCAGGCACTTATGCATCGCCCCCCCAAAGAGGAAATGTATCACCAAACACGAGGACAAAAAAAAAAAAGAGGGCACAGATTTGCATAAAATTTGCATATGCTAATTTTTCTGTATAGATGTAAATTTAGAAATAATAACTATCATAGATTTCATAGATCATAGAGTTGGAAGGGGCCTACAAGGCCATCAAGTCCAACCCCCTGCTCAATGCAGGAAACTAGAGGAGGGGTCTCCTATCCATGTAATAACCAGGCCTGACCCTGCTTAGCTTTCCACACTCAGACAAGTTGAGCCAGCGTGAGCCACAGGCCTGTATATATCAGCTGAATAGAAATATAATACATCTCATGAGAGTGGGGAAGACTGTGACCAGTCTGTGTGCCAGCTGCTCAGTCTGCTGCCCAGGTGCCAATTGTGGATGATGGACAACTTCAAGGCCTCTGCTGCTCTCACAAGAACGTAAGAAGAGACCTGCTGGACCAGAGCAAGGGTCCATCTTGTCCAGCGTTCTGTTCAGACAGCAGCCAACCAGCTGCCCACAGGAAGCCCACCAGCAGGACATGAGTGCAACAGCACCCTCCTGCCCATGTTCCCCAGCAACTGGGAAGACATAGGCATACTGCCTCTGATACTGGAGGTATCATCTAGCCATCAGGACTAGTAGCCATCGATAGCCTTCTCCTCCACGAATCTGTCCAATCCCCTTTTAAAGCCATCAAATTGGTGTCCATCGCTGTATTTTGTGGAAGTGAATTCCATAGTTTAACTCTGCACTATGTGAAGAAGTCCTTCCTTTCATCTCTTCTAAATCTCCCACCAATCAGCTTCATGGGCTGACCCCATTGGGTTCTAGTATTATGAGAGAGAGAAAAATCATGTCTCTCTATCCACTTTCTCCACACCATGCGTAATTCTGTACACACCTCTATCACATGTCTCCCCTCACTCACCTCTTTCCTAAATTAAAAAGTCCCAGATGTTGGGGGGGGGGGTGTCTCCCTTCTTAGTGTTCCTTATCTTTAAAACAGGCTTGGCCTAGACTAGAGACGGATGAATGAGTGATGTTCGAGCTTACCAGAATTCTCTGAACATCAGCTCACTGCTTCTCTTGCATCTGATTTACGTTCACATTTGCTTGTTTTGCTGCTTGTTTTGCATGAACGGGAAAACTACACAAAATGAACCGCCATCGATGGTGGAAGTTGCGCTAAAATCCCCACATTTGCACAGATTTCCAAAGTTGCACAAATTTCCCCCCAAAGACTAAAGTGGCACGCTCTCAAGATTCCAAATGTGCCCACTGAACCAAAAAGTTGGGGACCTTTGCTCTAGTCTGTCCTTAATCTCCCACCATTCCACTTCATGGGATGACCCTGGGTGCTAGTATTATGAGATAGGGAAAAAGAAAAAACACTCCCCCCACCCTATCCACTTTCTCCACACCAGGCATACTTTTATACACCTCTATGACATGTCCCCCTCCATTATTTACCTCCCCCCACAAGATTGTAAGCTTTCCTCATAGGGGAGTTTCTCTAGCCCCTTGATCGTTTGGGTTCCCCTCTATTATCTATCATGCTCTGGAGCAACTGAGCATGCAACTCCTTTGACTCACCGCTCTAAGCAATTTGGCACGCATCTCCTGCCCACCCCCTCTAACCTTGGCTAGATTGTACACACACCAATCCCATTTCTCATGTCTCAGCTGTTTCGGTTCCATCGGATCCTGAGATACAGCACGTGAGTGACCTTGTCTCCTTGTTCCTTCTGCTCCCTCCCTCCCTATACATCTCTGGGCGAAAGAAAAAGTGTTTTGCGTACAAGGAGGTCAGCGGGATCACAGCTGAGGGGCCTTGTTCTCCCTCCTTCCCTCACCCCCACGCTCTGCCGCCCCCCCAACCATCTGGGGCTTCACCGACTGAAAGGGATGCGTCATTGTACCGGTATCATTGTGAGAGAATTCATGTCGATTGGAAAAGCACATACAAAAACAGACAGGAAAATATCAGTTCAGCAAAGGCATGGCCATGCAAGCATTGACTTCTTGTGTGAGCATCCTACATTTCACTGTATTTGTCAGTGGCCCCAAGGGATATCATTCTGGTTATCACATATTTCTTGGAGGCAGCTCTGGTTCCAGGTTTTGGAGGGCCCTTGGGCCAGACGCCCTCCAAAACCCCCTCCATAGATTTCATACATCATAGAATTGGAAGGGGCCTACAAGGCCATCGAGTCCAACCCCCTGCTCAGTGCAGGAAACTAGAGGAGGGGTCTCCCATCCAAGTAACAACCAGGCCTGACCCTGCTTAGCTTTCCACACTCAGACAAGCTGAGCCAGTGTGAGCCACAGGCCTGTATTACGAGTCTTCCTTCTCCCCACCATTGTCACCAGCTGCTTCTGCTTTCTGATCTTCTTTCTCATCACTGCTACCACTTGCTTGCTTGGGAGGCAGAGAGGCCGTGAGCAAGGAGGCCATGGCATCTGCTGCTGCTGCTCCTTCTCACCGCCACCGTTGCCTGAGCCAGAGCGAGAGGCGGGTGAACAAGCGGATTTCAATGTTGAGTAGGAGGAGCAAGTCCTGGGGGCTCTTTTCGGTGGGCCCTTGGCAGGTGCCTGACCATGCCTACCGTTGATGTTGGCCCTACTTGGGTGTGTGCGCATGCGTGCATGGTGAGAAGGAGAAAGAACCTAGGAAGAGAGACCTGCTTGATCAGAGCCAAAGTCCATTTAGTCCGTCCTTCCCCAACTTGTTGCCCTCTAGCTGGACTTCAGCTCCCATCAGCCCCAGTCACCATGGCCAGGGGTCAGGAATGTTGGGAGTTGCGCATTAGCACTAGTGTGAATTGGTGCAAATCCCCCGCAAAAGTAAAAAAAAAACTGGCCCGCAAGTCTTCGGAATCCTCGTGACTCCGGAAAAGCCATTCCATTGTGAAATCCGCAGGTCAGATTAATAGAAGGCCTGTGGCTCGCGCTGGCTCAGCTTGTCTGAGCCTGGAAAGCTAAGCAGGGTCAAGCCTGGTTATTACTTGGATGGGAGACCCCTCCTCTAGTTTCCTGCATTGAGCAGCGGCTTGGACTCGATGGCCTTGTAGCCTCCTCCCAACTCTATGATCTATGAAATCTATGAAACCTCTGGAGGGCAGAGGAAGGCTGCTCTAGGGTTTCAGACAGGGGTGTTACTCAGCCCTGATCCTTCCAGATCAGAACCAAATTCCAGAAACAACAACAACGCACACACACACCCCCACACACAACAGCAGTTTAAGCCCTGCATTCTGTGCCCAATCCTTAGCCAGCCTGACACAATACCTCTGGGTGGGTAAGGAAGCCCAAAGGCACCTGAAAGAGGGTAGACATGATCATGGCACGGCTTAAGGAGAAGGGAGCATCTGCCCTTGAGCCGGAGGCAGAGAAGCGGGGAAGCCTTGCTTTTGGTAGATGCGATGGCAGCTTCACTTGGGAGGGAGGGCGGGCTTGGGGGAGGGATGGCCGTGACAGAGCTGTCTCTGTGCCATACCACGGACCTCACAGCCTCCTGGCCTTGCCCCGGCCTTCAGCGGGATGTCAAGAGATAAGCATTGTTTATTTGTTTACAGTACGAGGAGACCAATTGCCTGGGATAGGGTGAGGGGCGCCCCCGTTTCTGCTCTTTCGGGATGATGATGTGGCATGCATCCTGCTGCTGCTGGAGATCCTTGGGCACCACAGCATCAGCATCATCCCGGTTCCCGGCCCTGACTAAACCACAGAGGCATCACACAGCCAAAGGCCTCAGCTCTCTAGGCAGAGAAACTGACGCACATACAAGTGCGGCTCGGCCCGTGTGTCCTAACTTACAGAGGCCGGTCCTGTACTTTTGAAGGCTATCAATTCAGAGGACAGCCCTGCCTTTCAAGACGTCCTGTATTGGAAGGGCCCTCCAGTCCAAGTCCAGTTTAAAGATGAAGAGCCCTGAAACAGGAACGCTTGGGGCCTTGAGATTGCCCATTGACAGTTAATAACTGGTCTCCAGACAGCAGGCAAGCAGATCACCTGGTCACAGTCTTTCCCCTCTGGAGTAAAAGAGCTAGTATTTCCACTGAAATTATAGTCTGTGTGTGCCGACATTATTGCTTAAGACCATAGGCTACCACATTAACAGCAAATAAAACAGTAAAACATATTGATTCGTATCATAAACCAGCAAAATATAAAAACAGCAATACAAGAGTAAAACATAATTGTATTATACATACACACGGATAGTTACTTACATGATATAACATAATATAACATATCCCCCATCCCTACGTTTTTTGATACTTAATTTTCTTTGCTGCCAAGGCAAAAATTTGCTAGTTGGCTAGTAATGAATACGTCATTACCGGCAAGCAGCATACATACCTGAGCTGGGGTGGGGGTCTATTTGACAAAGATTGAAGAATACCAGTGAGAAATTTGTGTCTGGGGTGCTCATATAAAGGACAGCTTAGGAAATAGTGAAAAACATCCTCAACCTCCCCAGATCCACAGATACACAATCTTTGGTGGATTGGGATGTTGTTCTATCTCTGAAAGGAAATTATAGTCATTATTGCTAAATTTGCATAGAATCATAGAGTTAGAAGTGACATCAGAGATCATCTAGCCCAACCCCCTGCTCTATGCAGGCTCTGCTCTATAGGGTAAAGCTGCAAAAATCCCTGACAGATGGCCTGCCCAGCCTCTGCTTAAATACTTCCAGAGATGGTGAGCCCACCACCTCCCGAGTGAGTTTGTTCCACTGTTGAAGAGTACTCGCTGTTAGGATGTTTCTCCTAATGTGAGCCAGTGTGGCGTAGTGGTTAGGGTGTTGGACTGGGACTCGGGAGATCCAGGTTCTAGTCCCCACTCGGCCATGAAGCTCACTGGATGACTTTGGGCCAGTCACGGACTCTCAGCCTAACCTACCTCACAGGGTTGTTGTGAGGATAAAATGGAGAGGAGGATTATGTAAGCCTCCTGGGGTTCCTTGCAGGAAGAAAGGCAGGATATAAATATAATAAAATAAATGAATGAATGAATATAAATAATGTTAAGAAGAAAACTGCTTCCCTGCAATTTCCACCCTTTGGTCCTTATCCCACCCCCTGGAGCAACAGAGAACAGGTCTGCTTCCTGTTCTGCATGACAGCCTTTCAGATATTTTAAGACTGCAATCATGTCTCCCCTAAATCTTCCCTTCTGCACGCTAAACATGCCCAACTCATTCAAACGTTCCTCATAGGATGGCCCTCTGTTAGGGATGCTGTCGCTGCACCCTGTGTTGCAGAGCCTGCACTGAACCAGGGGCTGGACTACATGACCTCTAAGCTCCCTTCCAACTCTATGATTCTATGACCCCACTGAACGTGGAGAGATTTGCCTGAGTTGGATCTGCCTCTCCCAGCCGTCCTGAGGCCCGAAATTAAATGCCGTGGGCCAGGCATCCCTTGGCTGATCATACATCCGCACAATACTCAATAAAATAGATGCTTTGAGAAATGACCTTCCAGGCTAGGACAAGGCTACTGAGCTTTGCCCTGCAGTTTTGGGTCCTCCTCCTGGTGAATTCTGGAGAGGAACATTCACAGTGCCTCAGGGACATTGGCCTGCTTTTTCTAAGGGTGTGCAAGAACTTCCTTTTCTTCTATCATTCATTCATGCAAATTACATTCTTTTTGTTCCTTCCCTCCCTTCTCTTTTTTCTTAAAAAATGTTTTTCATTGCTGCCATCTGTGGAGTGGCAGTGGCAGCAGAGCTCTCAATGGCTGCCTCCTGTCCCCCCCCCCCCCCGAATGCACAGGGCCTTGCGTCAGAGGAGGCTGGTGACTCCTTTTTTCAGTGGGGCTCCTAACCCATTGCAGGTTTTATTCGGAGCTTTATGGGAGCTATCCAGGGTGCTCCATGGTGGTGAACCTATTTTGGGGATAGAGTTTAGCCCCGTGGATAGCTCCTATAAAACACCAAATATGACCTGCAGATGTTCCTTTACTGTAAAGGAACCCCGACACAAAGCACATGCAAAAATGATCCTTCAAGGGCGTGCAGGGAAGGTGGCCAACACCCATTTTCTTGCAGGGTTGCTTTGACAGCTACAAGATAGGCAGAAAAAGGTGTAGTTAAGTGTCTAGACAAAGCCTTTTGCATAGGTGCACCCATCATGCAGCGCTACGGGGGCAGATGGTGGTTGGAACAGGGAGATTAGCAGCCAGGCTGAAAGGGCCAAGTGTAGGTTGCCCCTATGCACGTTTTTTTTAATGAACTCTGCTTTAGACTGTCATCCCTTCTAGGGCAGAGAAGGTATCATTTCTGTGTACCATACAGCAAGGGTGCGGAACCTCTTTCAGCCGAAGGGCTGAATTCCATTTTGGAGAAGACCTCGGGGGCTGCATTCCAGTAGTGGGTGGGACAGAAGGAAAAAGGGGTGGTGAAAAGGCAAAAGGAGTGGAACCATAATACTACTACTACTACTGCTGCTGCTGCTACTACTACTACTACTACTACTACTAATAATAATAATAATATACCAGCATAGTTTAGCTTACAGCTCTTACTGCCAGGAACTAAGCCTTAGGAGAGCCATTTAAATCTTTTAGAATGGGGAAAAAACAGCATAAAAGCTAGGGAAGTTTGGAAGCCACGAAATGATTTGTGGTTGGGGGAAATGGGGCGGAGCCTGGGAAAGGGGGTGTGGCCTTCTGGGAACCCCCAGAAGTTTGGAACCTCAGGAGGGGCTGGGTTTGGCCACTGGGCCTGTGCTTGTTCACCTCTGCCATGCAGAGATAGGCACAGCATTGGTGCTGAATATGTGAACACATGGAAAGCTGCCTTTTACCGAGCGAGACCGTGGGTCTTTCTAGCCCAGGACTGTCTGCCTGCTCCAGCCTTCTCCAACCTGCTGCCCGCCACCTGTTTTGCACCACACCTCCCAGCGTTCCTGACCATTGGCCATGCTGGCTGGGGCTGATGGGGGGAGTTGATGGGAGGGCACCGGGGGGGGTGAGGAAGGCTGTTCTGCTCTGACCAATGGTGGTTCAGTCAAATTCCAGAAACCTTAGAAAACAAAACTGGCAAGCATTTGGCTCTCTTCGGGGACAATCTGAATCCTGCTGGCTTTTCCACCTCTGTGCATCGGCATTTCTTCTGAACCATTTCCACTCTGCATAAGACAGATGCTATTCCTACGCTGGGAAACACTTTGTCATTTCTCTTTCTTCCACCTCAGCAGGTCAATCTATTTCTTTGCTGCAGAGGGCAGCATTTTGCTTCTAATACAATACTACACACACACACCTTCCAAGTGCTTCTCTTTCCTATAGATTTCCACTGAGCCCTGGCATATTGCACACAGCATGACCCAAGACACTGCGCTAATCTGCTTTGCGGTTCTTTGGGCTCAAAGGAAAACCACTATCCTCGCTCCCCACACCCCGCAAGCACTTTGCTTGTCTCCCTATTACTGAAAAGTGTTATATGGATTCGTTTTAGATCCAGATCCACTGGGCTTCTCCTTCAACTGTTAACTAGCAGCTGCCGTTCCAGCAGGCTACAGAAGATGGGAAGCAGGGCCCATGCCATTAGTTCAGCTGAGAGACCACCTCCCCCTGACTTGTTTCCATTCAAGCTGCTCGTCTTAAGGACCTTGCAAATTTAAGTACTGGTGCCTGACTATACTTGTTTTCCTCTCCCCTCATCATCCCTTTTCCTTGTATGTTGTGTCTTTTAGATTGTAGGCCTGTGGACAGGAACTGTCTTGGTTGCTTTTGAGCTAATGGAAGCTGCTCTGGGAGCCTTTTTGGATGAAGAGCAGGGTGAAAATGCTGTATACTGCAATCTCAAAAGATAGAGATACAGAAACACACACACACACACCCCGTAATTATCTCCCCATATCTCTATCTCAATAGATATAGCTACAGCAATACACACAGAGAGAAAGAGAGTAGGGCTGAGATGAAAATTGTCACAATTATGATTTCAGCAATTTTTGAGGTGTGTGGGAAAGTAAATTTGGGTGGGACCCAAAGAGAGGGTAATTTCAGGGAAATTACCTGAATAGGGCAAATATGTGGAACATATTTGCCCTATTCCAGCAGTGGGGGAATGCTTACCACGGTAACCAGAAAGAGTGGTGGGAGCAACTTCCTTTCCACCAGATGTTGCATTGTCTGGGTCATTTAGTGGGGGTGGCAGCTGCCACTAAAAGCAGTGCTGCCCCCACTGGTGGCTCCCATTTTTAAAATAGAAGTCCCTAGAAGAACACTGCCACATCCAGGGAATTCTGGGGAAAATAAAATGACACCTGCCAGGGGCTGGCTAACAGAATCAACTGCTGTCGCTAGAGAAAGGCCAGTCTCCCGCATCACTGAGTGAGTGAAGAGTGGGTACAAACGGGTCAACACAGAAATGAGTCCATTCGTACTCATTTGTTACTCATGGCATTTGTTTCATGAATGGGGCCCAGTTTGACAAAAGAGTTACGAAATGAATGGACATCCTGATCTTCCTCACCCCACTTTGGCCTCATCCCTGGCATTTTACCATCCCAACCCTCCTTCAAGCAAAACAACAATCATCATCATCATCATCATCGTCATCGTCGTCCTTAGATCCCTTACCGGCTCGTGGACCTCTTCGATGATTGGCCTGCTAAACACAGAACAAAGTGTCAGTACTGGGAATCTCCTTCATTGGACCCTCCCAGTTCATTAAGGAGGAAAAGATCGAATAGGTGCACACTGCTTTTCGGTCAGTAGTGTTAGGAGCTGTGTCCATCTGGAAGCACCCTAAGTCTACAAAGGGGCTTCCTCCATTAAACATCTTAACACTGCAGGCGACTTTCCATCACCCCCTTCCAATCCACCCCAATTCCTCTTTAATTAAAACAAACACACACACATTTATCTTGAGGAAGGCTATGCCTATGTTATGTACTCCAGCTGCTGGGGAACATGGGTGGGAAGGTGCTGTTGCACTCGTGTCCTGCTTGAGGGATCCCGTGGGCAGCTGGTTGGCCACTGTGTGAACAGAATGCTGGCCGGGATGGACCCTTGGGCTCTTCTTATGTTCTTAAGGGTTCTGTATGACCAGGAATAACACACACACACTGCACTATGAAACTTGGTTGGTTCCAATCTTTTCTTTTATTGTCCCTGTTTAATGTTTGTTCTAGTGTATCAAACAGGGCCAAACTACACATAACGTTGAACACACTTTTTTTTTTTTAAAAAAGCCTGCTTATTAGATTTCATAGATCATAGAGTTGGAAGGCGCCTACAAGGCCATCGAGTCCAACCCCCTGCTCAATGCCGGAAACTAGAGGAGGGGTCTCCCATCCAAGTAATAACCAGGCCTGACCCTGCTTAGCTCCCCACGCTCAGACAAGCTGAGCCAGCGTGAGACACAGGCCTGTACTGAACTGCTTCAACTGGTCACTTTTCCTTTGTAGAATCCGTAGCCACAGGGTCCCCCTTCGAAACATGCCCTTGATCCAGATCGGGGCCGCATATCATTTTGTCTGCTGGAAATTGCCCAGCCCCTAGCGCAGGGTCCCCCCCCCTAATCTTTTCGGTCCCATGGACATATCTGGAGGTTTGGGAAACTGCTGTGGTGGGCAACGCCAGCGGAGGCTGGTGGCGGCTCCAGTGTGCGGGGCACGGTGCATCCACTCTGGGCGGCAGGCGGAACTTTTAAGGAGCTGTCCGTGGTGCTGAACCCTGGCCCCAGAATAGGTTTAGCGCCATGCACAGCTCCTTTACAGTTCAGACTGATACCTGGAGTGGATGCACCGGCCCACTCACATTGGAGCCACCGGCCACTCCTGGCCCCACCACAAAATGGCTACCGTGGAGGATGCAACTAGTTACATAATGGCTGCTGTGGTGGGGGCCTGGCTCATCAGGAGGTGTGGGGAGAGAGATAGTGAGGCTAGAGGCTGGGAGGGAGGGGGAACTGGAAAGAATTGCTTCCTAGCCCCACCCAATCTTCTTCCGACCACACAGACCTTTCCCCTTTTTGCAATCTCTCTCTCTCTCTCTCTCTCTCTCTCTCTCTCTCTCTCTCTCCACACACACACTCCTAGCCTTGCTCTTTCTCTCTCCCAACCCCTTTCCTTGCTACTTCTCTCCCTTCCCCATCCCCAGGTCCTTAGCCTTGCTCTTTCTCTCCCACTTATCTTGCGGTTTCCTTCTACTCCCAGCCTCTAGCCTCACTATTTCTCTCCCCTCTCCCCTTTTTTCCTTGTTTTCTCTTCCTGCCCACTGAACTGAACAGCTGATCAGCGGCAGGTTCAGGAACAGGAAGGAGAATCTGGTGCCCTAATGTTTTTCAATTTTTTATTTCCTTTTTTTTTGTTTTGAGCGGGGCAGGGAGTGAAGATCTGTGTGGGTGCTGTTGGAGGTGCCTGTGGGTGTCACGGGGCCTGCGGGCACTGCGTTGGGGACCCCTGGCCCAGTGCTATTTGCAGGGATGGGGACTCGGACTCCAGGACTCGACTCGTAAGTCAGACTGAGTCCCCCCTCTGACTCGAGTCAGACTCGAGTCCCAATATTTTTAATGGGACTCGAGACTCGACTCGGGACTCGAGACCAAGGACTCGTGTTCCAAAATCGTGTTCCTCAAATGCAACATGGATAGGTTTTAGGCAGGACCGGTGCAGGGCAGTTTGGCGCCCTAGGCTAGGTTATATTTAGCACCCCCCCTCATGCCGGGGGGGGCTCCGGAGCAAAGCAGCTGGGGAAATGCCTGCTTGCCCAGCGTCCCGCCCGCCCGCTGCCTCCAGCAGCCGCTTTCCCCGCTACCAACCGGTTGCCGCCACCATGCGCGCTCCTGACCCGGCCTAGCTCCAGGCGCAGGGGAAAGCCGAGCGCGACCGCGAGCCCGCCCGGCACCCGCAATCCCCCCCCCGCACTGACCTGGTGGTTGCGGTGCCTTTGTCAGCGAGGTGGCCAGGCAGGGCAGGAGCGTGCCAGCGGCGAGGAAGGAGCACAGCGTTTCTGCGCCCTCTTCCGCCACGTGCCCTAGGCAGCCGCCTAGGTCTGCCTAGCGGTAGCGCCGGCCCTGGTTTTAGGAAGTACAGCAAGTTTATTTTTTAAAATCATTTTCCTAAAATGCAGCCTTTCAGACATTTTGGGTTTGGCTGCCTGGTCTGTTCTTGCCAAAATCAGTTGCAGAGTTTTGAAATAAAAAGGCATACTTGTGCCTAGAATTTATTTAAGCCACACATCTGAAATAGCCTTATTTTGTTGGGAAAACCCCCCATTGATTTTAATGGGGACTCGTGGAGTCAGCTTTGGGAGTGACTCATGACTCATGACTCGTGACTCGTGAGTCACCATTTTGGACCAAGGACTTGGACTCGGACTCGAGACTCGGGTGCAAAGACTCGTGACTCGACTCGTGACTCGAAACCAAGGACTCTTCAACATCCCTGGCTATTTGCCCACGAATGTGCTGTTTCCAAAGAGCAATCGGAGGAAAGGGGGGCTGTTCAGCTGCAAACTGATGTGAGGCCTCGCTCCAGTTTGGGAGAACATTCTGGATCAGGGCCCCACAAATGCTTTTCTTTTCAACACAAGAAAAATGGACCCATTTAAACATGCGTTTAATAAAAGTGTGTTTATCATAATGCACAGTTTGGCCCACAGCTATTTATTTATTCATTTATATCCTGCCCCTCCTCCTTGCAAGGTGACCAGGCTGGCTAACAACCCATATAAAAACCACACAACACATGAACACCATTAAAACTATAACTCTAAACTAACAAATACACAATAGAACACAATAAAACCATCACTGCTAGGAATGTATGAGAACTGAGTTTCTATTCACAAAACAATGCCAATATGTTCCGACCGCAATCGCGAATACAAGCAGGAGTGCTTTTTTCAGGAAAAACTCTCATTTCCCCAAACTCGCATTCAAAATGTTTTGCACTTTCCCCCTTCAAAATGCGTGCTTTCCCCATTCGAACAAAACGAAAACAGAGCACAATTCAACATGGGAAATGAGGCGACGCGAGCTTGGCAATCATGAAAATTGCTTCATCACCCATCCCTAACCAGGAAACAGATAAAACACGTGCCTATACCCCAAGAGTGTGAACAAATAGATATGTCTTTACTTGGCACCTGCAGAACAGCAGCTCTCTGTTTTCTGCGTGAGACTTCAGGTTGGGAGAGGCGGAAAATGACCCAGGAAATTCATATGCCATAAGAAAGGTTATTTCCCTCCCTCCCATAGATCAGTTGCTTCTCTGTACCTGATGATAGATCTCTCTGGCAGGATGTTGGCCACAGCATCATGGGTTGGCATCCCATCTTGTGGCAGCTGTGAGACAGAAGAAGACAGGGTGGTCACTAATGAGAAAGTGCAGCTAAGGAGTAGTGAAACATTCCCGTGTTTTCCCACTGCTTCTTCCAGTTTTTTTTGGAATAGCTGCACGATGATGCCTTTTGATTGGTAGCGCTAGGAGCCCTCCCTCTGGAAGCACCCTCATCTCAATTTTTATCTCACCTTTCCTCCAAGGAGTGGCAAGGCATCATACATGGTTCTCCCTGCATCCCATTTCATCCTCAACAACACCCATGTGAGGAAGGCTAAGGCTAATGGCTGGCCCAGGGTCAACCAGCATGCTTCATGGCTGAGTGAGGATTTGAACCTGGGGGTTGTATCCCATGTTAGTCCTATTTAGAGTAGACCCATTGAAAGGAATGTGACTTGAATCAGACTAACATTGGATACAACTCTGGGTTTCCCCAGTCAGCATCTGAACCTCTCACAGAGCCTTCTCCAAGCTGGTGCCCTCTAGATATTTCAGGCTATGACTCCCTGCATTCCTGACCAATGGCCATGCTGGCTGGGGCTTATGGGAGTTGAAATCCAAAACATCTGGAGAGCACCAGGCTAGGAAAGGCTGCTCTAACCACTACACCACACTGGCTCTTCCTTAGGAGTGAGTTATATCTTGATCCAAAGTAGAGGATTGTGGTCTAAATTATTCATTCATTCATTATTCAAATTTATATAAGGTACTAAAACGGTGAACATAAAATGCAACGGCATAAAAACAATGATAAATATAACAACAAAAACAACACAGTAGGAATTAATCAGCAATAAAACTGCAGACTCTGCTGTGTGCTACAAAGCGTAGCTGACTGGGTCACACTTCAGGGACAGCCTGTGTAAAGAGATGAATTTTAAGAAGATGTCTGAATGTCAGGACCGTGGATTTGCCTGGCACCAGCACAAAAAATCCACGGGCCAAGAAAGGCTGTAAGGATTCTACTCCCTCCTCACTCCACCCAGTGGTGCAGTTAGGTAATTTTAGACCGTGCACTTAATGTTCTTATGGGGGTGGGGTGAGGCGGCTTTAGATGACCATATGTATCATTTCAGGGGTGAAGCACATGCGACTAACATTTATTTCCCCCCCCCCCCTCCGGCACTCCAACTGCCAAGCCATGCTTTATACCCGCTTCTACATTCCTGATACATTAGATGTTTGCTAACCCTGATTTTAAAGAAGTGCTCGAAGCATGTGCAGTCTTGCATTTTAAGCTCACTGAAATCGTAGCAAGAATAAAATGGGAGTTTGCTTCCGCTGCCCTGATACCCTCATCACCTGCTGCTCTCTTTGGGGCGGGGGGAGGTGCTGCAGGGCGCTGAGCATTGGCACCAAGGTCCAGTCCGAGGTTGTCCCACTACTACCACCACCTGCAGCCCCGGCTACTCACAGTGCAGGAGAATGGCCTGTAGTACAATGTCATGTGCAGTTTCTGAGTGGCCCAGATTTGCCTCAACTCAAGCCACTCCACCGGAGCAGGGGAAAAATCCTCCAGCATTCAGAGAGCAGGAATAGTAGCTTCAACCCTCCCCCAGAGATCGGGTTAACAAGCTTCTAACTGCTGGTTGCCAGGTACTTGTCACTTCCAAACAGCAGCCTCCAAAGGATCGTGCAAACTCCAGAACCGCAGAGCAAACAGGTGTGCCCATCTGGGAAAGCTCCCAAAGGTCCCCAGTCCCCACATCCACCCACCATTCCAGGTGGAAAAGGAAGGCCAGGTGAACCCTCAACTTACAGAGGTCGCCTGCAGCATGTGGGGGGGAAACCAGGTCCTCCTGCGGGTGGGGCACTCTGCTTGCACACCTGTTTGCAGGTACTACCGTGTTCCCCTGGGGCATTGCCAGCGGACTGCGGTAGCTGCCGTTGCTACAATAGAAGTCTTAGCAACCAGGCTCCTTTGCCAAGGACCACGGAGAGGCACAATGATGGACAAAGCAGTACATGCCGAATTTTGGTCTATTGGGCAGTTATTTAATATGGATGGACAAATCGGTCAGTTTCAGTTTCTCATTCTTAAATTCAGTTCATCCCAAACTTGAGGATTTTAAAGAATGATTTTGCATAACAATTAATACATGTTTATTTTATTTTATTTTACCTTTCTATATTCCCCAATACCAGAAACTCTCTTCCAATTTCTGTATGCATTTTTTTGCCTAATAGACACATTCTTTTGCAAGGCATATTCCTAGTATAATTTATTTTTTATTTATTATATCTATATCCCGCCTTTTTTCCTGCAAAGGAACCCAAGGCGGCTTGCATAAACCTCCTCCCCTCCATTTTATCCTCACAACAACCCTGTGGGGTAGGTTAGGCTGAGAGTCAATGACTGGCCCAAAGTCACCCAATGAGCTTCATGACCGAGTGGGGACTAGAACCTGGATCTCCGGAGTCCCAGTCCAATGCTCTAATCACTATGCCACACTGGCTCTAATGTACTTGAAATGGTATTTTCACAAAGATATGCCTTTTTCTGTGCACTTGCCTTTAATATACACATTTTTGCATGCATTTTTTTAAAAAACAAACAAACTGCGAAACACCACTGCAAAATTCAGAGAAGTGCACATTTTGAAGGATAACGGAGTTTTGGTTCACGACACGTCTTGGTTTGAAATTCTGAAACTAGGTAAGTTCGCATTAAAATGAGAAATGAATGGATTTCTCCCCCATCCTTACTTGTTAAAGGTACAGTGGCCCTGCTAGAAAGAGAAGAGCACCTTTCAGATGCCCCACACAGGTACAGGAAACAATAATGTAGGGCAGGAGTGAGCTCACAACAGCAAGCCTCCCCCCACCCCACCTACAGTGGTTCATTAGACTATCTGCAAGGTGCCTACAAGCCTCAGAAAGAGGCTGTACCTGGAGATGCCGGGATTGAACCTGGGACCTTATGCATGCAAAGCAGGTGCTCTACTGCTGAGCTACGGTGCTTCCCTGTTCTATGATGAACATAGGAAGCTGCCTTATACTGAGTCAGCCCGTTGGTCAATCTAGCCCAGTCTTGACTACTATGGTTGACAGTGAGTTCTCCAAGGATTCTCCTGATCCTACCTGAGATCTCTTCAGGACAGGGTGGGGGCACCTTTTTCAGTCCATGGGCCGAATCCCAATCTGGGAATGGTCTTGGGGGCCACATTCCATTTGTGGGTGTGGCCAAAGGTAGAGTGGGTGAGGCCAAAATGTTATTCTTACCTGTTTTAAGCCTACTCAGAAGTAAGCAGGACAAGCCTCTGCATGTCTGCTCAAAAGTAAGCAGGACTGAATCACTCAGCAGCACTTTCAAATAGTATCCCATGTCTATTCAGAAGTAAGCATGAGCAGTGTGCTTATTGTCTTATTTACTTCTTTAGAGAATTTATACCCTGCCTTTCAGTTGCATGATCCTCTAGGTGACTTACAACATATTGCATATTGCAACATATTGCAACAAAGGGGATAAAGGGGCCAGGCCGAAGGCAAAAGGGGGCGGACCCAAAATACCCCCAAAACAGCATATTTTCCCTTAAAGCTCTTACTATCAGTAACCAAACCTTAGGAGAGGCATTTTTCAGCCTTTTAGATTGGGGGGGGGGGGGGGAGAAAACTGTATAAAAGCTGGGAAAACCACAAACCTATCAGAGGTCAGGGGGAAGGGGGCATCTGAGATTGGGCCTCTGGGCCTGAAATTCTGCACCCCTTCTCTAGTCCCGCTCCTTCCCACAAAGCATCGGCCCCTCTGATCTGTGCCCCCCCTCCTTCTCTACATTCCCCTGCCTGTCCAGCCCACCCCCCACCCTTTCAGCTTTGCCCACAGAAGACTGGTCTCCCCTTCCTGTTTTCTCCCTGCCACGCCTCTCCCCCCTGCCTCCCTCCGACATTCACTGTATCTGCCCTTATCTCTGCCTCTCAGCACTAGAGTTCTTGTCAGGCAATTTGGCGGAGATGACGGGGTGGGGGGGAGAGTGCCACAACGTTATCGCTCCCGCCTCTTCTCACTGCATCTCATTTCCGCACGTTGGATCTCGGCCGCTAAGCGCCGGGGCCTTTGCCTCTCCGCTCTCTTCCCTGCGACGCGCTGCTCGACTCATGTTTCAAACGCTCAATTAAGCTCTGAGGCTTCCTGGCATTTCAGACGGCTTCCTCGGCGACCTTCGCTGGGACATGATGTCATTTAACCTTGGGGCTTGGGCACCAACCCTGCCACGTTTGCTGTGTCCGCACCAGAGCTCCAGGACCGAGGCTCTTGTGGCAGAGGGATGTCCCATGGAGCCTAGTAGCTCCAATGTCAGCGGGGCTGTGTATCCACTCCGGATTTTACCCCCCAAACTTTTAAGCAGCTATCCATGGTGCCAAACCTATTTTTGGGGGGGGGGATAGGGTTAAGCACCATGGATAGCTCCCTTAAAGTTCAGAGTAAAACCTGGAGTGGATACACAGCCCCCCCTGGCATTAGAGCCACCAGCATCCACTGGCGTCCTATGGCCCCTTCCCAGCCCTGATATCTGCCCTAGCCACTATTTTAAAAATAAAATTAAAAAAAATCCCCCCAGTCCTCTGTCACTGAGTGGCTTCTTTCTGCCCTCTTTTGCCCATTTCCCAGAAGTTAAGTCATTCCAGAACATTGTGTGTGTGTGTGTGTGTGTGTGTGTAAGATGGCCACCACCACTACAAAAAGATGTCAATCACCATGTTTTTTGCAGGCGGCCGTCTGCTCCCCACAATAGTGCAGAATGACTTAGCGTCCCGGGCATGGGGAGGGGGGCAAATCCAAGATGGTATCTGGAAGCTGCTCAATGCCATAGTCCCAAGGGAGCAAAGGATGTTTCTATTGCTAATGATCATGTAGATTTCATAGATCATAGAGTTGGAAGGAGCTTACACAAGGCCATTGAGTCCAACCCCCTGCTCAATGCAGGAAACTAGAGGAGGGGTCTCCCATCCAAGTAATAACCAGACCTGACCCTGCTTAGCTTTCCACGCTCTTTGTTTTTAATGGAGCCCAGGGCAGGAACTCGGCTCCTGGCAGCTGCCTGAATATGCCTCACGCATGGTGGCGTTGGCGGAGGTCCATCTCTTTCAGAGCACATCCAGGGGTGCACACAACCCATCGCTCATGGCCACAGGTGACACCCCCCCCGCAAGCCATCCAGATACTGCGGAGAAAAGCACTGCGGTGGCATTGCTGCCGAGACGGCTGCTTTGCCTTTGTCAACGGCAGCGGTAAAGCAGTGAGTGCAGCTGAGATCCCCTGGCAAGCTTCCTCCCGGTGACCCCAGAGCTGCCCAGATCACTGACCTCCTCCATCCCCCAGTGAGCCAGAAGCAGCCAGTGTTGTTGCTGCTGCTGCTTCCGTGTCACTATGGGTGGTGTGAAAGCAGCGATGCACACGCGGGCGCCAGGCGGGGAAGAGGTGAAACCCTTGAAGCACCTGGCGTTGCTGCTTCCATGCCACCAGGGCCGGCGTCGAAGGTAGGCGTGGTTGGGCGCCTGCTGAGGGGCCGTACCCCAGAAGGGGCCCACTGATAAGAGACCCTTGGACCTGCACCTCTTCTTCACCATTTGCAACCTACTTGATCGCCTGCCTCTCGCTCTGGCCCGGACAACAGTGGTGGTGAGAAGGAGGAGCAGGAGATG